>VZRU01002615.1:471899-492805 GCA_013398155.1 Pedionomus torquatus | reverse complement strand
TGGTGGGAGGTGTCCCTGCCCAGGGCAGGGGGTGGAATTGGATGGTCTTCAAGGTCCCTTCCAACTCGAACCACTCTATGATCTGGAAACATGGCCAGACTACTCTGTCCTGGCTGAAAGAGTAAGTGGTAGAGCTTTGTGTTCTGAGGAGTGGGAAATAGGGAGTTAATTATGTAAGAGGTAGAACAAAAATCACCAGTTGTGTCCCACAGCTGAGCTCTCCCCACTAATGGCACTGAGTCAGGTGTCCCTGGTGTTTAGGCTGAGTAGGTGGTTGGCTTCCACATGCAGTTCTGGGTAAGGCATGACCTCAGTGTTCACTGTAGTTGACTAAGTGTCGATTAATTACAAATTTTATTTTTTTTATTACAAATTCACATTTAAAAAACCCCTGTCAAGTAGCTATACTGGATAGTTTGGGGCTCTGTTTGTTTCTTTGCAACTTAATTATTTCTTTTGGTAATTCGTGTCTTTGGGCTCCTTACAGGAAGTGCATGTGCTAATTAATGGCCCAGATTCTAGCAATGATCCCGTGCTTGCTGTTGCCCAAAGTTTCTAAGAATTCACAGGCAGAGGAGAAAAAAGCCAGGTGCAGAGCGGTCAGTGGTAAGAACCAGAGGTAGGTGTGTCTCTGGGGAGGGGGACCATAAGCTATAAAGAAATAATTTCAGTGAGAAGAACATTCTGGGAGGTTTTGTGGCCTTAGAGCCTCTTGGTGAGGGTTTCACGTGCTCCTGTGCTGCTACCAAGAGTGTCTGCATGGAGGTGGAAACCTCTGAGTACAGAAGCTGGGCAAGTGCTGCCGGGTACACAGTGGTGTATGGGCGCTCAGAAGCCAAGAGCGAGTGTTTTGGAAGGTGTTTGGTCATTGAAGGGATCTCTGGGAGCTGGACCAGCCCTGCTGGTGTCTGCCGCAGGCCTTGGCTCCCCACACTGTTCCCTCTGCGGCAATTTGGGGAGCTCAAAGGGAAGAAATGAGGCTGTTAACCCCATTGGTGAGGAAGGCAATGGGGAAAATGAAAGATGAGCGTGAAGAAGTCAACCCAGGAATGGCAAGAAAAGGCTGTATTTACAGTTTACGTTAGTGGCTGTGTATCTGGTTGTGCTTTGTACACAACTGACTGTTGGTACAGCTGGCCTGGGCTCAGCCTGGCTGCCACAGCACAGGGAAGCTGGAAGTAGTAGAGCAGTCTGTTTAGTTCACTGTAAGATTACCAGTTTCTTACAGTGTGTATTGCCCTCTAATGGTCTCAGTTCCTCTTAAAAAGCAAAAAAACCACCCCATGTTCGATGTACAATTTACTCATTACCTTTATTTATATCTATATTACCTTTATTTATATCTATATTACCTTTATTTATATCTTATTTAGCCAAAAGCTGATTTAATAAGTGATCAAAAGTAAAGAAAATTTGGTGTGCTCTGGTTTCTTGCAGAAGCCATCGTACAGCTTCTTACTTGCAGGGAAAAAAAAGAAAGAGGATCCACAGAAAGTTGAGTGTGAGATTTCTAGTGAGAGATGGGTCTGTGAGATTTGGGGATACAGTTCAGATAGTTGTAGGTGCTCACGTTTAGTGTAAAATCCTTTATCAGAAAGCAGGTCTCCTTTTATCCACAGTGTCAGACTCCAGGGGAGTGCTGTTCTGGCAGGAGCTGCAGAAACACAAGCCAGAAGGTGTGTGCTGTAGGTTGCGTGTCAAGAGCAGTAACCTCGGGCCCGGAGTGTGTGCTTAAACTGAAAAAAAAAAATAATCTTGCATGCTGCCTGGCTCAGGGTTGGGTGCTCTTTCGTGGGTGTTTCATAGAACACCCTAAGCACGCTCTGTTAGACGGGGTCCTTTCAACAGGTACCGGCAGTGAAGCAATCCTGTAAATTATATATGCTTATTACAAGTATAAAAGCATAAGAATAATGTGTGGAGTCCTCTGAGCAGCTTTGCCTTATTGCAGTCTGGCAATCACCCTGTGTGTAATGTTTCTGTCCTGGAGAGATGCCTGAGAAGTGAAAGACCAAGGGGACAAACAGATTCCCTTGTTCTTTGTCACCTGCAGCACCCACAAGAGAAACCCAAATGTTTTCTCTTCCCAAAACGAACTTCCAGTGGGAGAAACAGAGTGAAGGGGTGGAGCTTGTTTAAATCTCTTACTGTATCCTGTTTAGCTGAGACAGGTTACTGTTGATAATTAAATAAAAGGTGTCTTGCCCTCGGGGTTTCCATTCTGTATTCCTGTAGTCATTGGGGAGCTCCATGAAGAAGCTTAGTCTCTTGTTGCTCCTTTCCTTTCTGGAGCTGATTTTTGGGTAGCTTAGTAATTACATTGGTCACATCTACACATCTGCCCAGCTAACTGCTGTGGAGCTTAGTGGCAGCACCCCTACTGCACTTGACTCTGTTTTAGTTTTATTTTGTTGCCTGTTCTGGATAGTGTAATACCACTTAGGTTCTCAGCCAGCAGCTCAGGGGGTGAGAAGCAGGAGTGGAAAAAGGAGGCTGTGGTTTAGGGATATATATATAAAAAAAAGAAATTAGATGAAATTAATGAATAAATGAAATGTCACTCTTCAAGTATCTGACATCATCAAAACTGACTAATGTGTTTTGAATCTGGACCCACCTTGCAATACAAGACTGTCATTATTGTCTTTGATAACTTAATTACTTTTGGTCAAGAGTTTTGCGGATGCTCCTGGGGATTCAGAATAAAACTTTTGAATCAATTTTGTCTCTGGTTTCTTACTCATTCTGATACGTGCCTGAAGGATGATTTTGTTTGCGGAAGTCACAATGTCTTTCTCTTACCAAAATAAGCTGGGATTTTCACAAGTTGGAAATAGTTGATGCATAAATGAGATTGGTTCTGTGATTTCCAGCGTGCCTTTGAGACTGTCCTTAGCCAGGAGCAGGAGAGTTGTTAGATTTGAGAGATGTGGCTATTGTTGGTTTGGAAAAGCGTGCAGTAGCGTGTGTGCGTGTACCTTGTCCTGGGTGCAGTGAGCCTCTACTGCTGTGCTCGCAGGAGGGTTCTTGGCTTAAGCATAGTGTTCTGTGCAAAACCTTTTCTTATTATTCTTTCAGATCTCTCTGCTTGTCCCCTCCCCACCACCAAAATTCAGCTGTACCTTTTCTTGATATTTGCTCTAAGTCCTCCCTGGGGTTTTGTCCTGAACAAAGCTTGGTGTTACTTCTTTTGTGGTCCTGGCCTTCAGCTCTCTGAAGCTTTTCTAGTTCTTTTCTCACTCTCAAAAAATATTCTGCCATTTAAATTCAGAGTTTGCAGTAGCCCCTTAATTCTTACTGTTTCTTTCTCACTGTATTTTCACAATGGTTCATTCTTCCCCTGACCTTTACGGACAGTAAATGACAGTGGAAGATTTGCACTTTTTTCAGACTTTATTCATGACTAAAGAGAGATTCAGGCAAATAACAGAGTGAAAGCTTGGACAGCATGGACTGCGCTAGCCCCTGTGCTAACAGGTTCTTTAGAATATCCTGCAGTAGGTGGAGATGATGAAACGGGAGAGAAGAAAGAAGCGGGTCTGGTTTTATATTGCCTTCTCAGAAGAATTTCTAGGTGGAGAACTGGCAATTTGTATGATCTTTTGACCATTCCATCAGACAGTTTGGATTCACATTTTAAAAAACAGTAAAAGAAGCCTTCAGAAATGTACTTCTGTTCTAAACCCTTCAGGAAAGGTGTGTGGGTTGTGTCCCGCTCTTGCAAGAGAGGAGCTGGCCAAGGGCAGAGGGTGTCAATCTGCAGCCCTGTCTCTACCCGCTGGAGCTGGCAGTGGGGCGAGAGGTGTGGAAGCAACACCACTGGCTGACTAATAAATACGTGAAATAAATCTGGGTGTCATGGCACACGTGGATTTTTGTGTGTCCGAAGACCTGTATTGGATTTTGTGCGGTTGCAGTGGGTGAGGCTCTGGGTTGGTGTGGGACAGCTCTTGTACAGCTTGCTTGCCCCTTGGCCCTGCTGCTCCAGCTGGATTCCTTGCTTCAAGTGGTTCAGAGTATTTTTCCCTCCTTTGGAGTAGCCAGCTGTTCTGTCCTCACCACACATGCTTCCCTTTTCCCTGCCTGCCTTTCCCATTCCGGTTGGATGTGTTGATTCCATTCCAGCTGCACGCTGGCTGTTTCATGTGCTGATTGACATTCTGCCCTGCTCTTCTGCTTCTGGCCTTGCTAATTGGATTCCTGTGAACTCTTGTGCTGCTGATCTAGCAATGGTGCTCAGAGCCATGTGCCTTGTGCTACTCTCCAGGGCTTTTATTTTTGTTCCTCTGTATTATCTGTATTATAACTTCTCTGCCCAGAGAAGCTGTGGCTGCCCCATCCCTGGAAGTATTTAAGGCCAGGCTGGATGGGGCTTGGAGCAACCTGGTGTGGTGGGAGGTGTCCCTGCCCAGGGCAGGGGGTTTGGAACTCAATGATCTTCAAGGTCCCTTCCAACTCTAGCCGTTCTATGATTTTGTGATTATTCTGCTTGGATCTTGGTATCACCTTGTGCAGGGCCAGGTCTATCTCCCTTAGTAACCATTCACATCCTTTTTGTTGGTGTTTTTCTGAGCCAGCAGCGCTTTGGTTGTGTCATACACCCACTTGTCATGCGTCAGACTCTCAGGCTCAGGATTTGAGGATTTCCTTTGTCACTAGAGCGAAGACCTGGAGCAGTGGAGAAGAGCTGGGATGCAACTGAGATACAGCAAAGAGGAAGGACTGGACCAGACAGAGGACCTTGCAAAGAGCCTGGAACAGCAATGCAGACAGCATTCAGAAAGAAACAATTACTCCTCGTTCTTTTCGGTGAGGATATTTGTAGAAGCTGTTTCATCTGTTAAGGTAACTCTTAGCGGGGAAGGTGGGGTTGGTTCTGTTTAATTCTAAGTTTCCAGTGATGATTACCTTTCAGGGCTGTGATGGAACAAGCGCTTAAAAAGGAATAAAAAGAGAGGATGAAAAAGAATTCCAGCTCAGGCTAAAGAGAGAGGCTGAAGGGGCAGGAGGATGGTGATGGGCTGTGCAGGAGAGAGGATGGAAGAGGAGCTCTGTGTTTTGGCTGGTCCCTCTGTGGCACACAGGGAAGTTCAGAGAGCTCTGTCTGTATGTTCCCTAGTGCTGCAGACCTTGACCCTCTTCCAGCACCTTTCATCTACATTCTCTACCCTTTTCCTTACTGATTCCTGCTTTTCTTTTTGAAGAGCATTGAGGGAACTTGTGGTGCGTGGAACAGCCTGCGCTTCCCTGCTTTGCCCGCCAGTGGGATCTCAGTTCTGACACCGTGGCTGTCACTGTGGTGTCAGGATGATGTTTGTGGTGTGACAGCCCTAGCCTGTTCCTTCCTTCATCAATATTATCACTTCTGTTTGGGTTGCATCAGTGTTTCACCTTTTCACACCCTTCCCATCAACACTGTCCCTTTCCCACTGCAGGTGGAAGCTGCACAACTCCCATTAAAGGTAAAGGGGCTTTCTCCCTCTTCCTTTTTCCTTCCCCTATTTTTTTTTCTCCTGAGGATGTGAGTTTCCTAAGGTCCCTGAGGGTTGTCAGAGGCACCCACCGAGCCTGTTTCCTGACGCACGGAACAGCAGCTTCACAACTTTAGAGGGTTATAAAGGAGGTATGTTTTCAGTGCTGGACCCACACAGGATCGTTCCCAAAGGTGTGCACTTGGTCATTTTCTGGGGTACCTCAAACCAGGACATTGTCCTAAACATTACATATTCATGAGATTACATACGCCTATACATATTCAGTAGCTATTCCTGCTTTGTATTAAAATGAGTTCTCCGCCCCTCTGTGTCAGTGCAGTGCTTCTTGGTAGTGGTCATTAGGGGTCTCAGTGATGAAGTCAGCAGTCTTCCTCATAGTAGACCTTTCCCCTCTGGTATCCTGTGCAAGCTCAGATCATCCCTGGAGCTCGTCCAGACCCCAGGTCTGGTTTCAGTGAGTTTCGTGGCCTTGGCTTCTGTTTTGCTCCTGTTCTGCTCCTAGAGGGTTAGTTCTTCAAGATGAGCAAACATCTGGAAGCTTTAAAACTGGACAAAACTACTCTAAGGTTTCACACCCTATCTAGAACAGAAAAAAAACCTATTATACCTCTTATAATTTCCCTTGGTTTCCTCTGTAGCCAAAGGAGAGGCCAGTAGTAGCCGGTGAATGGGTGTGAAAAGTGGATGTCTGAGTGCCTGTTTCTTTCCATGGGTATGTAGAGATGATCCCTGCAGGTGTAGAAACCCAGTTAGCCCAGTTAGATACCAGTGCCCAGCAGGGAGCCTGCCTTGGCCGGAGCCTTTACAGCCCTGTACTGGCCTTGGCTCGCTCCAGCAGGAGTGTCGACTGTGGTCTCGTCAGCTGCAGAGCCAAGCTGTAGCACCGACCCGCTTGCTGGCAGAGATAAGAAACGTGTTTCTGCCTTAGTCTTGAAATTGCTTTTACCAGGTGGTTGTAGTAGTTGGTGTTACCCGCGGGGTGTGTATCCCTTCTCTAGTTGTCTCTGGGGAATCATCTCGGGAATACTGATGGAGGAACAAACGTGACCTCTAGCGGAGAGCTCAGGGGAGCTGCGATTCCATGACAAGCTAAAGAGCTATAAAAACGGTAAATACTCCTGTTTCAGGACATCCACTCAGCAAACCCGGGCCAGGAGAGAATGCCTCCTCAGAAGTGCTGGAGCACGTTTGGTTTTTTTTTCTAATTCTGTTTGTTATGTAGTGATGGGTCAGGACTGCTTATGGCAGGCCCTGTGCGAGGCGTTCTAGAGGCACCTAAGCCATGTAGAAGACAAAGGAAGTTGGATGGGATGGAACTGAGGAAAGCAAGGAGGCAGCGTCGGTCAGGGTGGTGAGCGGTGCTCTCAGCTTCCCCACGGACTGCACAGGAAAGGTTTTGGCCAGTTCCACAAGGAACCGAGATGTGCTGTGTGTCTCCAGCCCTCTTCCTGTCCATCCCTTCCTCACCCCCTACTCCTGGCCAGAGATTTTGGGTTCATTGGCTCATGTCGGTCACACTGGATGGAAGAACTTGAGTTTGGAGGGAAAAGAGCAGGGGCCAGATAGGTCTCTCCTCCGATCCGTTTGTCCTAGGCTTAGGGATGAGGGGTGTTTTGCTGAGCTGTGAAGATGCGTGTGCTGGGATTCCCCATCTGCTAAACTCAGGGAGCTCAGGAGAGGGACACGTGGTGGTGTGGCAATATGTAACTTCTTACAGATGAAGCAAAACCATTTAAAACCTAAAATTGCTTCTGTTAAGGCTGGTAGTTAAAATTTCCAAGGCCAATTCGTTGCCCTGGTAGAGAAGTATCCATCAGGGCTCTGGTCCAGTTTTGTTTGGAGATCCCATTAATGAGCTAAATGTCTTCAGCTACAGTATCAAGCTGTTAATTTGGCTAAGCATATTTAAAAAAAGGTTTAAAACTAACTTAGTGCTGTCATTCAAACATTATCAAGATATTTCTTTCAAACTCTAAAAAGAGCTACTTCAGAGTTTGTTTTAAAATATACGTGGGAACGATGAGCAAAAAATGACAGTTCCTTTGGCCTTGGTAGCGTTTTGCGTAAGCAAGGTTTAAGAAGAGCCTTTAAAATGCATTACTGCTTAGAGATTATCTACTTCATAAAACCTCTCAAAACTGGGTTTTGTCCAAAATGGCCCTGCTGTCTTGGTGTAGGGGCAGAAATAGCAAAGCTCTGGGGATCAGCCACTAAATGCCAAGTCTTTCCTTCAAAGCCCCTCTGGGCTGCACAACCTCTCGTGAAATCTGCACAGAACACACATTTCTCCCTGGTGCCGAGGGTGTGCTGGGGTGGGGGGTGTGTGTTCCTCATCCAGGAGAGAGTTTTCTTCTGCACCCAGTTGGAAAGCACCCACTGAGGAGCGTTTCTGGAGGGGACCCTGAAGAAGGAGCAGCTCTGTGTTCTGTGGCAGCGGTTCGATGGTGTCCACGAGATGGCAGGAGCCACCTTCCCTGCGTTGCCCGCCTCTGGAGTGGGGTCTGCAGCCAGCACACAGCTCTGCCAGAAACGTGCTTCTGCTAAAACCGGGGTTATTCATCATGCTTACAAGGCTTAGTGTTTAAATATGGCCCCCATCCCGTGATTCTTAGAGACACAGGCAGGAGCGAGGGTTCAGGAAGGTCGTGGTTTGGTGCAGTTCTGAGAGCTGTGCCCGTGCTCCTGCCCCATGCTCACACCCCCACGTCCCGAGAGGAGAGCAGTATCTTGTCCGTGCACTTGGGATTGTCCTGTCCTGCAGGCCATAGAAGTTCCTGTTCCCTCTGGTTTCGGTTGGACCCGTTGGCTCATAGGAGGGCTCAGCACCTTCTGTGGAGTGACTTCTGATGCGGTTGGGAAACCAACCGCAGTCCTTGCTCAGTTGTTCTGATGACTTTCATCTCTGTGTTCAAATAGTGTACTTTACCTCTTACCTGAACTTGTTTTGCTTTAGTTTCCAGATGCTGCCTTTCTCAGCTGGAAGGGCAGGCCCAACCAACAGCCTAATGCCAGGAACCGTCAGCCCCTGCAGCTGGTGACAAAGTCCCATCCTTTCACTGTTCACTGACACGTGAAAAGCTTCTCTCATCTCCCCGTTTCCAGGCAGGTTTTGCAGATCTCGGCTCTTCCTGTTGCTTTTGCAGAGGCCACGTGGAGGTCGAATCCTGCGTCTGCAGTGGTGTGTGCACCAGCAGTGCCAGTCTCTGTTCCCCTGACTGTGTGTGAGGCGTCTCAGACACCTGAGCCAGCCCTTCAGCATCTTCCCTTGGGACCAGCCTTAACCTGTCCTCAGAGCACGTACCATAAAGGACTCCTGGGCTGTTGCTTTCGGTCCTGTCCCGCTATTGACAATAACCTGAGCTCATTTTTTTAACCAGTTCCTTATCTTTCCTCTTGCTGTATCGTTGCCACTGCAGTCTATCCCTCAGTATTCTCTAGTGACCAGATGCTGCCTTCTCGGTCCCAGTGTAAATGTACTCGTAGCTCCTATATAACTCTTGTGCTGGCCCTGCCCTTTACCTGGCTGAATTCCCTCCTTTCACTGCTCTTTTCTCCCTTGTGTGTCTCCAGACACTGGTCATGGTTTGTCTCGAGCTTTGGCTCAGCTGGAAGCACTAAGACATGTCACTGTGCTGCTGGTTCTAGGCCTGTGCGTCTGAGTTTGTGTTTGAGTTGTCTTCAATAAACTGAGTAGGGCAGCTCTCCCAGTCTGTTTTCTAAGGCAAACTTCCAAATTCTTTAATGGTTCTCCTGGCTCTTTGATGAACCCTGTCTGACTGATCAGCCTTTTCCTGCAGCTGCGATAGTCCCGTGGGACTTGGCGTTGCATCCGCTGCTGCCCTGGCGCTCTACAGGGCACCTCATGCCCCTGGGCCTGCACCTCCCCGTGGGCAGTGATGTGTGCAGGGAGGGTCAGCAGAGGGCTGAGAGCGATCACAGGGGCAAGCAGGTGAGATCAGGGTGGGGGTATGGGAGGAATCTTAGCAGAGGAGCAGTAACAGCTTCTCATCTGTGGCCCCTGCAGTGGGTAAATCCCCCTGGGCACCTCCTCTGCCCGTGCCTGGTTTCCAAAGGATCTCCCAGAGCCCCATGTGTTGTCTTGGTGATCTTGCTGCACAGGAAGGGTGGAAAAGTTCTTCTTCCTCAGGTACTGTTCCAGGTCGAACCTCCCCCAGGTTTGTCTGCCCAATTAAACAATTTAAAACAATTTTAACAATTTAAATATAAGGGCAAAGTGCTTGGCCAGTCTAGTGTCTGTGAAGGATGTGCAGCTGCTTTTAGATAGTACCAAACTGTGATAGCGGTGGTACTTGTGGACGTAAAGTCTGTACACACTGTGTGTTGGAAAAGGGACAGCAGTGTCTGAGGGGTAAGTTCTTCTGTGCTGCTTTCTGTTTCTGTCACTTAAGAGACATTTTGATCCAGCAAAACGCAGGAATCTTTAGCCATGCTAATGCTCACACTCAACACAACAGGAATTATAAAGCCATTAGCAAAGTAGATGTTGTCTACCTGCAGATTACTCATCGGTGAGCACTTAAAACAATTTAAAATCGGTGTTGCCGTGTTTTTAGTCCATCGTTATACAAGTCCTGTGGACATTAGCCAGATGTGCTACCTCGCTCAGGCATCTGCCTGGGAAAGAGTCTTCTCGCAGGTGTGAGAGCTCTTACAATCCAGTTTAGGTTGAGATCACACTCGAGGTTTCCCCTTTTTTTCATTTTCTTGCACAAAGCTGTGCAGCAGCAGCGCTGTGCAGGGGGATGGACTTCCCAAGCAGCTGCCAATGTGTTTCTGGGATGCCTTGCTCGGGCCAACTTTCCTAGAAACTGGGGCAGTTTCTAGTGTGTGTTAGAGCCATGCCCTGGGTAAATCCTTAGAACTGCAGAGAGATTTGTGTTGGAAGGGGCCATAAAGCCCATCCAGTGCCAACAGGGACACCTCCCACCAGACCAAGTTTTTCCAAACCTCATCCAACCTGGCCCTGAACCCCTCCAGGGATGGGGCAGCCACAGCTTCTCTGGGCAGCCTGGGCCAGGCTCTCAGCACCCTCACAGCAGAGATGTTCTTCCTCACGTCTCATCTCAATCTCCCCTCTTCCAGTGTAAAATCCTTCCCCCTCCTCCTAGGGCTCCCCTCCCTGATCCAGTGTCCCTCCCCAGCTTTCCTGGAGCCCTTTAGGGACTGGAAGGCTGTTGAGGTTGGAGGATGCTGCAGATACTCTGCTCAAAGCAGGAGCCACTCAAGCAGGTTCCTCTGGGTTGTGTCCAGGTGGTTTTCCACTGTCTCTGAGGGTGGACGTTCCAAAACCTCTCCAGGCAACCTGTTCTGGTGTTCAGTCACCCTTACTCTAGAAGGGGTTTTTTTCTTCTGTTTAGATGATGTTTCACGTATTTTGGTTTGTGCCTGATGTCTCCATCCTTTCCCTGGATGCCACTGAGGAGAGCCTGGCTCCAGCCAGCCTCCCAGCAGGTATCCGTAATGGCCACCTCTCTCCGGAGCTCTGGTACCTCACTGCTCACCCTGGGACCCGCAGCACTCGGCATCTCCTCGCTCTTCATCGTGGCCAAAGCCCCAAATGGAAAGACTCGTCCGTGTAATTCTCTGCCATCTAAGCTCTGCTAATTGAAAATGGGAAAAAAAGAAAAATAATGTTTCTCCCAGTTTTTTAAATCAAGAGCTGGTAATTTCACTCTCTCTTGGAGTGTTACTCTAGTGGTTATGAAATTTAGCTTAATCTGCATTAATGCTGCCTTTTAGCATTGGTTTAGGAAGGAGACCAAAAACCCACATCGAGCTCTAAAGAGCTATTATGGAACAGTTGCAGGCAGAGTGCTGGGGATCCTTCCTTTATAGAGAATAATAAATGTTAATGCCGTCCTTAGCATTTCAATGCCATGATTAAATATTCCAGAGTCTTATTAATTGAATATTTTATATTCTTCCAAATGGCCTTGATCCGCACAATGGCATACTAATTCCAAAGTGCCATGTAATGGGAAAGGAGAGAGAACCTTTTCCAATTCCTTCAGGGCAGCAATGCAAACAAGCCTTTTCAGGCTGAATGCGTCGCTGTGCTCTCTGGCAATTCGCTCTGCGTGAAGCAGCTGCGTGGAGGAATGTAAATATGTTTGTCTTCTGGGGTGGGGAGGTCCTGGAGGCCTAGAGAGGGTTTGCCGTCGGTGCTGCGCAGAAGAACGGTCGGTAGTCGAGTACCTGGGGGAATTAAAATTCTGTGGGTGGCCGTCGTGCATCCCTTGAGTGACCCCAGCCCCGGGATTCTGAGGTGGTGGATTTGAAGTGGTAGGTTGTGCAGTGATGGGTACAAGCTGTAAAGAGCTAGAAGGTTGTTAGCGGCTCCCAACCGGATTCAGACCCCCCTCAGGAGGTGACGAGAGCTAACTTTCTCCCCCAGGAGATCCCACCCAGTGCTGTTATAGCCATGTGTGATAAAATGGTCCTTTCCTCAGATACTGGTGCCAGCCTTTGCCTGCTGGAGGTTTAGAGCAGCAGACCCTCGGCCGGGGTAAGCGTTCCTGCTCCTTAGGTACGGGTATAAAGACCCAGCATGTTGGACTCCTCCTGTTTACTTCCCTCTTGTAGGTGTTCTCATCCCGGTTTAGTGCTTGCCTGGCACAGCTTTAATGCAGCACAACAGGGAGTATGTGTTATTATAAATTTTAAATACCTTCCTCTTGTTTTTCTTCTCTCTGTTCTCTCTTCCTCACACACTGACAAAACTAGTAAATAAATAATAAATAAATAAGTTACTAAGATTCTTCAGGAGGCAGCCAGTTCTGACAGAATGATCTCCCCTTTTGTGCAGGTGTGGTTCATCAGCCCATTTATGATGAAGTTTGTTTTCAGGTGTGTGGTTTTCCTCTTGTTCTATTTTTTCCCAAAATTAACCTGTTTGGACCAGAGCTGGAGGCTGCCCTTTCTGTGATAACCCCTTGGTGTTGCAGAAGGGAAGGAGGAGGAGAGAGCCAGCAAGTCTGGTGGGTGAAGCTTACGAAGAGGTGGCTGCTCTGAGGTGTAGAGGCTGAGTCCTGAGCTTGTTCCTGGCCAAGAGCAGCTCCTCTGTCCTCCTGTACCACCATCAGGTGCCACCTCCCCGCCGTGGTTTCTCCAGGAGGACTGCGGCTCATCCTGGGGCAGAAGAGGAGCCCAGAGCTGCTTGCGGTTGGAGGTCTGAGCCCAAAGACCCTGACAGGAGCTGCTCAGCTCTCCCAGTCACGGGAATCCTGGCCAAATCCTGGCCAGTCATTTTCACACAAGGCTGATGAGCAGCAGCAGCATAGAAGCGGTTATACCAGCTTGCTGTCCGTGGAGACTAAGGACCGGTGGCCTCTTTTTCCCTCCTTTCTCCTTTTTAAAGCCAACTTCGCTGCAATGCTTTTAGGGTGACGAGAAGAAAACCCGTTAATAAAATTATTTTCAAAGGACGTTAGTGTCTCAGCTGGCTGGAGATCAGCTGGGCCTGTGGCTTATGCAGCACGATGGAAAATCAGTAGCAGCAGAGAAAAGTGCTAATGCAGTAGGAAGGGAAATAGATAGTCACTGGGGGTTGCTATGGCTACTCGGGGTGTCTCACTCTGTTGTCCCTTTGGATGTCTTCATCCCAGTCTTGGGTTGTGTGGCTTCAAAGCTGGGGGCACCGGTTGTGACTCTGAGAGGGACAGTTCCCAGTAGGGCTTGGTGGTCCCAGTGGCACCCCTGGCAGGCTGCGGGGATCGTGGTGGGGGTTGGCTGGAGCTGATGGTGGTACCCCCCAGGGCAATGTGCTGGTTGCACAGGCCAATTCCTCGTGGAGATGGAGGGAGGAGCTCAGCAGTGGGCAGGGATGTTCCTTAGGGCAGGAGAGTGGAACTGCACAGGCCTGCGTAGCCCTTGTATGGGGGGAGGTTGTTCAGCCTGGAGAAAAGGAGGCTGTGGGGAGAACTTCTCACTCTCTGCAGCTCCCTGGAAGGTGCTCCTGGAGCAGACAGCAGGGATACAAACCGGCCAGGGGACGGGGATTGCTTTCAAACCAGTGAGCTGTCTGGGCAGATGAAACTCACATCTTAACACAGATAATGCCTCTCCATCACCATCCCGTGGTGTTGGGTTGGTTTCAAGAGAACTGACAGAACCCCCTGGAAAGGACTTGTGAATTATGCCTGGCTCACAGAGGTTACTACGTTTGGATTTTACACCAAATCTCATCAGTTTCGGTGCTCCAAGGCAGCTAAGGGTGTCAGTGTTCTACCTTACTGACGGCAGAAGCAATGACGTGGCGGTGTGCTTCGGGCTGGTTTGAGCCTTCCCCAAAGTGAAGCCCAAGATGTTTGCAAAATGGACACAGCTGGAAGATGTTTGGGACAAGAAAGTCTTTGTTTGCGTCGTGTTTGTAAATGACCGGGATTGATGCCATGTGCCATTAATAGCAGGTAGGACTTTTGCTGTGGAGCCGCTCTGCAGAGCCTGGGCTTTGGTAACATTTGGGTCTTTCTGTGTACATACAGAAAAGAGACATTCTGAATATTGCTCAATCACAAAAACCTTGCTCGAGCCAGACGCCTTAAGGGCTTTCTTGTATTTTTCAGGACAAATGGTCATGGTTATTAGTTTTATTCGGAATTTACTCTGTGAGGTAGAACAGAGAGAGTGATGGGAAGTACACCTTATGCTGAGGTTGTGCGCTCCGGAGTGGCCAAAATGTCCTCTGTGGGGTGTGTGGCCACAGCGCAGCGCCCTGTGGGGGTGCAGGACGGGTGGGGGTGCAAGGGACACGCTTTGGGGATGGGTCAGTCCCTTCCTGAGCCACCTGGAACCACGTCCAGAGCTGTCCATCCAATGTGATGGGGTCAGCTCAGGGGTTTTTTGAGTATTCCTAATTCTCGACCTCTTATCAGACAAAATCAGCTCTGCCTATGAGTAGATAATTAAAAAAAAAAAAAAGAGGAAAGGAGCAGAATTTGAATATTAAACTAATTAGAGAAGTTATTGAGTTATTCTCTGGCTTCTTTTTAAAGAATTAGCAAAGGGTATAAAAAGAAATTCTGAAATTTTACTCTTTTTAGTGCTGCAGAACTGCAAGTTTCTGTTTTAGGAGGTGGTGAATGATGCTTTTTGAAGTAGATTTGTTCTTTAGAGGCGTCTTTGCCAATAAAAAGAAGGCAATCCTTTTCGCAGATGCTTAACACTTGCCGGATGGTGCCCTTTCAGCTCCTCCGAGTGATCCCTGCTAACGAAATTAAGGCATGAGCTCTCCCTTGACTGATGCAGATGCTGACAGATCCAATCTACGTTTTCCCACCAAGGGGAGAGCGTGTCCTGGAAAGTCGAGCTTCTTGTCCACAAGCACTCCCAAGTCTTTCCCCTCAGGGCTGCTCTCCAGCCATTCTCCACCCAGCCTGTATTTGTTCCTGGTGCCCCAGGTGCAGAAACCCTACACTTGGCTTGGTTGAACTTCATGAGGGTATCACAAGCATGTTTGACACTTAAAACTGAGAAACAAACTGCTGTAAAAACAATTATTAGGGAAGAAGAAGCTGGACCCGTTCCAGCAGTTCTATGTCCTAAAGAGACACGAGTATCTTTAAGGTGTGGAGAGGGAGGAGCAAAGAAAGAGCAAGTGGGAACTTTTCAGTCTGGAGGCAACATCGATGCTTTTCCAGGCACAAAGACCATCCCCAGCCATGTGTTCTGGAGCCTCTCTACAGCTGGGGTTCTAACAAGGATGAAAGGAAGCGCCCAGCACTCCGTGGGACTGATAAGTAACATCCCTGAGGATTTTTTCACCAGCTTATGCTGTGGGTCATGAAATTACAATAAGATGAGTTGAGTTTTCTTTGCTCACTGCAGGGGAGACAGAGGAAATTTCACTTGATATTCAAATTCTATTTGCCACCCCTTCCCTCAGTGTAAGGAATTATAAACATGCTTAACAGACAGTCGTGTGACGAGGTGACAGCTTGGAAATGCCAAACTCTGAACAGGGTTTGTGCAAACGGTATGTCAAAAAAGTACATTCTGATTGAGGCTGGGGTGCTGCCCTCGCTGACTCTTCTCCCCGAGAGAAGAAAGGCAAAGAACCCAGTTTGTTCTCATAAAGCAAAAATAGTAGTGTTGGTGGTGTCCAGCAGGTTTCCAAATTGTTCTATTAAGAAGCAAGAAAATAAATACGTAGCGTGAAATGACTCTAATCTGGCACTAAACCTCAAAACAGTGCGGGTATCAGCGAGAAGCTCAGTGATCAGCCTGGGAGAACTCAGAACTGGGCACGGACAGTCCTTTCTGTCTCGCTGAGATCGCGCTGCCTGGGCAAAGAGGGGTGGTTTGGGCAATGGCACGTTGTGGTGACCAGTTTGATGCTGGAAGAGCCCCATAACACCTGCGTCTGTCCAGTGCTCGCTGTCTGTGGGTCACCAACCAGTCCAGTCTCACTGATCTGTTTTTTTTCATTATCTTTTGGAAGACGAGACTAAGCTGGGAGTACAGGAGTGACCATCCCGGAGCCACCTGCTAAGCCCATGGCAGCTCATACTGTCCCACCGTGCCGCACCGACCATCTTCATCTTCACATTCCGTTTCAGGGATGCCCTTGTTTTCCACGTATCAGGGAAACTTAAGTTCACATCCAAATGCATTAAAATGTTTCTTTTCCTGGTTATTGCGAAGCGTTTGGAGCTTTCCAGTTTTGCTCCATATTAAAGACTCAGCAAAGGGTTAACGTTGTCTTGCGGCGCTGCAGGTGGAGGAAAGCGGCTCTGCCTGGGATGTCCACAGAGGGCCGTTTCCCTGCCGATGTGTGACGTTCCCATCGCAGGAACAGCGTGAAGAGTTGATGGTTTCTGTTCTCCAAGACACGGTTGGGCAGAAGGCAGATGGAAATAACGTTTGGGGAGTGAAAAACGGAGAATAGGTGTTGTGTCAGCTTCCTCTGCTGTCTCCAAAGGCTACTTTGGGAATCTGCCCGTGCAACCGAGCAGAATGTGACTTGCAGTCGTGGTTCCCTGCAGATGTGTGAGTCAACTGGAACCTGACCTCACTTGCAAACCCCAGCAAGGTTTGGAGAGGCAGCAGGGGGAGGTGTACAGAATCACAGGATCAGGGAATTGGCAGAGTTGGAAGGGATGTGTTCCAGGGCTCTGGCACCCTCACCCGAGGACTAGATGATCATTGTACGTCCCTTCCAACTGGAAATATTCTGTGCTGTTGTTTTCTGGAAATCAGGGACTTGTCAGAGTTGGAAGGGACCTCTCAGGACCATCCCACCCAACTCCCCTGCTAAAGCAGGGCTGCCCAGAGCACATCCCTCAGGGCTGCATCCAGGAGGGGCTGGAAGGTCTCCAGAGAAGGGGACTCCACACCCTCCCTGGGCAGCCTCTGCCAGGGCTCTGACACCCTCACCCCAAACAAGTTCCTCCTCAGATTCCAATGGAACTTCCCCTGTCCCAGCTTGTGCCCGTTGCAGAGCAGAGGGGGAGAATGACTGTCTTTCTTAAAAGGAGCTTACAGCGGTGGAGATGTTCTGGAGAGATCAGCTTGGGACTGACCTGGCTCAGCAAGTTTAAACTGAGCTGCCCGAAGCCCGTCCAAGGTGTAAGCGATGGGAGATACTTCCTTGGATGTAGAGGTGTTCCCTTTTATCAGATGCTTTCTCTGCCCTGGTGGGGCTGTGGCAGGAGGCGCCTGGGCAGGGCTTGTGAATTCAGCCCTTCAGAGATGAGCTGCTGCCTGTGTTGACAGAAACCGCCTGCCCCGGGCTCACTCAGCGGGGATTCGATCCACAGCAAAAGCTCCCAGGCATTTAATGGAAAATGGTCCCGATAAATAAGTGTGGGAGCGGGTGCCCGGTGAAGTTCAGGAGTTGTTTCCACAGAGCCGGGTTTCGTGTTCGCTCTGAGAGTATGGACTATTGATCTATGCGGCGCTTTCGTTTGCCATATAAATAAATAAAGGTAATCATCCGCTCCGTGTGTAATTCAGCGAGCTGTTGGTGTCAGCTCCATCCTGGCTTTCCATAACGCAGCTGAGGAGATCCCGGCTGGGCTGTGTAAGCCCTGGCTCCGAAGCCCACCTCAGGAGAGCACGATCAGCCCTGTGTATTCTCCGCACGTCGCCTTCTCAAGGTCACCGCCGGCCCCGGCAACTCTTTATGCAATTTCCTACCGTTAAGTACAGTAGGAGCAAGTCAGCCTTGGTAGTTTATTTATAGATCCTGTAGATGCACAGTTCTCACATTCTATTAACGAGGGCAGAAACGGGATGAATTTTTTATCCATTACCTTGCGCTGCATAAAACACTGCGCATTTTTACTGCAGGCTCTACCGTTTTAACCTTTGACGGGTGATTAATGATTCAGCTACTGGTGGCTCGTGGAAGACCTGTGTGGTGGGTGTGCGCTCGCCCGCCTCAGACTCGTGCCGTGCATTAACTTGATTTTGTTTACAATAAAAGTCCCAAGGTTCAACATCCCCGTGTTCGCCGTGACCTGCGAAACACCCAGCGCTCACCTGGAGAAGACGTGCTGATGAGCCAGGTCTTGTGTGGGTGATGGACTGATGTCAGGTGAGAGGTCTCTTCCTTCCAAAGTCTCTTCCAGCCACCACTTGTGTTTCTCTGATGATTCTACCCTTTGTTCCTGACCCCACATCTTCTTCCTCGTGGTGAAGCCCAAGTGAGCAAGGAAAGGGCCACCAGAGGGTATATAACCTTGTCTCACCACGGCTATGGACAGCCCCCCATGAGGCCAGTTTGATTTATGAGTCTGCCCTTATTTCTCTGGGCATTCCTTCACATCATCTCCTTGGGGATGGAAGTGGCAAGTGGCTGGCTTCGTCCCTCTGGATACCAGCGTCTCCTCAGATGAAGTGCCACACACCATGTCCTGTTCCTGGTTAGCGCTGCAGGGAATGAAGACAATCTTCAAGCTGTCACACAAAGCTGTTCTTCAACCGTCGTGGGGCAACAGCAGGTCCTTTCCCAGGGCACAGGAGCAAGCTTTCCAGCAGGTTCTCTAGCCTGGCCCATCCCATTGAGTTGTCACTACCCACTTTTCCAGCAGGCTTATTTCCCTCTGGGGTTTCAGGAGGTGACACAGCTGCTCTCCGCCTGTTGTGGGCAAACAGCTTTTCCCAGTTGGTGTAACTGGGGTCTCTGCATGTGGCTGGGACGGGAGGGGGAATGTGCTGCACGAGGAAGGGCCAGGGTTGTATGGTCTGTTGGGGGCACCGGTGGCTGTGGCTCCCGAGCAGCTCGTGGCATCTTTGGAGAAGGATTTTTGAAGACGCTCCAGTCACAGGATGTGTACAGAGACTCGGGTCTCTGGAGGTTTGGAAGCCATTAATCATGTGGAATTAAGGCAGTTAATCAAGTCTCAGTAACTGACAAAAGATTGTCCCTGAGGCTTTTTACCTTGAGTATCTTTGGAAAATGATAGTTTTGGCTTTCCACTTGGCTACCTCCGTAAGCTCATTCATTTTCTTCAGAAGCAGCCCAAGGTCAGCCGTTTCGGAACGGTGTCGGCTTGGGGTGACACTGGGCTCACGTCAGGCCTGGAGCTCTGCGGTGATGGGCACCGAGGGTCTTGCTGTCGGTGAGGTGCCGTGGGGCGCTCCGGCAGGAGCTGAGCCCTGCAGACACCCCCATTTGGCTTTGTCTGAAACTTGAAGTATTTCGGTCGCCAAGCGCAGCCAGCGAGGAGCTGGGGAGAGAGCTCATGCGGAGGCTGTGGTCATGCTGTCTGCGCTCCGAGTTCGTGCGGAAACACTAATTTAGCTAATCTTTTCTCATTACATAATTTATGTCATTCATTTCAAATCGAACTGCTCCAGATGCTGATTCTGCCCTCTCGGTTGTCTGCTGCTGCCTGGCTGTCAAACCCAGTGCTGTTAATAACGGGGGGAGCCAAAGTCTGCTCTCAAGACACTGGTTTTTGGCCGTCCTGCTGGTGAGCTGTGGGTGCAGGGTCCCCAGGGGAAAGGGAGCAGGGAGATGGGGTGCAACCCTAAAAACACACCTGTCTGTGATGTTCACACCTCCCAGCCCTCCTGCGAGTGCTCATCTGTTTGCAAGGGCAGCCCCGGGACCGATTCCCCGCTCTGCGTCGGGGGATGGAGAAATTGGAAACACTGAGAGGCAGAGAAACTGTGAAATGCTCAGGGTGTCACTGCCACCCCGAATTCACACCGGGACGGTGCTGAGAGGTCCCCGCGTGAAACCTCCTGGGCAGGTCACGCTCTGGGATTTGTTCTCTGCATTCTGAAGGAATTCTACAGGCTTTAGTTTGCAGGCGTTTCTACAGCGATGTGCCAGGGAGAGGAGATGGGGACAGTGGGCAGAAGGGCTGGTAGAACAGTGTGGTGCCTTGCCATGAGGCAGCTGCTCCACTGCTGGAAAGCAATGGAATAGAATACAATAGAATTCTATCTCATCAGCAAGTTTACCAAACTGGCTGACACTCCAGAGGGCTGTGCCACCATCCAGCGTGACCTGGACAGGCTGGAGAGCTGGGCAGAGAAGAACCTCATCAGGTTCCACAAGAGCAACCCCTCCCCAGGGTCCTGCACCCGGGGAAGGAAAATTCCAGGCACTGATATAGGTTAGGGGCAGACTTGCTGGGAAGGACTTCTGAGGGGGATCTGGGGGTCCTGGTAGACAGTAAACTATCCATGAGCCAGCAATGGGCCCTGGTGGCCAAGAGGCCAGGGGAAGCCTGGGCTGTGTAGGGAAGAGTGTGGCCAGTGGGTGGAGGGAGGTCATTCTCCCCCTCTGCTCTGCACTGGGGAGGACACAACTGGAATCCTGCCTCCAGTACTGGGCTCCCCAGTTCAAAAGAGACTGGGAACCGCTNGTTCCATCTCACCATGAGGAGGAACTTCTTTGTGGGGAGGGTGTCAGAGCCCTGGCAGAGGCTGCCCAGGGAGGTTTGGAGTCCCCTTCTCTGGAGACCTTCCAGCCCCTCCTGGATGCAGTCCTGAGGGATGTGCTCTGGGCAGCCCTGCTTGAGCAGGGGAGTGGGATGGGATGGTCCGGACAGGTCCCTTCCAACTCAGACAATTCCCTGATTTCCAGGAAAGAATAGCACAGGATACTTCCATTTGGAAGGTACCTACAATGATCATCTAGTCCTGTACCCAAATAATATTTGCATTATTAAATACAACTAGCCCCGTCTCTGTGTGCTGGGGTAGGTCCTGTTTGGGAGGTGAATTGCAGAAGTGTCCCGGGTTCACAGAGCTGCTGTTCGGGTTGCTCCCGCCGGAGCCCGTCTCACGCTGCAGCACCGGGAACCTGGTGTTTGGGTGGGACAGGGAGGCAGGAGTTGCAGGTGTGGGTTGTCCTGTGGTCCCAGAGGGACTCAGAATGGGGCCTTGCTCACAGCCAGTTCCTCTCAGTGGGAGGTTTGCTGCCGGCTTCGGGGG
>VZRU01002615.1:436173-464259 GCA_013398155.1 Pedionomus torquatus | reverse complement strand
TCCCTTCCAACCCCAGAGCATTCTGTGAGTCTGTAGGTTGAAATATAAATAGATGTAATAGGATAAGACTAAATAATTAACAATATTAGTAAAAAACAGTACTAATCCTGACGCTAGTATAAGATATCCAAGGAGCATCCCCAGCCCATCCCACCAGGGGAAGCCGTGCCCTCCCCGCAGGGACAGCCCATGTGGACCCCTGCCAGCGCCGTGGCTTCGGGAGGAAGGGAAGGGCTCGGGGCTCCGGCACCGGGGCAAGGAGTTCTCAGGGTGGCAGCCACCGAGGGAGAGAGAATTCTGCAGAAAACTTTCTAACTTCCATGGAATGTGCTGTTTATGGTATGAAATAACCCTGGTGGCAGCTCGGGTCAATGCCCGGGTCTCACTTCTCCTCATCCCCGCACCTGGGGAGCTGGAAAACACCAAGACCTTGAAACCTGCACCCTGGAGCTGGCTGTGAAGTAGATATTTTCACCAGTTCAGACACTGGAGTCCTCTAAAAGTGCAGCTTTCCCCAGCGTTAGAGGTTAGTCCCGTGTCACTCAACCCAAGATGACCTATTTGCCTCATTTTTGGCCTTGGCCGCTTGCAAGTTGAGACCCAGGGGTGCCGGGCAGCGCTGTCAGTCCCAGGGCCGTGCCTGGAAAAGACGGAAAGTTGAGTGTTGAAGAAGTTTCTATCAGGCCTTGGCACTCAGCAAACGCCGTCTCTGGGTGTATTATCTGCAGCCTGATCAAGCCATGATGTGTGGAAATGGTCTGGTAATATATAGGTGTGGGTTTAAAGCTTCGAGTGAAACTACCTTTTTATACAGAATGAATATTTTGAGTGATTGAATATGAATCCGGATATTTGCTGCATACTTTTCAGTAATATCTGAAGGACCCATGGTACAAATAATCTATCTGGCAACAAAAACACTGCAAGTAGAAAAATACAAAGAGCGTTTCACATCTATTATACCAAAATGATGTTTTACCACTGCAAAGAGAGATAAGGATTTCATTTATAAGGGACAAAACCAAAATTCTTTTGAATTAAAGCGCTGTCATACATTAATACTACAAAAATAATGCATTTATGATCAACTCTGCTTTTAATGACTGCTGATTTATAACCCAGCTTCTGTGTGGATCATGGGCAGATGATGCCCATCAGACCGTGCCATGAAATGCGATGTCATTAGATGTTTCGAGTGGTTATTAATCTTTGAGCAACATCCAGCAATCACTGCTCTGTCTCTGCAGCCTCGCTGGCAGATGAGCAGGAGAGACATTTCCACTCCCCGAGTCCAGCCCACCAGCCCCAGCAGCTTTGACCACCAGGAGCTTGGAGCAGCCAGGCCAAAGCTCCGTCCGCAGGCACCGCTGCCAGCAGGTAATAGCTCCTTGGGGAAGACTGTAATAACAGCAGGGGTCTGTAAGGGTAATTTTGCAGTGTATTCCATTCGTCTTCAGCAGGTTGTGGCTGAGGGACCTTCTGAATCAGCCGTGGTATCTCTGTGCTTAACAGTTCTTCATGGATTTTTCTCCCATGGATTTAGATGAGGTGTGGGGAAGAACTTCTTTGCTGTGAGGGTGGTGAGAGCCTGGCCCAGGTTGCCCCGAGAAGCTGTGGCTGCCCCATCCCTGGAGGGGTTCAAGGCCAGGCTGGATGGGGCTTGGAGCAACCTGGGGTGGTGGGAGGTGAAGCTTCATCCCCATTGACCCTGGGGAAATAGAAATTATTGTCAGTAAACTTAAACTTCTACTATTCTACTTCGTGCAGTTAGACATTCCCATTCATATCACACTCTCTGTGAGACACGTTTCCAAATCGCTTCCTGATCAATTATTTTCTGCTTTGAAGAGAAATTACTGTCAAAATTGAAACTGTGCTTGGTTTGCTGGGGGCAAAGGGAGAAGATGACGGAACCTTAGAACTCAAGATCAGAATCTGAAAGAGAAAAGGAGCTGCCCTTTAATTTCCCGGACAGCGTTTTGCTGTAAGGCAATTTAGGCAAAGCCCATAGAATGCAACAGCAACCCAGGTTACCGCAGAGGCAGAGTCCATCACCAACGTATGTCACAAATGTGGAGACTCAGCTGTGCTGTGCTCCTCAGTGTCTCGTCTTCCTGGAGAGAGCAGCAGGGCCTGAAGTCACCTCGGGCAGCAATTGCAGTGACCGGATCACGTCTGTCGGATGGAAGCTTTTTGGACAAGTTGATTGAAGTTTTTGGTGGGAAATCAGGTGTTTGCAGGCAGAGGCGTCAAGACAGATGCCAAAGGAAGGACAATGACCCCACTGGACAAGGAGAGGATTGGACAGGGGACATTGTGTAGAGGAAATAATATCTTTGGAGTCTTCTCAGTCATGCTCCAGAGCTGCTTTCTGGTGGCTCTGGCCACCTCCGTGGCCTTGGGCAGGACCGTGGCTGGAGGTGGGTCCTCTGTGGGGCCACTGTGTGTGGAGAGGGACGATGGTGGAGAGGACTGCTCCACTCTCGGAGCACCCTGCTCCTCCTGCATCCCGGACTGACATTTGCCTTTGGCTCTAATGGCTGGGAACTGCTACCTTTGCAGTGCCAGCCTCTGCCCGGCCCGTTGTCTCCCCAGCCTGTCCTCCTGCAGCTTGTCCTGCTGTAGCACCGGGCACTTCTCAGTCTTCAATTTAAATTTTCCTTTCAAATCTCTTTTCTAGCTGTCACGGTTCTTTTGCGTTCTCGGTCTGGTTGACCAAGCTGCTCCCAGGCTGCGGGGGCTCCGCTGTGCCTGCCGTGCACACGCTGGCTTTTGTCATCCAAGGCCATTAAGGGAAAAGTCAAAGAGTGTCAGAGCCAGAGAGATGCAGAAGCACACCCAGCACGTCCCCTGTGTCATGGGCAACTGCTCTCTCAGGATGATGCTCCAGCCTCCTACCTCTTCCTCGGTTCATCCAGGGCAGGTTTCCTTAACTTGCCCTGGAATGTCACGCAAAAAGAGCCTCAGAAGTGTTACTAAACTCCAAATAAATTGCATTTACTGCCTTCTGTTTTCTGAAAGCCTGTTAGCCAGTCACTGAAGAAAATTAGCATTTTGTAAAACCTGGATGTCTATTACTTTCCCTTTTTCTATCGTCCTTTCTCCCAGGAATAAATTCCCTTTGACTTTTGCTGGGATAAATAATTAGGAAGGTGGTGTCATAGTCACCTGCAGTGCTGGGGGCACACGGTGCTAAACTCACAACAGCGCGTTCCGATACCTGATAGAAAACCCAGAGGGGTGACAAAGACAGGCCACTTCTGCACTGGTGAGAACTGGGAGCCTCACACTGTGCTCCGGGGCTGGGAGGGGACGCCTCAGAGCTCCCCCCACCCAGGGATCAGGGTGCTCTGCACAGTCTCATCTTCATCACCACTACCAGGTCAGAAGAGCCTTTAGGCTGACAAATTGTCAAAGATGTATGAACAATAAGACAAGCCAGAACTTTGACCAAAAACTGACCGAGGGGGGCTGTTATTTTAGATTGGATATTAGGAAATATTTCTTCCCCAAAAGGGTTGTGAAGCCATGGCAGAGGCTGCCCAGGGCAGCGGTGGAGTCACCGTCCCAGGAGGGATTTTAAAGCCAGGCAGACGTGGTGCTGAGGGACACGGGGCAGTGGTGGGTTTGGCAGTGCTGGGCTGACGGTTGGACTCAATGATCTGAAAGATCCCTTCCAACCTTGACCATTCTACGATCCTATAATTCTGCGATTCAGTATTTTTCGGGGTGGGGTGTCACCTGGGCAGTGCAGGTGGGCTGATGACGGGGCTCTCCCCTGTCACCACCGCTCCTCACCTGAGCAAATGCTTGTCTTCCCAGGAATAAATAGTAGTTAGGGGTTGGCGTTCTTTTTCTAAACTGTATGGTGATGTGTGAATGTTGCTGCCAATACAAGACTTTGCAGAACTTCGGTCCTCTCCACCGTTAGGTTTTGCCACAGACAGTGCCCCAGCAGGTGACACATTGTCCTGTACTGGTGGCTAACGCCAGGGACCCTGCTTCTCGCAGCATTCGCTGCCGTTGCCAAGGGCGCCCCAAGGATTACTGTAGTTATGGGAAGTGTTTCCTTGAATATAATTTCCCAAATGTTTTTAGCTTTACTGTGGCAGTTTGTCTTTAATTGCAGAAATAACAAAATGCCGTGAGCATATTTATACACTTGAGTTTTATTTTAGTTACTCATTATAAAAGTGTTAATAACAGCCTGAAGGGAAGGAATGGAATTGTGTTTGAGCAATAGAGAGTCAAAGACAAGTTGGTTTAAAATTTTCCTTAATGGGTCATTTATGTCCTCGGAAGAGTTTTTCTTCTCTGCCATTTTCATTTCCCCTTCTGCCACTTGACACTTCAAATCCAGAAAGGAAAGGGAATTGAGTTACCTGCTACCGTGAGTCTCAGACTGAATAACTTCAGATAAACTGGTTTCATCGCCAGCGAGAGATGAATGCTTTTCTTTGCTCCTGAAGATGAGTCTGGAGTTTTTAGGACACTCTGGACTTCTTCCTCAATGAAATGAAGGGTTAGTTTTAGCTCTTTGGAGGGAGCTTGGGGTGGAGGAGAGAGGACTGGTCTGAGGCCAAGACAGGGAAACCAAGATGAAAACTGTTCCGTCACCACACCTTGGCCTTGGTGCCTTTGCAAGGTGAATTAAATCTGTTTGCAATGGCCAGCTCTGGTTTGATCTCACCTCCGCGTGTTACATGGAGGTAACCATGAGGAAGCTGGGGAAGGAGAGCAGAGCTTTGTACGCAGGTGTCTTTGCAGCCTGCTGGCCTCTCTGGCTGATGGATGGCACTCAGTCACCCAGGGGAATCATAGAATCACAGAATGATTAGAGTTGAGAGGGACCTTAAAGCTCATCAAGTTCCAACCCCCCTGCCCTGGGCAGGGACACCTCCCACCACCCCAGGTTGCTCCAAGCCCCATCCAGCCTGGCCTTGAACCCCTCCAGGGATGGGGCAGCCACAGCTTCTCTGGGCAACCTGGGNACAGGACTCCAGGTGGGGTCTCAGGAGCGCAGAGCAGAGGGGCAGAATCCCCTCCCTGTCCCTGCTGGTCACGCTGCTTTTGCTGCAGCCCAGGCTGGGGTTGGCTTTCTGGGCTGCCAGCGCACACTGCCGGCTCCTGGGGAGCTTCTCATCCACTGTCACTCCAGTGTCCTTCTCCTCAGGGCTGCTCTCCACCCATCCTCTGCCCACTGTATTTGTGCCTGGGATTGCCACGTCCCAGGTGCAGGACGCTGCACTTGGCTTGATCATCACTGCAGGATTGGTTCTTGAGGGACTCTGCCCCTTGCTCCTTAGGATGGTCTTTTTTTGGGACCTATGTTCCTGATTCAGCCAGCACAGGGTGAGACCATAGGATTGTTCCAGTAGGTACAGTGTTTTGTGTCTTCTTATGCAGGAAAACATGGTCTCTTTGAGCAGCTTGTCTTTAACTCCCTTCCCCAGGAGGGCTGGATTTGGGGTTCCCTCACGCAGCAGAGGCTGTGCCACCGTCAGGGAGGTCAAGGCAGAGTGGTCTGGGGGCTTCTGGGGGGCTGTTGTTTCCCACGAGAGATGCTGTGTGGCAAGGTGTCAGTTTTGGACCAGATGGCTCTGCTCCGAATCTGTACCGTCCCTACCGTGATGCTCTGCCTGAAAATCTTCCTCTGGGACTTTAAATTGTACCCTGACATCTCGGGGCACCCGCTGTCACCCTGGCACCCGGCTGAACTCGGGGTGCATGGCAGGAGATCAGCACAACGCCCCTCATCCTCCCCCTCTCCCTCTTCTCTGGCAGAAGGTGCTGTGCTTCCACTCAAACCCCGGCGTTGTTTGCTTTGTGAATTATGATTATTAAAACCCGACTGTTTATCTTCCCCCAAAGCTTTTGAGGTTATTTATACCTTCAGAATTTGTCAGAGGGAAATTTCAAAGTCATTAAAACAAACATGTAACTTTGTGGTAGTAGAGGTAGTCGGGGGACTTTAATTCCTGAGCAGATTAGAAGTAGGAGACCCATTTATCAGGTGGGACAGGAGACATGATGCCAAACTGCATTGAACACCCTTGGTGCATCATCCTGAGGTGACACTCTTTTACAGCACGTGGTTTGTTCTCTTGATGGTGAAATGCACCATTTCACTTTATTTCAGACAATGTATTAATTATTCTTTAACTTGTAATCTCCAGTTCACGTCTGAGCGAACACGGGATCCTTCAGGAACCGGTATCTGTAGATGTTATCTTCAAAACAGCCTCACTTTGTAAAATGGAGATTAATTCTGTTGTAGAAGACTTTATCTGCTCACTGCAGGCAGGGCAGGAGCCCCTGGGTGCTCTCACCAGGCTTTCCCCAGCTGCTCCCAGCGCAGCCAGCGGGTGCTTCCTCGGGTTGTCCTAAACCACTCAAAATCAAGTGTTTTTTCCACGGGATGAAGCGAAATGGACAGGTGAGTAAAGATTCTAGTTTGAAACTGTCTAAAGTTAAAAGTGCCTCGTTGAAACCTGTCGATTTTCCAGCTGTGAGGGTAATAAACCTTCCTGTGCAGTTTGGTACCTGGGTTCATTCTCGTCCTTCAATGCCAATTCCCCCCTGGGACGTTTCTGGAGAGGTGATGGGAGTCCAGGCACTGCCAGGCTGCTGCTGGAGCCACCCCCCCTTTGTGGTTAACGGCAAATCACTGGCACTTCTGCTGGCTCGTGCCACAGCCTTCTTATTCCCAACCATTCTCTTTCCTTTTACGATTGTGCCAACTCTTCCTCCTCCCCAAAAATAAAACACGACAGTGGCTTTATTTTTATTTGACCTCCTGGAGTGTGGAGACCTGCCACTGGGCAGGCAGCTGTTGGAGCATCGGGGTCATAAGGGCCGAAATCAGCACAGGAGCCTCCAGCCGTTTATTTTAGATTAGATTTTCTTTCGGATTGGAACCTGCAAATTCCATGTGTGAAAACTCAGTTTCCTGTTATTTTGGCTTGGGTAGGAACCCTCATCAGTGTGTTCCTCCGCGGGGGAGACACAACAAAGTGAAGTGTGGCTGTTTGTGTGTCTGGCCTCGAGGAAGAGGGGGCAAATAGGGAGTTGGGAATTAACTCTTGAACCATAGAATTGTAGAATGGCCGAGGTGGGAAGAGACCTTTCAGATCATCGAGTCCAACCGTCAACCCACCACTGCCCAACCCACCACTGCCCCATGTCCCTCAGAACCACAGCTGCCCAGCTTTTAAACACCTCCAGGGATGGGGACTCCACCATGTGGTGACGCCCTGGGCAGCCTCTTCCAAGGCTTCACAACCCTTTCCATGAAGAATGTTTTCCTCATATCCATCTTAAACCTCCCCTGGTGCAACCCGAGGCCGTTTTCTCTTAGCCAGGAGACATTTCTTCTCGTGTCATTCCCCAGCTGCCTCTTGAGGGAGCGACTTGTCCAGCAGAAGAACGCAGAATCTGGTGATACCGGCGCACTGCCAGGCCTTGCATTTCCACCAGTCTTCTTGGAAAACGCTGATTTTTCAAAGTCCGAAGGTGGATTTATCGGTGCTGTGTCAGAGCCCCCAGGCAATAACGAGCAGCGTTACCCTAACGAGGGTGTCTGCTGTAACTGTGGCACGTACCCAAGGTGAGTGTGGATGCGCACGCCCAGGGGCTGCAGGAGACCTCTCTTCAGGTAATGAGCTGACCTCTACTGCTGAGAAGGGCTGGAAGAAGCTCCTCTTGATCCCATCAATGCTGCTCTGTGCATGTTCCTAAGGAACCAGTGGAGATAGGGATGAGATCTTAATATCCTCAAACAAACCTCCTGCGTCCCTTCACATCTTGATGCTTTACCTGTAGGATGAAACAAAAAGCTTCTATGTCTCCTTTAAAAATAGTATTGAAGTTGTTGTGGAAGTGGGTCAGTCCTGGCAAAGTTCTCTGGGCCTTCTAGGGTCTGACATAGTTGCTATTAATTTCAGAAGAGACTCCGTGGCATCCTCCTCCTCCGACAGGGTCAAACTGGGATAACATCCTATCACCGTTGATAAATCACCGCGCATTAGGATGGCTAATACTCTTCAAACATAATTACTTGGTTACATGGAGAAGCAGGTTTTTTAAAGCAGGGGAAAAGACAGCAGTGCAGAGTAAAGATTAAGTGCCTGCCAATTTTTTGTCTTTAAAGTGGTCATTTTTTTACTTCAGGTGAAGCAAAATTGGGGCTGAGCGACAGTTCTCTAATGCAATTAATTATTTATGTTTTTCTGCAAGCAGCAATCAAGAGTATCAGAACTAAAATGAAATTTATATCACAATTGATTGTTTTGAAAAAAGCCCTGCTTATGAGAGCAGAGATTGTGTGGAAGCTGGGCAGTAGCCAGGGGCCACCTCAATGCTCCATCACCTCCTCTCCTGCCAGCCCAGAGAGAAGCTGGGCGCACCAGGCTGCATGGGAAGTCTCACCACTGGCAACTTCAGAAGCCCAAACTGCTCCAGAAGCCCAAAAATGAGGCGAGAGGGACTCACTCAGCAGCTGAGGGAGTGGTTTACCCTGGAGCCAGAGTGGTCTGGGCATGGACCATGCAGGACACAGAGATTGAGCAGTGATTTCCAAATGGAACATCTTCACCTTCACCTTGGATCCTCCACTGTTGTCCTACCTGGTAGGGACCTGGGACCAGGCTTCTAATACCTCTTGGCCAAATACTGGTGTGGGGAATGCGCTCGGGTAACTTCGCTGTAGATGGACACAGTAGGTGGACCCTTGTTTGTGTCCTCCTCTGTCAGAGTGACTTGCCCAGAGAAGCTGTGGCTGCCCCATCCCTGGAGGGGTTCAAGGCCAGGCTGGATGGGGCTTGGAGCAACCTGGTGTGGTGGGAGGTGTCCCTGCCCAGGGCAGGGGGTGGCACTGGGGGGCTTTAAGTCCCCTTCCAACCCAAACCATTCCGTGATTCTATCATTGGGACAGACCTGTTTCCCTTGGAAGTTCTTTCCAAACCAGTTGACCAGCTGTGGTGGTTTATCTTGTGAGGCTGAGGTCTATCTAGTGTCTGGCCCTTGTGAGCAACAGGCTGATGCCGCTGAACGTCCTCTTGGTCTTCTGTGCGTCCATGTTGATGGCAGTGCTGGCTGGAGGGTTTCCATGTGCTGCCTTCCTCTCATCTGTGGTCTCTGCTGGTCATGAACTGGGTGAGCAAGGACATCTTGGTGGGATGGAGGCCTCTGGCCAGAGGCGTGGGGCGGGTGGGCTGGCCGTGGGTCACTTTGGCTGGAGATGCTGGACTAAGCAGGCTGTGGGATGGGGACCTCCTCTGGGTCTCCTTCTCCTGTTGGGCCTGTAAGAACGAATCTGGTGCTGAGAGGAGGAAGGGAAGGAAACCCAAAGCTCTGAAACCGGTCCCAGCTTTTGCCAACCTGATGTCCCATCTTCACCTGAACACCGGGATGTCTCAAAGGAAGAAAACCACCTCCTTCAACCGCGTGCCTTGGGGTCTTGGCAGCTGCCTCCATCCCCTCAGATGGCAAATTTCTTTCCTTTAATGTACAAATTAATATTAGAATAGTCCTTTGATCCAAACCCGTCTCAGCTTATGTCCTTTGTATCTCTGCAATGGAGCAGATGCAGCAAAGGCAGAAGGGTCCGTAGGTTCATTACAGAATACTCCAGGCCTCTGCCAGAGTGGATTTTTTGGGCAAAGTTTTGATGGACCACTTGTTCTTGCGCCTATCTGGAACTGAAAAGATAAAATTCTTCCCTCTCTAAAACCTCTTCCTCTCCCTTGCTGGTTGTACTTCACTGCTTTTCTGGCAAGAGCTTATCCTGCTGAGGAGACGTTGCCTGGCTCGCACAGCTAACGAAATGGAGCAAACCAATAATTTTTTTTTGCTAGGCAATTATTCTTAATGTTCTTAGTTTCCATTTGTAATTACAGTGGTGCACAGTTTTCAGACACATATGGGATTTTGCATTTGATCGTATTCAATTATAATGATTACGTTGTGTCTCATATAATAAGATGTTTTCCATATGTTGGATATAACAGAAGCGTAATATCCCCCGGTGCTCTCCCCGATCATCTCCCTCTCGGTACAACTTTCAGTCAGCATCAAACCTTGGTGCCTTTGGGCTCCGCAGGCGCAAACACAAACGTTGAATTTTATATCCGGGAGAAATGCCGTGGATTTCGGTGGGGCTGGAGTTAAACACGGGCGCGTTCGGAGGAGGAGAAGCCTTTTCACGGAGGTATCTGTGAGATACGGAGAGATTCTGTGTTTCTCTCACTGCCCGGGGATGGTGACAGTCACCTCCTTGCTCCTAGAGAGGTGACAGAGGTCTCTCATCATGAGATAAACAGCCCGGGGGACACGACATTGCTCCAAGCCCCCTCCGGCTTGAGTGGGATGAAACCAGCTGGAGTCTGGAGATTCCCGACAGCCCTTGGGACTGGTCCCTCTGCCCGTGCAGAGCAGCAGCCCAAGGGGCTACGGGCCCAGGGCTCTCCAGCAGCTCGGGGGGGGGTTTACTGGAGAGGAAGGAGAGCACCGGGGAGCGAGGTTAGAGACCCCCATCGTGGTCTCCACAGCCCTTCAAACCATTGCCAGGCAGTGCTGCAGTTGGGCTGTGTTTCAGAAGCAAAGGAAAAGGAAAACTTTAAAAAAACTGACATATTTTTTAAAATGTTAAATTAAAAATTTTTTTAAAAAATTTATTTTGGGCCAAAGCCAACCCAGCAGGTTTGGGACTTGGAAAATCCCTTGCTTTCTGGTGCTTTCTAGTGCGCTATGAACTACCTCTCCTGTGTCCTTCATCCCCCAGGCAGTGCGGGGCTCTGACACGGGGACATTCTCCTCGTCTAGGGATTTGAGGAACACCCTCCTCCAGCCTCCCATCCTTTCTCTGGGGAGGAGGTTCGGACCTGGTGCCCTTGGGAGGTTTATTAGCCGCGTTGCTCCAAATCAGGGTGAGGACTGCCCCGTTTAAGGGACCCCTGGCAGAGGCACGGCTCCTCTCTGCTCCGCTCCCTGCACAGGTAATAGCCTGGTGCTGGGACAGAAACCCAGCTGAAGGGGTTGGGAGGGGGTGATTTGTCTTGATTTCTCTGAAAACCTCACAAGTCCCAGCAAAGCGTCCCCTGCTGCTGTACTGCTCTGGGTTTTTTTGGTTTTCTTTCCCGCAGCCCGTGCACACGTAATAACTAAATCCATCCCAATAGAAACCGCGGAGCTTTATGGGTTTTATCTGAAATTGGTGTTGGCAGGATTAGGAGCAGGAAGAATTGCTTCCCTGAATATCTCACAGGTTCTTTACTCACAGCTCGATCCTATCTGCATAAACCACCCCATTAGGGACAGAAACCACTGGGGTTTGATGGGGGGAGCAGAGAAGGCCTCGGGGACCCAGGTGACCTCTTCCATTTAGGAGCCACTGCTTGATTTTCAGATACTTTTCTGCGCCTGAGTGCTGATTTTGTGGAAACAAAGGAAAAGTGAGTACGTGTGCATAAATTTTGGACCATCTCTGAGTGTGAGTGTGCCTCTGCAAGGGTGGGAAGCCTTTCAAAATATAACATGCTAATACTGGAGAAGGTTCAGGTGAAAACCAAGCAGAGCATGATACACTGAATGTGTGCGTTGCTCCACTGTAAATCCATACCAAGATCACTCGGTTCCTCGCTCTCAACTTCCATGGGGTGACACCAGGGTAGAACAGGGCATTGCACGTGGGGACATGAAGTCAGACTGTCGATTGCATGTCGCCTGTAGAATTACAGAATGCTCTGGGGTTGGAAGGGACCTCTGGAGATCACCCAGGTTGGTTTGAATGTCTCCAGAGATGGAGACTCCCCCACCTCTCTGGGCAGCCTCTGCCAGGGCTCTGCCACCCTCTTCATGTTGAGACAGAATTTCTTATGTTCCAGTTTGTGCCCATAACCTCTTGTCCTGTCACTGAGCACCACTGAAAAAAGCCTGGCCTCATCCTCCTGACACCCACCCAGCTCCTCTGGCCAGCCTTCTCTGTCGTCGAGACCTGGGAGCTGTGACATATAAACCAAAATGCTTGTCTTGGGTGTTTTCTCCCCAAAGTCCCTGAAAACGCGACGTAAATAACTCAGCTCCACCTTGAAGGGACCTTTTTTGACCCAAGGGACCCTTTGGGAGCAGCCCTGATGGGTCATGGAAAACCACCGCTGTTCGCCTCCCAAAGCCCGCTTTGAGCTTTTACAACTACTTTGTTAAAAAAGAAACAGTATTTTTAGAATTTATTTGGCGCCACATAGAGCAAGTTAATGCCGTGAGATTGAGTTTAATTATCACTCTGATAAATTACAGCAAAGTTACGGGGTGCCTGCTCTCCTATCCTCTCAGCCCTGGTTCCGCAGCGCATTTGTGTGATAACATGAAGGGAAGGCTGGGAATTATTTCTTTTATGTACATGTAGCTTAAATGAACCCAAAATTAAAATGATGGGCATATCATGGCTTCAAATTAATGGCTTTAGCAGCTTAAATGACAAATTTGTAAGTGAGTTAAATATAATCTGGGTTCCCTTTGCCTCTGTCCTTAGCAGCCTGGTATTTTGGATCTTTGAAAAGACAGTGATTTCTCCAGCATTTAATGGAGCTGGAAGCACAAGCACAATAAAAGTCTGTATACGAGAGAACATGATAAGTGAGGAAGCGGATAATGGGGTGGCTAATGCTGTTAAATACCTTGTGCTTAATGTTGGCAGGTCGATTGGTTTTGCCAATAAAAAGTTTTAAGCGGTTGCAGATCTTGACTGTCAGGAGCTTTCTCCCAAAAATAATCCACCCGACGCTCTGAAGTGTAATTCAGGCTTTTAACAAATGGGTGCCATGATTCATTGCCCCTTTTGCCTTGCTTTTTTTGGAAGCCTGTATTTTAAAGTGCTGCCTGTGTTGTCGGGACCAGTCTGTTCTGCTACGGTGAGGGCTGTAGGTGCCGAAGCAGAAGAAGAGCAGAGCCCACCAGGCCTCGGGGCCAAGAACAGATGGGGAAACCTGGTTGGAAGGTCTAGGAAATCAGCCACGTCAAAATGCATCCATCAAAGCGTAACCAAAGGCTCTCGTGGTCTTCACGTGGGACTTCCGTCATCCATGTAACACTCTGAACTGTTTCTCTGAAATCCCTGCGTTCTACTCCTCTGATAATCGAGGACCCTGTTCCAAACGAGCGTGTGAAGCCGTGCAGGTGGCCGCCTGCTGTCGCTGCACAGCAGGTCTCCAGTGTGGGTTTCCATGTCTCCCACAGAGAAGGACCACGAAGATCCATGTTGAATCCTCTGTGGGCCGTGTCAGTGCCCTTCACATCCCTGCTCTGCGTGTTGCAGGAAATCACGGAACAATTTGGGTTGGAAGGGACCTTCATGCCCATCCAGTGCCACCCCCTGCCCTGGGCAGGGACACCTCCCACCACCCCAGGTTGCTCCAAGCCCCATCCAGCCTGGCCTTGAACCCCTCCAGGGATGGGGCAGCCACAGCTTCTCGGGGCAACCTCTTCCAGGGTCTCACCACCCTCACACCAAAGAAGTTCTTCACCAGTTCTTATCCCAATCTCCCCACTTTTCAAACCCTTCCCCCTCATCCTGTGGCTCCCCTCCCTCATCAAGAGTCCCTCCCCAGCTTTTCTGGAGCCCCTTTAGGGACTACCCTCAGTAGGAATCACTGCAAAGCAGGGGAAAAAAGACATCAACCTAGTGGACTTTGACTCGAGTTCATAAAATTAGTAAATGAATGCAGTAGCCGGCTTTGATTGTCTTTCTCAATGACACAGCTGGTCTCTTGAGTGCTTGCAGGCTTTGGTCAGGTGTTACCAGGCTCATTTTAGTTCCTCTTGCTGTCATTAACCCACACTGTCGTGTAGAAATCTACTTATTTGCAGGGTAAAAGGAGCCAAGGGAGAGTAAAGCTTCCAGGGCTAATCGTTTTCCTCTCCCCAGCTGGGAGTGGAAGCTGCCTGCACACTCAAATTCCCATTATTGTTTCCATCATGACCTTGGGTGCAAACTTTTCTCATTTTTGGGACGGGTGAATTTGCCCGTCACCTAAGGCTGGGGCACTGGAGAATTCACCGTCCCAAAATGAGAAAAGTTTGCAGGCAGAAGGTTTGGTGAGGGGACAGGATTTACCCAGATGATGTCCTCGCTCAGGGTAATAACATCCTAAAAATATCCCCTTCAGCTTTGCTCCCTGTGCTGTGAAGCTCTGAGGAGTCCTGACCAAGAACCAGCATCACCACAAACTCCACCTTGGAAGAGAATAAGGAGCGAAGGTGAAGAAGATAAAAGTTTTGAGAATTAAGCTCTGCATGAGCTAAGAGGGTTGGAACACAACACAATTACCAAGAGCTCTGTAATTTATACACTTCAGACTCCCTTTTTTTCCACCCGTTTCATGCCCGTTGCTGGGCGGAGGAGCAGCAGCCACAGGTTTCTCAGCCACCTGAGCGTCCTCTGTGGAGATGAGGAGCAGCAGCTGCTCCAGGTTGAATTAACGATCTCCAGGTTGTCTTAAAAATTGCCCCCACCCAGAGGTGGACTGAAGCTTTCAGGATCTTCTTGTTGGGTGTCACTGTGGTCTGCAAGGTCTGTCATGTAAGCGAAGCTCGCTCATCCTCCCTTCCCAAATTCTTCCTTCTGAAGCAGTTATTTCCTTATCCCTGGAAGATACAATATTAATTATGCCACAGGCCAGTTGTTTACACAGTGACTTTTTGTGTAGGCTACAAAAGATCCATAGACATCTAGTTTCAAAACTGCTTTAGAGCTGAACCTGACCATCGTTTTTTTGGTGTTTAATTAAGTAAAATGTCTGTTTTCCTGGTGTGCAGCTCTGGGTGACCAGGCACTGCTTGGTCTTTAGAAAGAACTATTTTTTAAGTGCCTATGATGTTTATGTTTGAGGAACTGCTGCTGTGTGCACCAACTTTAGTGCGTTCCATAAAATTTTTATACCTAATGTGAGCAACGTCTATTAGCTGTTATGGTGGAAGTGGGTTTCTAATGGTCTCCCTGAAGAGATAACAGCTTTGAGGCTGCCACCCTGGTTACATGACTGTCAGCAAGAAAAAAGGAGAGGTGGTAATTAATAATAAGTGTATTAAAAATACTGAGAAATACATGACAGAGCAGGGAGGAGCCTCAGATGGAAGCCAGTCCCTGTTTGGGCACAGCTGAGGCTCTGGGCACTCATTATCTCTGCTAATTGCCATCTACCTCGTCACCTGGGACAGCAGGCTTTTGGTGGGGTGTTGGCTGAGCAGAGCTGGGGGTTGTTTTGAGATTGTGGGGACAGAGGTGGCTCCTTGTTGATTTTGGCATTGGTGTGGGACTTTGGAAAGGGCTCTGTTATGGGATGGAGGAAGACCTGCAGATGAAGGCTGCATGCTGGTTTTGTTCAGGTGGATGGGATGGAGCGTGCCATGCTGGGGATGAAGCTGATGAGAACAGGTATGGAGGGGTAGAGCTTGATACGGAGGATGGTGGGAAGGAGAAGTGCTGAGCTTTACACTTAGTGTCATATTCCACTGCTCCCAACTTGTGGAATGGGAAGTATCAAGGTGAGGGACTGGAGAGCAGGTGGCCTGTGGGTCACCATACCGTGGTCCTGCCTTTCCCCTGCCCTGGGACAGTCACAAAGCATCAGCTGAACCTCCCCAGAGGCAGGAGGAGCTGTCGCCTCAGCCCACGCTCTGGAGGGGGTCTGCCCCATGCTTTGACTTCTGCCCAGCCTTCCTGTGCGGCAGCTGTGGTGGGCTGAGGACACAGCACGGATCAGGGCATGGATGCAGACCTCTTGGCTTGGCCTGTCTTGCTTGTGTGTCCTGGGGAAGCTTCTAGACGGGCTGAGAGTCTCTTTCTGGTCAGACTGGTGAGGAGCTTTGCTGCTTTCTTCCTCGGCATCCCATGCTGATGCTTGGTGTGTTGCTGGGAAATTCTCCTCCTCTGCTGAGCTGTAGGGCACTGCTGGTCCTTCAGCCAGCTCTGCTGCCTGGGCACGGTCACCAGGGCTCCAGAGCGGCCAGAAGGAAAGCATCGCTGGGGGGGAAATACAATGGCAAAACTCAAACTGAGTGATGGTGTGGTCTGTGTTGGGCTGGACGGCTTGTAAAGGTAAAATTTCCAGTGTGATATGGGAAACTTTTCCCATCTGTCTGATGGGGATGTTTCTGCTGGGGCTGCGGGGACCTTCCTGCTGAAGGTGCAGAAAGTGAAGTGTTTGAGAGGTCTGGTGGTACAAAAGCACCAGCAGGGATGTCCTAAATACAACACAAAGGTGGCTTTTTCTCCTCAAGAAAGAAATGAATGAAAACAAGGGAAGGAGAATATGGTGTGTCCTTCCAGTTCCTAAAGGGGCTTCAGGAAAGCTGGGGAGGGACTCTGGATCAGGGAGGGGAGCCCTAGGAGGAGGGGGAAGGGTTTGACACTGAAAGAGGGGAGATGGAGATGAGATGTGGGGAAGAACTTCTCTGTTGTGAGGGTGGTGAGAGCCTGGCCCAGGTTGCCCCGAGAAGCTGTGGCTGCCCCATCCCTGGAGGGGTTCAAGGCCAGGCTGGATGGCGCTTGGAGCAACCTGGGGTGGTGGGAGGGTGTCCCTGCCCAGGGCAGGGGCTGACACTGTGGAAGCTTCAGGTCCCTTCCAATTCAATCTGTTCTATGATTCTATGGTACCGCACTGTTTTTAGAAGGTCATTCAGGCACAGCAGAGACGAGGGACCTGTGGGGATGGAGAAGACAAGGCCAAGTGCTGAAAAGGCTCAAGGAAATGACCCCAGCAGTTGCTGTGGAGGTGTGAGTGGAAAGCTGTGATTGAGCACAGCTCCCGCTTGTACCCTGGTACACCGAAGCAGGGGCTGAGCAGGCCTTACGGCTCTGCAGAGTCTCTGGCTCTGGCAGAGCTGATTGATAAGCGCTTAAAAATATTTTACGGTCTTCCAGCTGGTGCAATCAGTGCTGTAGTGTGAAAAAATGTAAAGAAAGCTGATAAGCACTTAGTTATTTTGTTAATGTGCTTGGAGGGTGAAGTGAAATGAAAAGTGAAAGCAAGCGGTCTCCATTTGCAGCTATTTATGCGAGGAGCAAAATCTAATTAAGCAGTTTTAACGGGTATGATAGGAAGGTGTGAAGTTTATTGAACACTTGGTTAACTATTCAATTAGTCTGTGGGTTTTGCGAGCTGCTATAATTCCAATTCATATGAGGATCAATTACTTGATTTAGAAGAACACACAACATAAAACTCCAATTCCAAGAATAGAAGTTAAGCAATTGTCACAAATTGATTTTATTAACATAATCATTATCAATATTCTTCCAAACAGATTAATATTGCTTGAGAGATTTGGAAAGACTTTAGGATTTGCTGTTAAAATAAGTTTTGCTTTCTCTGATGTTTTTTTTTAAATGTCAGCTGACCAGTTTAAATAAAATCAGCTTCAATATCAAAGGATGCTCCCTTGAGAAAACCCAATCTTTTTTTGTGTGTTTTATAGCATAGTTCTAACTGTTGAAGGTTTTTATTGATAAGAAATGTGAGTTGGGGCTTCTCTGCCTTTCCTGTGAGCGGTGGGTCAGCGTGTGCCTGCGTCTTCCCCTCTGCACCTGTCGTCATCCCTGTTTAACCAAAGGATGGGCAGATGCTGCTGCGGAGCTGGGCTTGGCCAAGGAACCTGGGCAAGAACATCTCCTCAATGCCCGTGCTTGGAGAACCCAGTCATCATCGGGGGAGAACAAGGAGAACGCCTTGAGTTGTCCCAGCAGGGACCATCAGGAAAGCATCGCTTTCTGGAGGCTGTCACGCTATATGATGTTATATAATGCTCAGACTTGCATTTTATGATTTCCTTTGCTATGAAGGAAAATGCACCATTTGGTTTCAGCCGGGACCTCTGTCCCCTGTGCTGTGGCTCATCCCCAGAGCCCAGTGGGCCCCAGGACACGGTGGCAGGACTCGCACCACTTCATTCCTCTTTGCTTCCTCCTCCAGCCAGGCAATTAGTGATGAGTCAAAAAGTTGCCCTTAGGAAAGGATCTGAGGTAGAAGCTGCTTCAGAACAGTATGGCCTGAAATCTTTCCTTCTTAAATAAAAAGACTAAATTTTTTTATTTTTTTTTTTTCTCCAGGAAAAGATTTAACTGAAGGGCAGGAGACAGTTGAGGGAATAATCCACTTTTCCACGGAAGCTATTCTGAGGCTTCCTGTTTCACAACAAATCAATGGGGATTAGAAAAAAAAACCCAAAACCCTGTCTCTTTGGCAAAACTTCTTGGCTTGTGTATTGTGCTCAACCCCCAGGCTCGGTCTGGGCAGGAGGATGAGCGTGACGGAGACGCCACCGGAGCTCTGCTGGGCCCTCCACCAGGCAAGGATGCTCCTGAGAACTCACCCTGCTCTCGCCCTGGCAGACAGACCGAGTTTAATCCTGCAGCAGAGAACTAATTAGTTTTCCAAGGGCTAAGTGTTTATGGAATGGTTTGTTGGAAGCACGTGGAGCAGCTTTACTGAGGCCTCACTGCCCTATGTTCTAATGTTCTCCTGCCGTAGGATTCTAATGGGGGTTTTAGAGAGCGGGACTGGACTTGGCAGCACTCTTCTTGGGGCCATCTAGTGCCACGTTAATGAACGTCTGGAGCCCAGGCAGCAAAGAGACCCAATTTTCTTTAGGTTTGTGTAAATTTATGGGGCTGTGTGATGGTGTCTGTGGCTGCTGGCACCTGGACACCCTGGGGACCCTTCCACAACTGTACGTGGAACAAAACCACATGGGCAGAAAATGAAATTGGATCAGCGTGACACTAAGAAGGCACTGTGCTCTTCTGTGTGGCCCTTCCTCGGCAGAAAAGGGATTTTTCTTTCTCTCAACATTTGCGGAGTTGGGTTTCATCCCTCTTGGTGTGTGGTGGTGGGGACAGGTCTCGCCCTGCCCCTGTTTCTAACAAAATCAGGACGTAGATGAATTTCAAACGCTCTGCTCTCTTTACAGCTGTCCTGAGCAGCTTTCCTGATAACAAATCCGGCTGCTCTTTTCCCTTTTTTCCTCCCAGTCCGAATTATCTCATGGGTAATCAACGTTGCAGAGGTCCTGCTGAAACCAGAACAGTTTTGGGTGGATACCCAGGTTAAATCTGATCGCGTTTCCTAGGAGTCGTTCCTTCAGGAGGCCCCAGGTTTCCGAGCTCGTCCTGTGTGCTGGGAGCCAGGGGATGCGCCCAGGAGCAGCTGGGTTACCTTCCCTGCTCCTGAAGGTCAGGGAGACATTAGTAAGTGTGCTCTTCTGGAAACAGGCTTTAATTTTCCCCTTTCAGCCTTTTGATTGGCCTGACATTTTAAAGGGTGGAAGGTAATTGGGAGGTTTATTATATATTTCTGTTAAGTACAAGATGAGAACATTTAAATAGAAGGCACAGGCAGGAGACCAGACAGCGTGCTGGGGCAGGAGGGGGCAGCAGCCCTGCTTCCCTACCTCGGAGGAAGAAAAGCTGGAAATGATTGGCAGCAAACTGGTGAACGAAGGAAAAACTGAGTCATAGCGGGTGAAGACTTTTCTCTGACTGTAGCCTGCTGTCAGTCGCTCGTTGCTGCTGCTTGGTTTAGGCCGGGAAGCGACGATGGGCTTTCTTACCGTGTAATCTCTGCAACTCACACGGTGGGTTCGTAACCCAAGGGTCAGGTTTGATCCCACCCTTAAATCCATTACAGATGCCTTCCCTGATATGGATATATATTCCCTGAGATGGATATCCAGAAGTTCAGATAGCTGAACTTCTGGATATCCATACATTAATGAGAGCTTGAAAGAAATAGGAGAACCTAGATTTCATAATCCCCGTTTGCCTCTTTCAATAGTTTCCTTTATTGGTGTGAGTTAAAATTTGAGTTAGACTTACAGCTGGCTGAGAGAAGCAGCTCCCTCTAAAGATCTTTCCTTGAGGCTCCGGAGTTTGAAGGTCCCCTACCTGGTCTGGGCGGTGGGTCACCCAGCAGGACTGAGCAAGTCACTTGGCTTTTGCATGGAGGTTTTAATGCTGTGGGTTCTTCTGGGTATAAGCTAAATTGTCGGTCTCCCTGCAGTGTCCTGGTGTGAGAGTGAGTGAATGGCCTGGCAGGAGGTAACCGAGCCGATGGTGCATGTTCCATGTTCTTGGGCTGTCCCTCAGCGGGACCGATGGGCTGCTCCTGTTTCAGACCAGCTCCACACAGGCTGGGGCAGCAGCCCCTGACCTTCGCTGGGCCATCAGAAGCAGTAGCGTAGGTGAAGTTCTCCAAACCCAAAGGATGAAATCTGCTGTGGTCAGAAGAAGCCAGACGTTGAAGAGCAGCTGACGGCTCGTTGGGACGTGGGAACTACCAGGAGAGAAGACGCTTGTGACTGGAGAGATCCGTCTTGATCTCCAGAAGTCTGCTAAACCATCCCTGCTGGGAACGATGCCAGGACATGCCATGCCCTACTTTGGGGTGCAGAGCTCCCGAAGGGGCTGTAGCGGGGCTGGTGGCACATCCAAAGTGCTGAGCTGCAGAGCCCTCCGTCCTCCTGTGCCCGCGACTTGCTGCCTGGGCCCAGCAGCTCAGGCGCTGTGCCCTGTATCTTACATTATCTAGTGCTTGGTGTGGAAATCCATTTCCAAATCCTGTGTTACTTCTGGCCTTTTATTTTTGATGGTTCTTCAGTGCGCTGTGGCATTCGCAAACCTTTTGAGACTTATCACCCCGAAGCATTCTCCAGCCCAGGCTGGAGATGCCGATGAGTTAAAGCAGGTACCGGTGTGTGTCGGGGGTGTCTCTGCCAAGCAGAGCCACAGGATTTATTTCCCTAACCTCAGTGACACTGTGAAATGTCCTTCTTCGCCACCGATTCGTCTTGGAGTTTATTGCATGACTCGCTTTTCCGTGCCGTGAGGAGAAGCTCGTTTTTAACCCATTTCCCTGCTGCAGCCTCTGGGTTGTGCCGATTTCTTCACGTTAGTTCTGCCTGTACTTGGTTTGCGCAGGCAGCAAATCCTGTTGTCGTGGGCTCGGTGCGTTCCACCGACAGGGCTGTCTTACACTGCTAATAGCTGCAGAGATGCTCCTGAAATCCCCTCCAGGGGCAGGGATCTGTGGATGCTCGCCAGAGACCGAAGCTCAAGCTCTGGATTTGGCTGCTGAGGCTGGAGGTCACTGGGCAGAGCTGCCCCCACCACTCGGGGTTTNGGGGGGGACACCTCCAAATGGCTGGCAAAGAGATAACCCAAATCTTTGGATCTGGAGAGTGGGGAAGGCAAAAGGGACCCGTGGCTGGGGAGGAGGGAGGGTGCTCGTTTCACTGCCCTGATGCTGGGTTTTTTTCACTGCTGGCTGTGAGTTGGTGGTTTCTTCCCCGTTGGGAAGGGCTCGGTGGCACCATCGCTGCTTGTCCTCTGTAAGGCTCTGCAGAGAAAAATGACACTCCAATTTAGGCAGGATTCTTAACCTCAGTGTCAGATCATAAACGCAGGAGGAAAAGGATGAACTGAAGCGGTGGGGCTGTGCCTGGTGGTAGGACTGATTCCCTGAGCGCTGCAGATAACGCAGGGACAGTTTATCCCCAAATGAGAGCTGACCGGAGCGGCTGACCTGCACTTTGGTTGCTGCCTTATAGCTCCAGGGTTGGACGTGCTCTCCCGTGTCCACGAAACAGGACTTGTGAAGCTCAGATCCCCTGCCTTCCCCCCCCTACAAGTGCAGTGCCACCGGGCAGGAGGATCCTCAAGAATATGGAGCTCCCTCTGGCTGCCCAGGGCCGTGCTGGAGTCTCCATCCCTGGAGGTGTTCAACAGCTGGGCAGATGTGGTGCTGAGGGACCCTCTCAAGTTGTTAGAGAGATCTGGACGTGAAGTTCCTTTGGCTGATGAGAGCCGGTGTACACCCAAGGGTTAATCCACAGATCTGCTGCTGGTAGGAAAGAAAAGGGAAATTTTTTGGTAGGAAAGAGAAGGGAAATAATCCATACCGAGCAAATCAACGTCCTCCTGTAATGAAAATGCCTCTGTCATTTGCCTTTGAGTTGCTACAGAACCAGCTTTGCAGTTAGTGCTCTCTTTTGATGTGTGATGTGAATTAATCCTAATACATGTGGATTTGCATGTCGCTTTTAAAATCGGCGTACCTCCAAACGGTTGGTTGTTGCTTCTGCCTCTGATTTCAGCGACTGCTTTGAAAAATTCATGGCATAGGAATGCCTGGGAAGAGCACTGGCACGTTAGCGTGCCTGGCTAACGAGGCGTCTTCACAGACGTCAGCGAGGAGCCGTTGCTCTCTCTGGAGGAACACTGGCTTTATCCTGACCCTTGTCACTGCTTTAGGCTTTATTACTGGAAAATAAATATATTCTCTCTTTTCACTAAAAAGCTTTCACTTGCTTTCCTGGGAAGTTTTTCTTTGTGACGTGTCTTTCTGAGGAATTTGACAGCTCAAGATTTTTTGGAAGCGGATTCAAACCCAAGTGCTCCCGTGCTGGGAATAACCTCCTCAAGAGCTGGAAACGGTAGGAGGTGGAGTTACTGATTCCCTTCCACTGTGCCCTGCTGAGGGGAAGGGAGGGAGCCGGGCAGCATTGCTCTGCTCCTTGGAGTCAGTGGTTTGGCATCAAAGCAAAACTGGGAATAACTTTCACCACTTTGTCCAGCATTAATTGGATTTCAGTCTGCCACGGGAAGTGAAGGAGCAGATGAAATCCTAGGAAGTGGCTGGGAACAAATCCTCCTCTCTGGAGGCACCGAGAGCCAGGGTGTAACCTGCTCAGCCCTCGCCAGGTTCTGCTGCTCTGCTGTGGGTGAGGGGATATGACCATCAGCTCCTTGGGTTTGCCAGGAAAAGTCCTTCCTGTGCTTGGGGAGGGCCGACGTGCTTGCTTTTTTAGAGTTTGAACCAATCTAAATGAAGATAGTGCTCCTGATGGTGTGATTCCCCTGTTCTCCCTGCTGTTCAGCAGCGACTCGGCTTAGGTGGAGTCTGAAATCTCTCGGGGTGGTGTTTGTAGCTTCTCTGCAGAGGTGGGTTCCCGTTCCCTGCTCTGCTGAAGGTTTACCTTCACATTTATCCTGCAGGGTGACTCCTAGGAGTTCTTCTTCTGAGCAAGTCAAGTCTCTGCTTCCTCTCCCAGCTCGGCAGGCTGGGGGTGGCTGGAAATGCTGCCAGGCTGGGTTTGATGGGCTGTCGGTGTGGCCGAGACGTACATCAGAGGGGAAGAGAGTGTTGGGTCTCTGGCAGTGACCTGAAAACACGGCACAGCCTCAAATCAGTACCCTCTGGCAAAGAATTCTGTGTTTGGGTGCTGGGACCCCCATGAGGGAGGGAGCTCGTTGCCCTACACTGTGTTTTGGCCAGGAGGGTTTGGGTGATATTCAAAGTAGTCAATGACTTGAGACTGGAAATGAAAACTCTGGACTGGATCTGCACTGAGTACAGCTACTGCCAAAGCCGTGAATGCAAGACAGGTACTTCCTTGAGAGATGGGCCAAAATGGGACCAGTGGAGGGCCACAAAGATGGGAGGGTTGGAGCACCTCAGCTGTGAAGACACGCTGAGAGAGCTGGGGGTCTTCAGCCTGGAGAAGAGAAGGCTCCGGGGAGACCTTGGAGCAGCCTTCCAGGATCCCCAAGAGGGACTCTTGGTCAGGGAGTAGAACGAGAGGACAAGGGGTAATGGTTTTAAACTGGAAGAGGGGAGATTTAGACTGGATATTAGGAAAAAAATTCTCTGCTGTGAGGGTGGTGAGGCACTGGAACAGGCTGCCCAGGGAGGTTGTGGATGCCCCATCCCTGGAAGTATTTAAGGCCAGGCTGGATGGGGCTTGGAGCAACCTGGTGTGGTGGGAGGTGTCCCTGCCCAGGGCAGGGGGATGGAACACGATGATCTTGAAGGTCCCTTCCAACTCTAACCATTCTATGATTCAAAAAGCGGGCAAACTTTTCTTCCTGGGTTGCAGCAGAAGTTACTGTGGAGGTGCTGAGATCTCCTGTGCAGAGCAGCTCCAGGAGATCCATGGCATGGCTCTTGGTTGGTGTAGGGTTTGGTGTGTTGTTTTTTCTTTGTATTTCCCAGCTTAACATAAACTACTGAAGTTGCATCTTTATGTTAATTTTCTGCAAATCTGCATCACCATGAAATAAATGAGGCAGATTTTGGAATAATTTGTTCAGCTGCTGTGATTTTTAGGTTTCCAGCTTTGTTCGCTGAACAAATTCTTAATTATCTCAGGGCAATTGAAATGCTCTGCAGATCTTGGTGCCGTCAGGGTTATTCCTGTGAATAATGTACAGCCCTGTCTCCTGGGAGGCTGTCTCTATTTGAAAGGTTTGCTAATGGGTCATCTTCTCCTCCGCACATACTCAGATTCACGACTTACAGCAGCTTTTTGGGACGCGTGCCTGGCTCTGGAGTGCCCAGTAGAGGTTGCTCTGTGGCTGCCCTGGGACCCTCCTCGAGCTGCTGGAGAAGGCTCTGGGGAGACCTTGGAGCAGCCTTCCAGGATCTCCAAGAGGGACTCTTGGTCAGGGAGTGGAGGGACAGGACAAGGGGGAAGGGTTTTAAACTGGAAGAGGGGAGATTTAGATGGGATTTTAGGAAGAACTTCTTGACTGTGGGGGTGGTGAGACCCTGGCCCAGGTTTCCCCGAGAAGCTGTGGCTGCCCCATCCCTGGAGGGGTTCAAGGCCAGGCTGGATGGGGCTTGGAGCAACCTGGTGTGGTGGGAGGTGTCCCTGCCCAGGGCAGGGGGTTGGAACTGGATGATCTTGAAGGTCCCTTCCAACTCTAAACATTCTATGATTCTATGATTATTCCCAAGATGTGCTGGGGGGGTCTCAGGTGTCCGTACTTGAAGGAGACCCCCCCCCTTTTCACCCACTGGGGACTGGCCTTTGTCAGCCTCAGGAAGACTCCTGTCTGTATGGATCACTCTGCCTCGTACTGATGGCCATGAATCTGGTTTTATCGTGAAAGCATCCTAATCTGTAGCTTATTTTCTTCTTTAATTAATTCAGGAGCAAGAGGAAAATGTAATTGCCTGATGAAGAGTCAGAGCACTCCAGAGTTCATCCCCATCTCTTACGGTGTCACAGGTATGAAGCTCATTATTTTCTGAGAGGGGACTCCTATTTGGGCTAATCCAATGCAATTAAGCATGGATCTAAGTGTAATTTAGATGATGTAGGACTGACACTACTTCTTAAAGAAGCTCTCTACCAGCACCCTGGCCCCTGTTCGGGTGCAGTTTGTGTTAATAAATAAGGTGTACCTGGCTCCAGCACTTGGGGTTTGTGGGTTGCTCTCCCCAAAATCCATTAATTTCTCAAGCCCGGTGTCCCGATTCCCGCAGCTGACATCCCGCCGTGCCGTGGGAAATACCCACTGTTTTAATTAACCAATTACCCATATGGTATCTTTCACAAGTTGGTTAAATTTTTGGGCCGTTTAGAGTGGGTACGGAGGAATTTGTGTACTTCTGTGGGTGTTTTTAATTAGAATTAGACACGGTGTTGTACTGGACCTGCAGAAAACAGCGTTAGAAGTGCGCTCGTGGCATGGAAAAATTCAAGCTCAGAGGAGCCAGAGTTAAATCAAATTAATTCTAGCAACAATAAACAGAAATAAATGGCCAGAGCTAAATCAAGACATGTGAAACCCTGATTTAATTGGAAGGTTTTTTTTGGGAGGCTGTATAATTCTTGTGACTGTCTGTTGTCAGAAAACCCTGCAAAGAGCCCGTGTACCTGTGCCGGGTGATTCCCTCTTCCTGGGCACAGGCCCAGGGTGGAGATCTCATCACTTCTGCGTGACGAAGTGTCAGTCAGATGAACTGAAGTGAAATGATTTTTTTTAAATTATTTTTTTATTATTATTACTATTTTTTCCCCTCCAGAAACCTAGAGTTTGGCAAATCAGAGATTTTCCTGAAGCTGGCCAAGTGCTTCGCCTGTACAAAGCAGTTGCCATAAAGCAGGTTATGCTGGGCAATGGCTTTTTTATTTAATTTTCTTTTAATATAATAAATTAACAGTCAGTCTCCTCCGAAACCCCTAATTGGGATCCTGTTATGAGTGAAACGAGTCCAAGCCCACAAAGTTTGGGAGAGGCTCAGCCGCAGAGCGCAGCTCAGCGCTGACCGAGGATGCCGGCAAGGTACCAGAGATTGAGCCGCAGGGGCTGCTGCTGTCACTGGGCTTTCCAAAACCACCCTGCCAGTGTCAAAGCACCAGACCTGGGTAAAAATGAAAAAAAAAGAGGGTAAAAATGGACCCAGCGGGAATGCAGAGAAGTTAAATTCGTGCTAGAATTCTGTCTGAATTGCCTGTGTGAGTGAGGGACACGTGAACCCACACGTTTCTGGCCATCTTTGATAAAGTGTTGATCTAACATCATGGGGCCATTTAACACCCCAGCTATATTCAGTATCGTAAGCAGTTAATTACAGAAATGTCACTAGCTTTTAATTAGCCTTGCTGGGCAGAGAAGATCTATGAGAAAATGTCGGCCACCCATTTGTGTTGTGATCTCCTGCTCTATGGGCTGCACAAAGCCCCCGGGGCGAGCAGGGTTTGGGATGAGGGGGTGCCCTCTGGGGGGCTGTGAGCCTGAGCAAAAAAATGTCCCAGGAACACAAAGCTTTGTAGAAAAATAATGCTAACAACTGGTCAAAAACTAACTGGCTGAAGTTCAAAGCCTCAACAGGAGGAGGGGTTGTACTGGAGGAGCAGCCGTTTGAGCACTGGAAGGAGTTAAGGCCAGGTAAAACGTAACAATATAAATCCTACTCAACAATAGTGTTCAAAAATGGCTATTTGATCTAGTTTGGAAGGGCTTATAAACTGGCAGGAGGTCGCATGAACCCCAGGAGTGTCGGGAGGTGAAGCCTTAGCAGTGCCCTTCCTTTCCGGGCGGTTTGAGGACATCATCTAATTGTGGCGAGGACTGGGGCTGGCTGGCACTGGCCCCGCTCGTGGCGCTGGTGGCCACGTTCCCTGCTGGGCTGCTCTTCCCAAAGGTCCTGAGGACTCTTTCACCACCCCAAAATGCAGCATCTGTCCAGAACCAGCAACAGCCATGTTTGTTCCAGGTCAAGCAAGGACCAACCTATTTCTTCAGAGCAGGCTGGTGATGCAGGAGCCTCTGGTGACATGAAGCTCCCCACGGCTCTGCTCACCCGATGTCCTTCAGCAGGTGCCTCAATGTTTTCTGTTGCCCAGTTAATGTCTCCAGCCTCTGGTAGGCAGCGCCTGGTCCTGGCATCGCTTTGAAATATCTCAGTCATCAGTATTTTAGCTGCTGAAGCAACAACAGCACTGCTCCCAGCCAGGGGACCGCCTGCCTGCCCTTGGGCTGGTATTTGGAGACCATTCCTGCACTGGCCACAGTTAGAACCATCAATCCCACAGCAGAATACTGCTGGCCAAGCGTTTCCAGTACACATTTTCTGAAGGCTTCAAGGAAAATAACCATCTGAGTCTCCAAAGAGCGAGGCTCGTGAGTCTCTCTCCCTCTCTCCTTGGAGAGGGAGGTGGGAGGAGCACCTGTAGTTTGTCTCGGTGGTCGGTCCTGCCCAAACCTTGACAATATTTTAAAGTGGGGCTGGACTGGTGTAATTCTCCTGCCCTGCCAGCCCCTGGAGGTATGAGTATTGGAAGGTGTCACCTGTGTGTTGTGAGGCCCTTCCTCAACTCACACGTGGCTTGTGGCACACGGATTTGATGGTCATGGGCTGGAGGAAGACCAGAGGAGCTCTTGCACCCAGAGGGCAACCATTCAAATTGTCCCAGTTTTGCCTCCGACCCCCTTTTTGGTCGGTTCCCATCTCCAAGTGGCACTCTGTTTGCTGGCTGGGGGTTTGTGCAATCAACTGTGTTCTTTCAGAGATTTCCTAAGCAAACATCTGAAGGAACTGTCAGTATTGCTGTAACAAAATGTGGGTGTTTCTTAGTGCCTCCCGGGAAGACAGATTAGATTATGGGCTTTAAATAAACCACTGTGAGCCCCTGGAGTGCCTTTAGCAAGTGGGGGTTGTGTTATGGGGGTGGCTGCTGGCTCGGGGCAACTTGCCATTAAGGGGTCTTCATAGAATCACAGAATGATTAGAGTTGGAAGGGACCTTA
>VZRU01002615.1:415262-436123 GCA_013398155.1 Pedionomus torquatus | reverse complement strand
TCTTCCAGGCTCTCACCACCCTCACAGCAAAGAAGTTCTTCCTAACTCAAGGTCAAGGTTGTGAAGAGGTGGCACTCTTGGGGTTGGCTGTGCAGAGTGGCGCATAGGAATTGAGTGGGACAGAAAAAAAGGTGTATTTTGTTGTTTTCTGTGACTGTGACCATCTTTACCCCGAGTGAACGGACCCCAGAACCCCCTCGCGGGCTGGGAGGTTGCTCCAAGTGGTACCAGCAGAACGGGGGCTTTCACTAATAGAATATGGAGAACGTGCTTGTTGTTATAATACAAAAAAGTGCAATTATGTCTCGATCACAGCTCAGGGATTACATGTTTTTAATGAAGTGAACATTGTCAGTGTGGGAAGCAATAAAAATGAAAAAAGTTACAGGACTGAAAATTTAATATATATGATAATACACATAAATCTATTAGAAAAAGTAAAGCGGAATTAATTATATTTCAGTACCCAGAGGGTGAATAAAAATGGTAAAGAATTAAGAAATAAAAAATTCATACCGTAATTAGAATTTTGCATGCTAAAATTAGAGAAGGTGTTTTCTGATAGCATCCAGAACCTTTTCTAACGGAAAACCAGGATGGGAGCGGGGCATGTTAATTATGCACTGGAGCCTGAAGGTATGAAACTTATACACAAGCTCGCGAAGAGGATTAAATATCCAGTTAGGTTTATGCGTAAAACTTTTACATTTTTCAACCTTTCATATCCAAATTAGAAAATAGTAATAATATATATATAAGAAAATGCAGAGAAGCACAGCAGTGCATTATTTATTTAGACATTTAATGAATAAGAAAACAGCAGTTCTACACGAGCTGTAGGTAGGGCAAGAAGAACTTTCACTACAGCTTTACGTACCCTCAGCATTAGCTAAAAACCAGATATTTGATGAGGGAAAATTTGGTCAATTCCAGAAGATCCACCCCCTTGCTCTGGGAACTCTGGGTTCCCAGCCCCTCACACCGGGTCAGGACACGGGGGAAAACATGAGCATGATTTTGTCCTGGGCTCTTTATTTTGAATGACTGTAGGCGCTGGTGACATCCTGTTGGGATGTGGAGGACAACACTAGAGCGGTCTTCTGCTCACCTCGTCTTTGTTTCTGTGCTCACCATCAGGGCTCTCCAGATATTGGACTTTAGGCTGGATCTTCATCCCTGCCAGTTTTGCCCAGGCTTTATCAGTGCCTGACAGGACTTTATCGATAAGCGCCTTCTGCCTTGTAGGGAGATGATCTGATGAATTCCACCACGAGATTGGTGGTCTGAGAAGGGTTTGAGGCTGAAGAAACCGGGCAGGAGCTGCAGTCATGCTTCTCTGAGCACCTCTCATAGAATCATAGAATGTAGAGTTGGAAGGGACCTCAGAGATCCTCCAGTTCCAACCCCCCCTGCCCTGGGCAGGGACACCTCCCACCACACCAGGTTGCTCCAAGCCCCATCCAGCCTGGCCTTGAACCCCTCCAGGGATGGGGCAGCCACAACTTCCCTGGGCAGCCTCTCTCACGTGTTCATATTCAAAGATGAATGCGTCCACTGGAGATGTGACAGTTGGTGGTGGCAATGGGGCAGCCTTGCCAGCAGCCTGCCCTGGTCTCCAGCAGAGGCTGAGCCTCAGACCCTGTTCCCACCCAGGCTGTGCAGCTTTGTCCATGGCCAGCTCCTGGCTCACCCTTTAGGGGTTGGGTGCTGTTCTTTCCGAGTTGTGTATGAACAATCAGCTAAAAAATTGTTAAATAGTGTGTTTTAGAAACGTGGGCACCCTGAAACTCTCCAGGGGCATCTTGGCCTGGGGGGGAGTCCTGCAAAGTCTCTTCTTTTGGAGGAGAAACAGGTTTATGGGAAGAAGATGACTGCACTGGCTGTTGTGGGGTGGAAAAGAGAAGGCAAAAGCAGCTGCTTTGAAATATTTTGGCTTTTGCTGTGATGTAGCTGTAATTGCGGCGTCTGTGCGTGCCTGAGCAGGGGATGGTGACAGGAAGAGTCCAAGGCAACAAACATCTGTATCATTGTGTTTTCCAGCTCTCGGGCTGAGTAGGAGGTGACAGCAAATGGTGGGAGCTGTGGTGCAGTGAAGTGTGAAAATCCCTCCACACACACAGTAAATTGGCGCCGTGCAGACGCCGTGCGAGCAACACGCAACGTGAGTGGCCCCGCGAACGTCTCCTGGGGGTGGGGTGGGGTTGCTTCTGCCCCCAGGAGGAAGGAAAGCTGGGGTTCTCTCTCAGTGTTTTTTTCTGTGATTTGATGGTATCTGAAAACTACCCAAAAAACCTTAGTTGTTGGGCTACGGTGGGCTGATTGGGCTGGTGACAGCGGTGTGGGACCGGTGCCGGGGCACACCTCGCTGCTGTGAGCCGTAGCCATGGGAACCGAAAACACAGGGCAGCCGCTGTACCGGGATGGGTTCGTCTCAGTGTTTGCATACATCTGTATAAAAATGTTTAATTGTCATCTTTGGAGCTAATTGGCATCAGGAATGAGGTAGGTATTTGCGATGTAGCAAGCTTGATACGTGATTAAGAAATCATAGGGTAATGATAGTGCTATTAGCGCCAATATTAATTACTGATGTTAGAGAGGGGCAAAAGTCTTCAATATTATTTGCGAATATTAATGATAATAGGTGGTGGATGTGGTATAAAGGAGGTGATTAATGTTGGAATTGTTATCAAAATGTTTTTGTTTTGGCAGGGAGTGCTTCTCCTTATGTTGATAATTGGGGTTTGGGGGCGGAGAGGGGAGGGGGTGAGGGTGGGCAGGCGGCAGCACAGCCCGGGGATGGGGCGGTCGTTCCGCTCTGCTGAAGGTGCTTCCAGCTTTGAGTGAGGGTTTCAACCCACTACAACTTTATGATGGAAATAAAATGCTTTCAAGTAGGCATTTTCACTGGAACCATTAATTGTTCAATTACAGTGACTATAATTGCAGTGCGCAGTGCTTAGCAAGAGGAGGCTGCTCTGTTTGCTGAAGTGGGCAGCATCTAACCGTCAGAGAAAGAAATGAATCTGAACCAAAAAGCACCATCGATTTAGGCCCATCTCAATTGAAAAGACTCTTCAGGGCTCTTGTGTGGCTCCCAGAAAAGGTTACCACTATAAGTGGGGTTTGCAATGATAATCTTTCCAATACAAGTGATCTGTTAACAGAAGCAGAGGAGCACCAGGGTTTCAGCCTGACCTGGGTTTTCTCCTCCCGGTCCCCTGAACTGTGGCAGGGATCCGGCAGGACACCCGTGGGACAAGGGGATCTTCTCCTTGTGCCCTTGGAGCCCAGTTCTCTTAAATTTCCCCCCAAACGTTTCTCCAAACGTTACGGAGCTGGTCACTGAGCAAGGGGAGAAAAGTGGAAGATAAGTGTTGTGTGAGAACAACATCATCCCTGCCTTCATTTCCACTGGAGCTGGTTCCTGCAGGACGAGGTGTCCCAGCCAAGTGCATCTCCCGGCCCTACTGGTCTGAAAGGAAAGGAATTCTCTGAAATTAATGTGATAAGGAGCAGTGTAGCTCCTACAGCTCACCTGGGGAAATGGTGCGGGAGGGTCTGCACCAGCAAATGCTTCCAAAAAGAGTTTGGAAGAGCCATCTAGAAGTTTTCAGATCAGTAACGGTTTCACTCCTTTTTTTCCCGTTCTTTCCATGTGGATGAAGCAAACAAAGAAGGCAGCTTCAGCAAAAGGGGGGGAGCAGTTTGTTCTTGGGTTTTCCATCCTGATCCCTGGGGGAGTCCCACAGCACAGTCCAGGAGAGAACTGGAATCTGCTCCAGGTGGGAAATCAAGATCAGTCCCAATATTGCTGTCAGATACGGATGTAGAGTGGCTGCCGCATCCCTGGAGGGGCTCAAGGTTGGATGGAGCTTGGAGGAACCTTGGTCTGGTGGGAGATGTCCCTGCCCAGGGCACGAGTGGCACTGGATGGGCTTTACGGTCCCTTCCAACCCAAACCATTCCATGATTCTGTGGTATCAGAGTCCTCTGTGGACCTTCCCTACTGCTAGACCCCTTACAGGGATGCTGCTGTTCACCCTTGCTAAGATAGCCCTTTGAAATTGTTTAATTATGTTGCCGTAATTAACGAGTCTTGAATGTTGCCGCCTCCTTTTCCTGCCTGAGGGAGGTCTGGAGCGCTGGGACCAGCTGCCCCGTGAAGAGCTGTTTCCTCTCTGGACACGACAACCCTCTCTCTGTTGGGATGAGAGGTGGGATGTGGTGGTGCTGGGCAGGCGTTTCTGGAGCAAGCTGAGCTCTTCGTCTCCCGTGGCAGTACACCTCGCTGGTAAATAAACAACCCAGAAAGACTAGAATCCCGGTGTCCTCCCTCTGAAGTTCGGTGTCATAATTTCCATTTCAGAGGATGTTTTTCCTCCACAAGGTTACATCTCAGCCCTTCCTACAGGGCAGGGCAGTTCCACCGGAGGACAGTGGAGTCTTGCACAGGGCAGTAGCTTCTGTCCAAATAAAGCCTCTGTGCTCCCTCCTGTCCCTGGGAGCGCCCATGTGCCAGGGCCAGGGCTGGTCATCTCTCTGGTCGTGTCCTGCCCCTGTAACTGAGCTCTCTCCTCCGACAAGCCAGGGAGAAACCTTTGCCTCATCTTCAGGAGGGACCTCCCATCTCCTGAACCATCTGCTCCTCTGCAGATGCCGCTTGGAAGAAAGACGGGCTGGAGAGTGTGGGCGAAGATAAAAGAGAAACATTAAACCATTTATGAAACTTTCATCAAAGCCCTGTTTATAATGCTGAGGGGAATGCTCTCTTACCTTGACACAAACTTCATTCATAAACTAAACTTCATTATTTCTCGGTGTTATTTCTGAAAGACTTTGTCAGCAGCTCCTATAGACAAGCTCATGATTTGCTTTCTTCTGCGACTAATCAAAATATTAAATATGGGCCTTTCAGTGCTCCGTGTCATCCTGAAGTTTTGCGCACGTAATTCAAGTTTGACTGGGTAGGAAAAAAGTCATAAATAGTAATATTAGTCCTGGAATTCCTTCCCTATTCAGAACATGAAACTTCTCAGATGTTAGACTCTCTAAATAACACTGCTGGAAAGTGAACAAAAAGCCTGAGATCAAATAACTTCAGCAGAAGCCCTTGGACTGGTTCTGAAAGCCGAGGGGGACTGCGAGCATCCTCATGGAGGCTGGATTCGATTGTGGCTCAGGAGCAGGGATCCAGTTTCCGTCCTTCCACACAATTTCTGATTACCTTTTGATTTTCAAGAGTAAGTAATTTTGTTTACCCTCGGGGAGTAAAATTGCCTAATTCTGTTCACATGGGGGGGTCCCTGCGGAGGTGTCGGTGGGGTGTGTGGACTCTGCTCCTCACCCCAGAGCTACAGCAGCGATCCCTGCTACGTTAAAGTGCCAACTGCAGCGTGATGCTTGGATTAAGAGGAGAATGTGGGGCAGCCTGTGGCCCAAACAGGGAACGCCAACAGAAGATGAAGGGAAGAAACCAGCTCTACCGGGTGCTGAGTCCAGGCTGAGCATCCCCACGGCACACGGTCACTGACCCTGGTGATACACCAGCCTCCATGTCTCCTGTCAGCCATGGCTGGTTCCTGATCATGGAACATGCCTGATCCTCTGCTCACAGAGCACTTGAGGGCACATCTTGGTGACCAAGAGAAGGCATAAATCCCTCACAGGATGATTTCTAGGATCGGGGAAGGCCGAGCACCTCACCCACGTTGAGCACAGGCCTGAGCAAGGAGGGCACCATCTGGGTTTTGCTGTGGAGGGGCTGTGCTTCAGAGACACCCCAAGGGACACTTCTCATCATGGCTTTTACAGACTCACAGAATGCCATGGGGTTGGAAGGGACCTCTGGAGATCATCCAGTCCAACCCCCTGCCAGAGCAGGTCCACCCAGAGCAGGTCCCAAAGGAACGTGTCCAGGCGGGTTTGAATGTCTCTGGAGATGGAGACTCCCCCACCTCTCTGGGCAGCCTCTGCCAGGGCTCTGCCACCCTCAAAGGAATGAAAATCTTCCTTGTGTTGAGATGAAACTTCTTATGTATGAGTTTGTGCCCATTTCCTCTTGTCCTGTCCCTGGGCACCGCTGGAAAAAGCCTGGCCCCATCCTCCTGACACCCCGCCTTGAAGTATTTCCAGGTGTTGATCAGATCCCCCCTCAGCCTTCTCTTCTCCAGACTAAAAAGCCCCAAGTCCCTCAGCCTTTCCTCATAAGAGAGATGCTCCAGGCCCCTCATCATCTTTGTGGTCCTCTGCTGTCCCCTCTCCAGCAGTTCCCTGTCCTTTCCTGGGGACACTACACGCCCTGCCATGGCTCGTGTCAGCAGGAAACTGAAGTTCTTTGGGGCAGGTTTTATTTTGGGAAGTGGGTCCCAAAGAACCCAAAAGGAGTTTGATGCCCAAATAGCTTGTCTGAACGCAGCATCCAGACAGTGTCAGTAGAGGGATAAGGATGGTCAACTCCCCCTTGGGAGCTTCTATAGCTATAGGTCAGTGCACTCACCTATGTGTTGGTGGACATACATATGCAGTGGATACCAACAAAACCCCTCAAAGCACATGGCTGTTTCCTAATTTCTCTCCCTCATTAAGACAGAGTCACAGAGGTTGGACAGGACCTCCTGAAGTGGTCTGGTCCATCTCCCCGCCCGGGCGAGGTCAGCTGGAGGAAGTTTCCCAGCATCGTGTCGGGTCTTGCCTGGATTTTCTCACTTTAATTCTTGGTGTCATACGGAGCCTGTGTCGGGCAATGGTTCCCAAACTGTGTCTTGCGGAACATTTATTCTTCCCCAAATGTTTCATTTCCTTTCTGGAAAGAAAGCAGGTAGCAGTTGTCAGGCCAGACTTGCAAGTTGCCAGACTTGTTTTGCTTCCCAAAAGCTGAAGCGAGGAGAGCTTTCTCATTCTGTTTGATTAGAAGTAATAAATATGTATGCGTTCTAGCCTAAATATTTTATGGGAAAAAAGTTCTGTTCTCTTAATACTGGCATTAGCAGCTAACGCTGGCGCAGCAGTGCCACGGCCCACCTGTCGCTCCCCTCTCCAAAGGGTTGTGTTTTGATGGAACTACCAGAAGCAGCCTGTGCTGAAGCCCCACACCCCGTCCTGTGGGACACGGCCAGCGGTCCCTCTTGCTTCCTTCCCCTCTCAACCCACCCAAGGCTGTCCTTTTGCCCAAAGAATGGGTGACTTTGCAGTGTTTCCAGCGAATAGCAGGGGATGAAACCTCCAGATGCTGTGTCCATGCTGCTGTGCAGGACCTGGCATCACCTGAGCTTGTGCTCCCTAACAGAGACTGTCCCTGGGTGCCAGAGAGCCATCAGCAAGGTCATCAGTCCCTGAGTGAAGAAAAGGTGAAATCATGGATTTGGAAGGGACGTTGAAAATGGAAGGTGCTGAGGAAAGACCCCAAGGCCTGGGTCGGTCCCTCTGCTGCTGATGGGGAGCAGTAGCCCCCTTGGGGGATGCTATGGTGGCTGGTGGGTCACCACTGGTGCAGGAATCTGCGTTTTCCCATGAGCTGTAGTGGGAAATGCTGTGTTTCTCACTCTACCTCCTTGGCTGGCTTCCCATAGCTGCCTGAGAAGGATCCAGGCATGGGATCACAGAATGCTATGGGGTTGGAAGGGACCTCTGGAGATCATCCAGTCCAACCCTCTGCCACGGCAGGTCCAACCAGAGCTGGTCCCACAGGACTAGGTGAGTTTGAATGTCTTCAGAGATGGAGACTCCACCACCTCTCTGGGCAGCCTCTGCCAGGGCTCTGCCACCCTCACAGGGAGGAAGTTCCTCTTCTTATGTTCAAGTTTGTGTCCATTCCCTCTTGTCCATCATAATGCAATTCCGACTTGTTTTAGCCCAGACTATGGTCTGGTTTGTGTCTCTAAAGAAGATCTTAGAAGTATGAAGGACTCGCTCCCCCTTTTCCCTGCATAGCTGAGGTCTCTTCCCCTGATGCCTGGTGGCCTGGCTGGTTCTGTGGGGGTTCATGGTGTGCTGGGTTGGCTCACAGCAGGGCAATAAGCAGCCACCTCCTCTGGGTGGTGCTCCTCTGGGCTCTACAGGTGCCCAGGCTCTCTGGTATCTTCTCACTACGAGATGCCAGTGCAGTGGCTTTTGTGAAAACAGTAGAAAAATGTGTACTTCTCAGATTTTCCTTTTGGATAGAGCTGGGTCCAGTTTTCACTTCCCAGCAGCTGCTCGGAATTCCCTTCAGTAGCCGTCCAGATGGTATTTACAGCCACAGATGCTTCGGGAGTAGTCGGTCCTCCCCGGGGTTGGGCCCAGGGAGAGCAAACACAAACCCGAGATGCCGTTCTAAGACTCCGTCTTGCGGCGCGTTGACAATCCGGGGAGACTTGAAAGGCAGGAACAGGGTTTCACTGCTTTTTGAAAACCTGCAGACGTTTCTGGTAGGCAGATGCTCGCAGTTCTGCAAGGCTGGACACTTCTATTCTTTGTACTTTCAGACTTCTTCTGCATAAAGGCTAGTTCCAGCACAAGAAATAACAAGAAATTGCTCCTTAAAGAAGAAAGGATAAAGCAAGATAAAGAACTTCAAAGCAGATACAATTATGATATAACTAGAGAGAAACAAGAAACTATGAGGCGGAATCTGCTATTAGTGTCTGCTCAGGTTTTCCAGGGAGAGCACATTCATCTGGTCGACAACGGGGCTGAGCAGTTCCAGAGTTAATGCCGGTGAAATATCCGACAAAGGATGGGGGCTTTAATAGGCAGACTTGTTGCTTGATAGTTTCAGATCTCCACATGGGTTCAGCGGAAAAATACGGTTTATTGTAAAATGTATCAAACTGAAAGTTTTATGTCACCTTAGGAAACTTTTAAAAATGCTCTGCTTCTTCAAAGGGGAACTGGAAGTTCAATGGAAGTTTCGAGATGATTCAAGCTCTCATTAGGAATTGGCCACAAAGCCTTTTTTTTTTTTATCAATGTTTTTTAAGACTCTTTGACTAATATAAAACCTGTAATGAATTAATCTTCCTACATTGTATTAGAGTGGAATGAGGAAATTAATCTAATAGCTAATGAAAAGCCCTTGGGATGTGGGGAAGGACGCTGTGCGGGCAGCTCTAAAGCTTTTGTCCTCTCTCTTATCATTCCATAGTTGTGAATTGCTCAGGGTCACCAAACTGGTACTTGCTTGAGGAGGTCCCCCCAGTGCACAACTGGTGTCTCCAAGGGCATCTCCAGCCTCATCGGGGTCTTACAGGAATGAGTTAATTCCAGGTTGTCTTGTTCTTCTTGTTGATGTCAACATGTGTACATGAGCGAAGGCTTCTTGAGTAGGGTCATGTTCAACAGCTTTGGCAAACACAACCGGCAGGTCACGACACCGTCCCAAGGAGGGAGGTGTCTTTCCATTTAGTGGTGTCTGCTAAAGGCAAGGAAAGAGGTCGCCGGGGGGACAATCCCCTCCCTACCTCTGCTGGGCATGCCATTTTTAGTACAAGCCAGGATGCCGGTGTTGGCCACCTGGGCACGCTGCTGGCTCATATTCAGCCGCTTCTCAACCAGAACCCCTGGGTCCTTTTCTACCAGAAAAAGCTCACGGGAATGGCTCCAACTCTCTCTTTGGCTTCCCCTGGCTGCTCGGCTGGATTCCTCTCGCTGACACCCCCACAAATCCCCCGTTGCTCCTGGTAACACAAAACGGGGGAGGAAAAAAAGATTTCCCAAACTTTCCTGGTGTTCTGATTGAATAAACCGGTATCTCTTTGGCTCATTCCACCAACTTTTCCTGACGGCTCATCCAGCCAGTGGCTGCCACCGTCCATTGGGAAGTGTCATGAAGCTGTCGGAGCACTGGCAAGGACAGGGCTGGGTTCAGCCCCCGGCTGGTGTCACCCCTCTGGATGCTGGAGGGGAAGCTGGCCCCGTTCTTTTCTGTGATCCATAACCACTTCTGCCCCTTCTGTAACCACGAGCCTGCTTCTCCTTGCTCGCAGATTTACAGTTCTTGAAACATCCAAATCCTGAGCGTAAGCCCAATGGTAGAGGGGTCTTTTCTCAGAGTCAGGGAGTAAGAAAAGTGACCACGACCTGGATGGGGGACAAGAGAGCTGCTGCAGCAGCAGTGGATTGTCCCCAGCTCTTAGAATCATAGAATCGCAGAGCTGGCTGGGTGGGAAGGGACCTCTCAGATCACTGAGTCCAACCATCAACACAACGCTGACAAAAAACACCACTGACCCATGTCCCTCAGCACCACATCTGCCCGGCTTTTAAATCCCTCCAGGGATGGTGACTCCACCGCTGCCCTGGGCAGCCTCTGCCAAGGCTTGAAAACCCTTCCAGTGAAGAAGTTTTTCCCAATGTGCATCCTAAACCTCCCCTGACACAACATGAGGCCGTTTCCTCTTGTCCCATCCCCTGTTCCTTGAACATCTTGAGTTGTTCAGAGCTGGTTGACTCTTCAAGTGAACTTCAACTGTTCTGTCCCCATGATGCGGGGCCCTGGGCTTCCCACCAGCACCCTGAGGGAGAGCAGAGCCCCTCTCCCTGACACGGCCACGTTCCTCTGCACCTCTCTGTGTGGGGTGAAGTTCATCCCGAGCATGAACACTGAGTGTGGGAAAACAAGGAGCAAAGCCAGGACATCGGGGGATGGATGAGATGGATGTAGGCACACCTGGAGGGGACAGCAGCTCCCTTTAGCCTGTGAAAGTGAAGGCAGGAAAAGCAAAGATTAGCATAATGAAGAGGGAAATTATTTTGTCCTTTCTTTGGTCACAGGAGACGATGGACAGAAGTTCTGGATCCCCCCTCGGTGCCCGGCAGAGGTTGTGAGCAGAAGAGCAAAACATTGGACCTTGCTGGAGGAACAGAACAGGAGCAGAGAAGCCTTTGAAGGAGAGGTTGGTGAGCGTGTCAAAGCAGGGGCAGGAGTTAAAAACCTGAGGGTAAAGTGTTGGTGCTAAATCTATAGCATCATATTCCATTTGCTGTGTCTACAAATTAAGGAATTAAAAATAAGAGTGTGAATAGTGGCCTGGGTGGACAGGCTGGGATGCACAGGATGAGCAGGCGCAGCTGATCAGACACCGGGCAGGAGGACGCTTCTCATCAGAAAAAGCTGCTTTTAAAAATGTATCTAGTTAAGAATTGCTTTTGATGTTTCGTTTGTCAAATATTTCCTAGCTGAAATGAATTTTGAAAAATGAAAATGGGCTTGGGAGCGTGACCCGGGCACTGCGTGTGGTACCAAGAGGCCGTGGTTATTGCACCCCCACCCGCAGCCCCTGAAGCATTTCACGCGTTGAGATATTAACTACATTTTGAACCTAAAAGTTCTCCTGCCCAGTCAAAAAGAAGAAACTAGAGATGGAACCAACCTGCCCGGTCGTAGTAGTGGAACTGTAGTTGTGGAACTGATTCCAGTTCCAGTAGTGGAACTGATTGCTGTCGGTGGGAAGTAGCGCTTTGTATTTCAAGGTAGTTCACCGTGGATGGGAAAAGCCCTGACAAATCTGGATTTTTTTACTGATGTGTGGCCATGAAAACGCCAACAGACACACTCTGTATCCAGAGAGACCCATAAGCACCGCCGTTTGCGCATGTAGCTTTTGCTGTAAGACTTTAGGGAAAAGCAAGTGTGTAGAATTAATGTTTGCCTTACTGAAATGCTGTTTCCATGGATAAACGTGGCATTTTCCGATGGGGAAGCGATTAACGACAGGGAAATGCAGCCTGTCTCTGCTTACCCTCTGTGGGAATTATTGATCTCTGCCAGTGGGCTGCCCGTGACCATGCTCACTCCGATGCGAACCTTCTCAGTGCTCGCTTTAACAGCCAATTTCTCAATGATGGGACCATCAATAATTACACCAACTGTTTCTCCTGTCGTCATTTTCTCCCTAATAAGGAACCTTTAATTTTCTCTCCTCCTACAGTATAATCATTGGGAAGGTTCAGGGCTTGCCTTTCAGCTGCTGGGGTGCAGTTAAACACTCTATTATTCTTCATAAATTGCTCTACAAAGCCATTAACACGTGCGGCTGCTACTCAGAAGTAACGAGATGAAGGAAGCAGATGGGGCCGGGTGGGAAGGTGGCGTTGGAGGGTGGGTGTGCACTGCCGTCCCATCACGGGGACCTCTCCTTTGTCATTCTGGTGAAGAGAGGTGAGACCCAGGAATAATTAACACGGTCTTTTACAATGGCGACATCCTTGAGTGTTGCAGTGACACGAGATGTCTTTAATTTGGTGTTTCGCAAGACAAAGGGCGGGATGATGTGTTCTCCTGGGTAAGATGGTGTGGAAAGGAAATAGCAAAGGGGTGGCTTTGCAGACATCTCAGCCCTTCCAGCTTGGCACAGAGGGGGAGAGACACCCCCTCCCCGGGGGCTGGTGGCGGCGCTGGCCCCCCCTTTACAGCTTCTACTGTGGGTAGTTTGCCCAGGCCATGGTCTCGTGAAGGTTCAGAGGGTTCTCTTCTGAGCCTTTTCTTTTCTCTGGCCTGCCAGCTCGCCAGAAGGTCGGCAGGTTCTTTCTACTTCCCGCTTTAAAAAGTTTAATTAATCATTTACCTCCTCCGGTAATTAGAGATGCTATTGCCGTGCTGCTGCTGCTTCTAGCTATGTCTGAGAAATTGTCTGTATGTTCACTCACTGCCTTCAAACCGTCATTAATGATAAGATTTACAGAGCTGTATAAATAACCCATCCCTTTTCAATCACGACACTTTTTGGACTGTAAAGGTTTGGCTCTGCTGAGCAGTCGAATAAAAGGGCATGGGGAAATGTAATTCGCTTATTAAGAATTTGTGATGTGCTCCACTAAGCGTCTAAAGATCAAGATCTGCAGAAAAGTTTTGACAAAGAATCCAAGCTGTCGTTTGATTTTCGTCAGGAGCGGAGACGCGCTCCAGGGCATCTCCCAAAGGGAACAGACCCCACGTGCTTCCTCTCTGCAGCACGGCTTCGTAAAATCCCACGGGGAAACTGGACTCCCCGAGCCCCCAGCCCCACGATTCACCATCCAGGTCTGGGTTCGTCGAGACAAAGGGGGGTCCTCGTGGATAGTGCAGCCCCACGGACCTAGAGGGAAGGGGTTATTAGTGGTGATTTTTAGATAGATATATATATCAGCAGAAGTTGCTTTCCTGGTGCTGATGAACTGAGAGCGGGGAGGGTGCAGAGTTTGTGAAGTCTTGGAAGTTCCTCACCTCCACTGACCCTCGCCGCGGAGAAGGGAGCGCTGTCAGGGGGGTGCGGTGGATGTGAGAGCCTGGAAAAATGGACTTTGTGGCAGGATTTTAATAGGTTGAGTTAGAGTTTGTCAGGATGCCCAAAGGGATGTTGCAGTGATCAAGAAAAGAACCCTGCCAAGAGTCTCACCTGTGTGGGTGGATGTGGAGAGCTGTAACTTAGATTATCAGGAGAAATAAAGTGAGCGAGACGCAGATGCTGTCTGGCTGTGCATGAGGCCGAAGGTAAGAGCCTGGGGTGTGGGCTTGGGAGAGGAGCTTTGTGCAGCAACCACTTAGCAATTTTGGAGGGGGGTGGTGGGACTGGAAGGGGTTCTAAGGTCTCCCCGGAGCCTTCTCTTCTCCAGGATCTCCAAGATCCCGCTGTCCCAGCATCCTGATCCCCACTGAGTGTCGTTGCCGTCCACATGTGCATCAATAAGATCTTAAAATTTTCACTGCGCTGCTCTGTTGAGGGCTATGAGGGACCTTAATGTGGAAGCCACCCAGTTTTTCCACTCACAGACAAGAGTTATGTCTGTAAAAAGGGGAAAAGGACATGATGGACATAGAAAAGGAGACTAAGTCTGATGCTGCTTTCTTCTGCCTCCATCTTTTTCCCCAGAAGCAGAAGATGGGCAGACCTTTCTGGACGTAACTGTGACATGATTAAGTGGTGCTGGTTCTTCAGTCTCTACCAGTGAGGAAAAGCACGTTTTCCTTCATGACTTCCCTGTCAAAAGTTTTGCATTATTGTAATCAGTGGCTTAAACTTGCGTTTATATGTTAATCATTTAAGAGCTTCCTTTAGAAAGTGTTCACCTTCAGAATTCTCTATCAACTGCAAGCTCTGGCTGGCTCCTGTGTTCACTAAAAATTAAGAAAATTATATGCTCCTGCAGTCCATTCACTCCCTCTGTGAGTCAATTATTCTCCCCAGGGGAGGCGGGAGGATAAGGATGCTAAATTGAATCTGTGACCTGGAGGGCAGAGGGAAAGGAGCTCGTTTAATGTTGAAAGAAAAAAGCACCGAGTCCTTCCCGCAGCCGCTGCCTGGGGAGTGTGGGCAGATCTCACCTCGACCATCTCGAGAGGTTCCTGGGTCTCCTTCCTCCAGTCTTGCTCCATCTTTTCTTTGGGGATGTTACACTCACTGGAGCAGGTCCTGCTCTGGAGTCCACGTGGACCCAATTTTAGACTCATTTTTGCCTTGGACAAATGGCTGTGGTGTGGGGCTCTCCAGCTCCCAGTGGAAGGTGTGGTGTGAAAGGTGCCAGACACAAACCAGTGCTGGCACCTCCCCACTCTCAGCAAAGCTTTGGGTGACCCCTTTCTGGCACAAGAGGACCTCAGTAAAACCCGTGGGCTGCGAACAGCTTGCCAGGTCGATTGCCCTGGCACCAGTAGGCTGTGTGGGTCCTGCCTGGCCATCTTCTCTAGTCATCTAGTGAAACCTCTGAAGTGCTTTGTGATCTTTCTTGCTTAAAATGTGATTTGATGCTTTTGTTATTTTTCAATAGATTGGGTATTGGGCAAGGGTCCCAGCCTGGCTGAGGTTGGCAGGGACCTCTGGAGATGATCTGGTCCAGCAAAGCCACCTACAGCCGGTTGCTCAAAACCATGTCTTGTCCAGCTTTGAGTATCTCCAAGGATGGAGAAACCACAAATTCTGTGGGAAATCTGTGCCAGGGTTTGACAGCCCTCACAGGAAAAAAAAAAGCGTATTCTCATGTTCTGACATAATTTTATATCTTTTATTTTGTGCCCCTTGTACTGTCAGTGGGCACCACTGAGAGCAGCCTGGATCCCTCATCTTCATTCCCTTCCACCAGTTATTTATCATAGAAACACAGAATCATAGCACTGATGGACTTTGCAGACCACTGAGTCCAACCATCCACCCGGCACTGCCAAACCCACCGCTGACCCGTGTCCCTCAGCACCACGTCTGCCCGGCTTTCAGATCCCTCCAGGGATGGAGGCTCCACCACCACCCTGGGAAGACGTTATCCACGTGGATAACATCTCCCTGTATTAAAATCAAAGAGCAGCTTGTAAAATTACAATGGCACTGGGGCAGGGCAACCTGTGATCAACTCCAGAGCCACGGTAACGCCGAGTCCTTCTACGTCAAAACTCCACAGTGTGCAAAGGTTCTTTGGGGATTTTCTGCCAGGAGTGTCTTTGATGGTGAGAGCGAAGCCATGTAAGGTTCATCTGCTGGGAACAGTGGGTTGGAGATGGGTTGGAGTGCTGCTAGATGAATATCTAGATGAGTAGTGACTGATTGGGAATGATCCTGAAAAATGGCCTTCTCAACTGGGCAACTCAGGGTAAGTCCTTTTTTTTGCACACAGTGAAAAAAAAGATGAGAGCTTAAATTCTGCGGTGTCCTGCTTTGGGCACGTTACGGGCAGTTTTGGTGGTCACGTGTATTACGTGCTGAAGGTCAGGAGTACGATCCTGTGTTTGATCTGCCTGGTGATGGAAAAGGCCAGAGAGGCGTCCGAGCTGTGATAAACCACGTTGGTCAGAGCGGTCTCCAGCACAAGCGAGGAAAAGTTGAGTTATCCTAGAAAAGCTCCAAGAATAATTGTCTGGTGAATAACTGGGGAGGGCAAACCTTTGACTGGTGGACCCAGAAAAATATAGAAATTTTGCGTTCGTCCTTGTGGAAAGGACTAATTCATTGATATGTGTCAAGAGAAGAAATGTCTTTTAAGATTACCTGTGGGTGATAAAATGAACAGGACAGGAATGCTCTGAAGCTGTGGTGCAGATGTGCCGTTCTTCATGATTGTTAGGAAAGTTCAAGAAGTGAAATATGGGCATGTGCATCATCTGAGCACGGCGAGAGAGATGAAAAGGTGATGTACTTCCCTGAGAGGACCGGAGCGACCGCGAAACGCTGAGCATGTCGAGATGCCACCAGTCAGTGGTATGAAATGAAGAGCAGCAGGTTCTGCCAAGAGGTGCATTTGTATAAACAAAAAAGCTATTAAGGGTCAAGTTGTACCGTCATTGAGCCTTGGGAAGGGTTTTGTTGTGGGTTGGGCTGGGCTCTGCTTTGTGAGCGGCTGGAGGTCCCCACCGCGGCTGGGAGCACTCCTGGACCCTGGTGCTTCCCACCAGGAGTAATTTAATTTTGTCTGAAAGTGGATGGGCTTGAGGGCAATGAGGTGGCCTTTTCCAACCCCTTAGCTGAAGAGGAGAAAACAGCACCCAGGAAAGGGGAAGAAATAATACTCTCCCTTTAAATATCTCTCCCTTTACTACTAGAAACTGGTATGAAAGGTAGGAACGGTAATAGTTAATCTCGAGCAGAACCGGGGCTGAAAAGGAGTTGGTACAGAAACAGTGATGGAAACCCTCCGTTCAGGTGGGGCCTGACCCCTTTTTGTGGGCTTTATCAGCTGAGGAAAGCCCGAGGAGCAGATGTTACACTGTGCCGAGCTTGTCATTGATTTGGAGAACGACCACGGAGAGAGATTGTCTGAGCAAAATAACATCCGATGGCAGCAGCTTGCTACACGCCCGCGGCATCCAAAGGGGCAACCCACGCATCCAGCACCTGTAATTAATGGTTCACTTTAAATGGCTGGTTTGTCCTATTAGAACAGTCTCAGAGATAATATTTTTCCTTCTCCTGTTACACTTCCCAGCAGGATGGTGGCCATGGTGCGGCTGGGAAGGCTGGAAGCATCACGGGACAAAGAAGAGCAGTAGGTGAGGGCCAGGCGACGTGTCTGGGAGCGCTCCCTGAACAGAAAAATATTTGATTTTTGGAGGAGAGGGCTTGGGATTTGGTTTTTTCCCCCCATAGAACATCAAAACAGGTGACCTTATAAATGCTGTTGCCATTCATCATGCCATATTCTTCCTTGGTTTAGGCCCTTGCTTCGCAGGCAGCTTTTAATGGATCATCTGGAAAATGGCTTGAGGTTTCCTCATGGCTTTTCATTACACAAAGAGCAAGCAGATGGGCTGGGCTGGAATTGCATTTATTGTAGATTAAGGGCAACGCTGCCTGAAATAATAAATCTCTGCGAGGCAGCGCCCGGGAATAAAATGTGTTTGTGTGCTTTGGTGTGTGTTTCAGCGAAGGGTTGGGCTGCTTTGCCACCTCTCTTGGGTCAGAAGAGGAAAAGAGAAAAAAAAAAAGAAAAAGAAAACAAAGGGAAAAAAAAGGAAAAAAAGGGAAAAAAAGGAAAAAAAGAAAAAAAAAAGGAAAAAAAGGAAAAAAAAGGAAAAAAAAGGAAAAAAAGTGCAGATGAAGAGCTTAAACACAGGGCTGATGATGCCCATCGGGAGCTGCTGTTCCCTGAGCAAATGGCATTGCGAAGCCTCGTGAGGGGTCCGGGGAGCACGGGCAGTTTGTGCACAAATCACCAGAAAAACAGCATCTTAAACCTCCCCCCCCACCGCCAACCCCCTCCAGATCACAGATAAACTAAACCGCTTTGATTAATGGCCGTGACCCAGGCTCAGCGGGGGATACGGGCGTGTAAGTGATCAAATAAGATCCTTTTAGGGCTCTGAATTGATTTAAACTTGTTCTTGCGTTCGAAAGTGAAGAGCTCTGAAGAAATATCTAGGCTCTTGCTTTCAAATGTTTCCTGCTTTTGAAATGCGACCCTCATTGAATTTTCATTTCATCGGCACGACACTTTGATGCACTTGTGCGCAAATGTGGGACAAAATGGCAAGTTTGAAAAGAGCCTTTCCTGCGGATGAATTTTTAATGCCACATACAATAAATATAGGTAAATCTTTTAAAATTTGAGTTATAGAGTGACAAATCAGGCAGAATCTAGAAATCAAGCCTAGCCTGGATTTTGCAGGGGGCTCGGTTTAAGATGACCCGTGCCTGGGTTTGGGATGTGATACGCGTTTTCTGCCCATCGATTCCAGGCGGGTTTGCACAGGCTTCCCAGTCTGGAGCAAAACAATTCTGGAGAAGCGCTCCTGCTCCCTTCTCTGCATCTCCAGGTGCTCAAAGCGAGGGTTCAAAGTGTCTTTACCAGAATAGCAGTAATCCAGCCCAAAGTACCTGTCTCCTGCCCCCTTTGGGAGTCCTCAGAGAGCGGCAGAGGGAAGTGGTGGGACACGATGGGTTGGTGTCTCTTCCAGGTAGGAGATGAGTCCTCCCGTGCAGAGCCACTGCCTCACTGTGCAGAAACCTTTAGCCGTCCTCCAGATGGTTCAGCTTCATTTCTGGGGTTTCACAGTCCCTCTGTCCATCACCACCTGAGGTGGTTGAAGTCAGTGGAGGTTCCCGTGGAGGTTGGTGGCACGTGGCCATTAATATTCACCAGCCTGCTCAGAGCAGGACAGCACCTTCATTTGGGATGAGTTCTCCATCACATACACATTCCTGAGCAGGCAAAATCCATTCCAGCAGTCATGTCTTTGCTTGCTCTTCAGTTGAGCAATATTTGTTGAAGGACCTGCTCTCTGAACTTGTAAAATCATTTCCCTGGCAGCCGAAAGGCGACATGGGTTAGTGGTGGTTTTGTTGGCCTTGAACCCCTCCAGGGACGGGGCAGCCACAGCTTCTCTGGGCAACCTGGGCCAGGGTCTCACCACCCTCACACCAAAGAAGTTCTTCCCCACATCTCATCCAAATCTCCCCTCTTTCAAGGTCAAACCCTTCCGCCTCATCCTAGGGTTCCCCTCTCTGATCCAGAGTCCCTCCCCAGATTTCCTGGAGCCCCTTTAGGGACTGGAAGGGGCTCAAAGTTCTCCCTGGAGCCTTCTCTTCTCCAGGCTGAACCCCCCCAACTCTCTCAGCCTGTCCTCCCAGCAGAGGAGGCTCCAGCCCTCCCAGCATCTCCAGCATCTCTATGGCCTCTTCTGGCCCCGCTCCAACAGGTCCCATCCTTCCCAGTCTATCCCCCAGTGCCCACCATACCGGTGGAGCCTGCAGGAGCTGGGCTGGACCTCAGATCCCCTGGTGGAGGATCCACAGTGTGCTTTGTCCAGGCACCGGGCTGGTGCTTTGGAGGTCTCTGAGGGAATGCGAGTGTCTGTTTGGAGACGCGTCCTCTGGAAGAGCAGCACTGTGCTTGAAATGCTCTTGTTTATCTCATTCCCAGTTAAATTGGACTAACACCATTGATTTGTAAGGGCAGCACAGTCCCAGCTGCGTCTTGTTGCTGCATTTGTGAAAGCAGAGGTGACACGTGGGGAATCTCTCACACATAATCACCCTTGGTAGAAAATAGAGCATGAAGCAGAAATTGAAACGGGCTCTGAAAGGACGGGGCTGGGACAAAAGACTGACTCGGTGCCCACGAGTTTCAGTGGCACATCCCTGGAAGAATCAAAACAAAACACACAGGCCCTGCTCTGGTTGCTCCTTCTGGCTGATCAGGTGGAAATTCAAATTGCAGAAGCCGAAGGATGGTACTTGCCCATCCTCACCTCCATGGGAACCCGTGGGCTGTGCTCCTGCACTCCACGGAGGGATGGTTGGAAGCACCGCAGGCACTGACCTGAGAGGGCTAACACTCAACAAGGAGGTGATGGATAGTGGTGCCAAGGAGCTCACTTGGAGGCCAAAGAGCCTGTTTGGAGCTCTAGGAGCCCATATGGGGGCTGAGGAGCCCATTTGGAGGCCAAGGAGCCCATTTAGAAGCCAAGGAGCCCAGTTGGAGGTTGAGGAGCCCGGTTGGAGGTTGAGCCCGGTTGGAGGCTGATCCCAGTTCATGGTCAGGTGGAGCGTGTCCTCACCGGCCCATCCATTTTCCCATCAATGTCTCTGCAGCTTTTGTTCCCTAATTTTTAAGCAATTCCACTTGTTGGACAGAGAGGGAGAACATCTGCCGTTTCCATTCAGATCGGCTCCTTGCCGTGCTGTGCTCTGAACACCCTCTAATGCTATTTTCTCTTTCTGCTCTAGCTAAATTATTGAAAAATCTGTCAAACAGTTTCTCACATGCGTTTGGCCTTAATTAAGGAAAGAGAAGGGTTATTTTAATTGATTTTAATATTATATTACAAGTACAAAGCATTTCCAGCAGGCTGTCACGGGCAGTAGCTGGGGCTCAGCGCTTCGTTTTCTGTTGCTTTCAGCCCAGATCCCCAAGGAGATCTGTGAAAACACACTTTGTCCCCAGTTAATAAATGTTGAATCTTCTGGATGTTTCAGCCCAAGTTTCATGACAAGGAGGAGAAGGATCAAATGTTGACTTAGGGGAAAGCATCTGTTGGGAGTTTACCCGTAGATACCGGCGTTCCTCTGCTCACAGCATGACTCCATCTTCATGCTTTTATTTCCCTTCCCGAGATCCTGCACTGCACAACCCACTGCCCAAATACGGTGTTAGAGTTTTGTGCTGGAGGCAAAAAATAACCTTTTCTTAAAAAAAAAAAAAAAAAAAAAGCACCACAAAATTCAGTGCCAGCCTTTATGAGGCTCCATTTAATGCCCCCCTGGTTGTGCCCTTTCCCAGCAGCAGATCTACCTGCAGGCTGGTGGATCTTCCAGAAGATATTTTTTGGTAGCCAACTACTACCTGGAAGAGTTTGGGAAGTTTTTCCTCCAACACTGATGGTGTTGTCAATAAGAAACCGCTGACAGTGATACCTGATGCAATGTAAAGTCTTCTGACTGTTGAATGTAAAGATATGAGCATTAACACGAGCCGGCAGTGTG
>VZRU01002615.1:371519-407066 GCA_013398155.1 Pedionomus torquatus | reverse complement strand
TGGATGCAGCCCTGAGGGATGTGCTCTGGGCAACCCTGCTTTAGCAGGGGAGTTGGGATGATCTCGAGAGGTCCCTTCCAACTCTGACAATTCCCTGATTTTGTGATCCTGTAATTCTTTTTCTTCCCTTTTCTGTGTTTGAATTTACCGATGGCTTGTTGATTACGGTTGACATGGATAAGTTATTTTTAACTCTTAATGAATTAGCTAATTTAGTAGTTATTAACAGTTAACAAATTACATTCTGTAGTTGCAAAACCCTCAGAAGCCCTTTAGGAAATAAATCCCTCACAGAATATGAACTGTGGACTTACTGAAAGAAATAGTTACACACCAAGCTAATTATGGGCCTTGGCCCATGTTTGAAAAATCACGTGCGAATTACATGAAGACAGTGGTGACCTGCAAGGGCTCACAGTAGAAAATCTTCCAAGTGTGGTGTGGTCCCCTCCTGGGTCTGAAGCATCCTTTGGAAGCAGGTTGTTGCAGAACAATTCCAGCCTGGCCTCCTGTCTCTGTTTCCCAAACTCCAGGGAACTGTCTTCCTCCCTTCATGCACCCCCAAGGTCGCTGTGCATCTTGTGTCTATGATCTACTGCCATCACCAGTGGTGAGACCCTGGCCCAGGCTGCCCCGAGAAGCTGTGGCTGCCCCATCCCTGGAGGGGTTCAAGGCCAGGCTGGATGGGGCTTGGAGCAACCTGGTGTGGTGGGAGGTGTCCCTGGCCAGGTGGCACTGGGTGGGCTTTATGGTCCCTTCCAACCCAAACCATTCTAGGATTCTGTGATCTCTTCCCTATTTGCCCCTTTATTTCCCTTCTCACTTGCCTCTGGTACATCACTGACTCTTGGACATCTCTGATAGCCCTTGTTTGATCTTTACCTATTCGTGAACTTACCGCATTTCTCCTTCCCAGGTCTCTGAAGCACTTTGCAGAATCGTTCCTCAGTTTCTCTCTTCTTTGGGAGTCCCTGGTATTCTTGTGATCAGTGACCTTTAATCTGGCAGTCCCTGCAGCTGTCCTTTTGATTGCTGTCCCCATTCTTTCCTGCTTCACTTCCCTCCCTGCATTTCTCCCAAACCTCTTTCCATTGGGCTCCTGACTGGGCATGACCCTCCAGCCCTTGGACCCGTGGAGCGGGAGGAAGGTGGAGCTGGGACTGGCTCCCAGCACCCGCCAGTGAATCGAGCTTTTCTATTTTTCTGCTTTCCCCTGAACTCTGTAATCCTGGGCCCCCGAAGACTTGGAAGGTTACCTGAATTTTCTGAATGAGTGACAGCAAAACAGACAAATGGGAAACGACGGTGTTCAGTGGGAGACCTCACTTCACTTTATCTGCGAGAGTCAGGAAAAGGTCACATTTAAGAAAACAGCCCCCAGCGGGTTCACTCCCAGGAACGAGGAGCCGTAAGTCAATTGTCAATCCCCTTATCATAGATGATGCACACAATATGAAAGAAACAAGGCATCACGGTGTTTGTCTTTTATTTTTAAGAGTATAATAAAAGATTGGTGGCACTCGTCGTCAATGGGAGGAAACTTCAAGGTCGTTTAATTTGTCAGAGCACTGAAGAATGTCAGCGACGCCGCGGCTCGGGCTCTGGCACGGCAAGGTCCAAGTGCTTACCCCTCTAATGGAGAAGAACAAACGTTAAGGTGTCGGTATCTCAATTCCAAATTGTGATTGCAGTGGTACGTGATGTAGCCTGACTGGCAGGCGAGAAGAAATGCTTTAGAGCCACGTTCCTGCCTGCATGAAAATGTTCAGAACCCGAGAGCTCCTGGGAGCTGTCAGGAGCCGGTGGGGGAGAAGGTGCGGGAGCGGCTCCCTCTGCAGAGACGCCGTGATGGAAAAGCACAGAATTCCCTCTCAGCCGCTTCAAACAAACACCGTCTTGTTTTACACTCCGCTGCCTTCAATCACCTAAGAGAACGGCATTTTTTAACATCTAATTTGAATCATCTGACCTACTGTTGGGCAGCTTTATGTAGTTTTACTGAGCAAAAAATGAAGTCATCAGTAAGGTTCTGAGCCGGCGGTGTGCTCTGCCCAACTGAAGTTGGGGGCGAGAACGTCCCCCTTTTTTCCCCGTATGTGCTTTTCAGTTGAATTCTTGATAAAGCCTGTGCAGATACTAAGCTGATGGAAAGCTTCAATATCTGAAAGTTCTCATCTCCGAGTGTCGAGTGTGCCTTTCTCCAGTCTCCCGTAGTGTGCTACGGGACAAGTGCCCTTGCGTTCTTCAGCTGCGAAGTCTGAAGTACAGGTACGTGTTTCTCCAGCAAACACAACAACCCGACGGTGGCTGCTTGAACTTTAATGCGCAGTTTGTGACAGACCCCGGGATTCACCTCCTGCAGCCTCGAAGCCTCGGTCACGCCCGTCAAATTCTGCATCCCGGCGACGGGAATGAATGGGGCCCCGAATCCAGCTCCCTGGGAAGAAAGCCTGCCAGCCCCGAGGTGTCTGGATCCTTCCTGAGTTATTTAATAGCAAAGAGATGGTTTGGTGGGCAGGGGATGATTCTGTCACCGATAGAGGGAAAACAATTCTCACAGCCCATGAAACAGGGAAAAAAAATCAGTTCATGAGAAAAGTAAAATATTTCCCCTTTTCCACTGCAGCTTTTAAAAAGAAGCAGTGCTTTTTCATGGGTTTCTTTTCATTGAAAATGTACTTTAAAAGTGTGAGGAGTTGTTAAAATGACATATCCAGAGAACAAATTGCTTGTGAAGAACTGTGAGCCTAGAGCGGCGCGTGGAAGGCGGGGATAGAAAAAGGAGGAATAAATTGCCCTGTTCATTCCTTTCCTTGACACCTTTTTCCCCTTCCCACCCTGATGCAGTCTGCCAGATGCAGTTACCCGGTGTCGGCAGCTCCCTGCAGAAGCTCTGTAAGGAAGCCTTCACCTCTCTGGGAGAATCATTGGGCTCATGGGACGAGCACTTACCTTTTGGGTCCATAGTTAACCAGGAATATTTGAGACCCAGGGACCAACAGCTTCATGTGGATCCTGGCGTTGCAGCTGAAGCTCAGGAAGTGGCTTTGCTTGTGTCTCCGTGTAGTAATTTTATTGGAACTGATGAAAAAGGTTTGCTGGTTCTCCATCCATCACAGGAGGTGTGGCAAAAAGACAGAAAGTCTCTCACTGGGGTGATGATATGGAGACTCCAAAATAAGTATACTCCATTTTTACGCCTAATCCTAGGTCCCTTCCAACCCAGACAAGGTGTTTTGGTATTCTGCAATTTTTCTCGTGTAGATGATGCCCCCAGGGGCCACCCTAGCCAGGTTTGCAAATGTGTTAAAGTATTTCATCCTATTTCAGGTATGAACGTGGTGGTTGGCAGAGCTCTGCTCCCACTCAGGCACGTGCCCAGTGGGTTCTGAGCTGGAAAATCATGGATGAGCTGTGAGAGCCATTAAAAACTCATTCCAAAACAGGGTAGTGACGTTATGTGTTTAATAACTTCCTAATATCCTGTGTTAGGTTTTTATTCTGGTCCATGTCACCACTGATGGGGAAAATGCCCTGCAGCTCGTTGTTATATTCCTGCTCTCAGGATGATTTTCCAGGGAGAAGGGCTGCTTGAGTTGGTGAGGCCACACCTTGAGTGTTGTGTCCAGTTTTGGGCACCTCAAGACAAGACAGATCTGGAGGTGCTGGAGCGAGGGCAGAGGAGGGCAACGGAGCTGGGAAAGGGCCTGGAGAAGAAATCTTACGAAGGAGCTGGGACTGCTTTGTTTGAGGAAGAGGAGGCTGAGGGAGACTTCATCCCTCTCTACAGCTGCTTGAAAGGACATTGTAGACAGCTTGGTGCTGGTCTCTTCTCACAGGGAATTAGTGATAGAACAAGAAGGAATGGCTTCAAGCTGCAAGAGCAAGGTTTGGACTGGACATGAGGAAACAATTATTTTTTCCAGGTCAGACACTGGGATAGGCTGCCCAGGGAGGTGCTGGAGTTCCCATCCCTGGGTGTGTTGAAGAGTCCTTGAGATGTGGTGTTGGGGGATCTGGTGTAGGGGAGATCTTTGTAGAGCAGGGTTGATGGTTGGACTCAATGATCCCAAGGGTCTTTTCCAACCTGAATGATTCCACAAGTCTGGAACTCTATGATACTTCTGTTGTCCTTCTTTTTCCGGGGATTTTGGCAGAGGCTGTGGTGGCTCTGGGCTGAACCCAGGTGTGCAGCACCCTGTAGTGCTGCAGAATGTCTCCCCATGGGCTTGAACTGGATCTTGAGATTTGCAGCTGGTCCTTGTAAGGAATCAAAAAAAACAACCAACCAAACAAACAAAAAAAACAACCAAAAAAGCAAATCAAAAGCTACCCTCAACGTCTGAGCCCTCCCTGTGGTTCATTCTGCCACCGGGTAAAGCACCAGGTTTTTCTCATTTCATTCAAGTAAAACTCTAGATGACAAGTATGTAGAGTGCTCCGCAGTCACCCATTAGGCATTGCGGCCGATGAGCCAATGTTCCCTTGAAGGGTGTATTTATATTAAGAAAGCTCCTAGCAAATCCAGCCTGACAGCCGCTTTGTAACCAGGATAATTTCCAGTGATGTACCATCGTGGTTTTGCCTTCCTATTGTTTTCTTCCATCCTCCCTTCATCAAGAGCCCGTGAGTTCTGCCAGAGACCCCCCTGCAGGCACCGGCACCAGAATGACATGGTTTATGGGGAGCGTGTCTCTCCACGGCAGCTGGTGATCGGTGTTGCCCTGAAGTGTGACTGCTGATGGTCGAAGAACTGGAAATTCTGTATGGGTGGGATGGAAATTACCTATCCCTGGAAAAAAAGAGACCGAAAAAGCAGCCACGCCGCGATGCCCTGGGGTGGCAGCAGCTCCATGTGGTGCACGAAGCAGCTTTTCCCTTACGTATCCTGAATTTGAGTCACATTTCGTTTGACCAAAATGTCCTCTGTTCTTGTAACAAGGTACAGGGGACACATCTGTGTTCAGAAAAGGGGTAATGAGTTCACTAATTATCTTGATGCTGAGCCTCCGAGAAGAGGTCAGCACCTTTCCTCTTCATGGTTCCTCCCCACCCTTGCTGCGACACGGTCAGTAATGACACTGAGAGCGAGGGACTTGGGAGATTTCAGCCCCATTAGTGTCCTCCTGCTCCTTTTGGAGCCATTTCTTCTTGGTGGGACCCATCAAAGGTCCCCACCTGAGCACTTCCAGTAGAGAACCGCACTGCAGTCACGGGTCTGCCTTCATTTACCACAAAGGAACTCAGCAAAACCTCTGGCATTGCAAAAAAACCTGAGGATGGGGTGGGAAGATACTGCTGGAGATGAAGAGCCCTGTAGGCATCAGGCAACTCGTGGAGTGGAGCAGGGATGGGTGGTCATGGTGGCTGCAGCTAATCTGGCTGTGCAGGGCTGCTCTGCTGTGCTTTGGTAGCCCAACAAAGGGCCCAGGTGGCCACACTCATCCCCTTTTCCCGGGGAAGGAAGCGGGTGCCTTGTGAGCATGGTCTGTCGGAGCAGGTGGAGATGCTTCCTTGAGACTGATGTCCATCCCGCCTGGAGCTCAGTGTCACCATCAGCTAGGTTTATGCAGACCTTGGTGAACAGCCCCTCCCCAGCCTTCCTGTAGCCCCCTTCAGATCCTGGAAGGCTGCTCCAAGGTCTCCCCGGAGCCTTCTCTTCTCCAGGCTGAACAGCCCCAGCTCCCTCAGCCTGTCCTCACAGCAGGATATCCTTCTAAGATGCTGAAGGTGGAATCAGGCTGGAACTGAGGAGCGTGTTATCTTCCAGGCAGGGCGGTTAGAAAAACAGAACGGCTGCTCAGACACAGACAAGCCCTGGGGTGAAAGTGAGACAAAGTGGATACTTGGAGGAGTCAGCCTGATGAGCTGAACAGATTAGACGTGTCCCTGCTGAATTTAGATATCTGGTCATTTTAACTTGGGCAATCTTTCGCTTGAGCGTTTAATCATGCTAATGCTACACGAGTTGTTATCTATTATTAAACCTCGCAGAGCTTTGCGGCAGCAGGAGGAGAGAAGGCTCGGCAGAGTCCGGGGGAAGCGCCGCTGGACCCGTCCCAGAAAAACCAGCTGTGCTGCGGTGGAAGCTGCGCTGCACCCAGGGAGTAAACACCTTGCAATATTCACAAACGAGAGAGACCCTCCCGAAGGCGTATGTCTCTGCTAAATGTCTCCCCTTAGAGAAGCGGGAGCTCCCATCAGTGCCGGGAAAACCAATTCCATTTCAGTTGTGCAGTCAATACTGCACAGTGCCGGGTTGTAATGGCCTTAATTGCGTCGCTCAGGAACTTTTCAACCACATTAGTCTCATTTAATTCAACTTAAAGGAACACAAAGAGAATTGAGTTCTCTAAACGTGGCTGAGTCTATTTTCCAAAATGCCCTTTGGAGTACAATTGGTGTTACAGCAAGAGGAGATTCCCCTCAAGCGGATGGAGGAAGCGGGCAGAGCCAGCCGGGATTTCTGGTGGTCTTCATCCAGCTGACGGGGTGACTCCTCTCGTGAGGAGCTGACAGAATACAGCTCAGCTCCGGGTGTAACCTGCCTGGCCATCTAACCATCTGCGGTGTGCCAGGTCCCCCAACAGCAGGTGAACTTGTGCCGCTGTTTTCCCCTGCCCTTTACATGGCCCGTTGTGGTTCTGCTGCAAAGGGGTGATAAAAGCCCCGCTCAGGTGCCAAGGGGATGTGAATAACCACGTGTAGCCCCCACAGGGACCCTGGTGGAGATTCGGTCAAGAAATAGTCAGGACTGTAGGCTCAGGATTGTGTTCAGGTGGTGTCGTAGAATTGTAGAATGGTTTGGGTTGGAAGGAACCATAAAGATCCTTGAGTTCCAACCCCTCTTGTCTTTCTTTGAGAGATCTTTGTTGAAAGATGGGAGCGTGGTTTGATTCGTGTTGCTTATAAACACCTGCTTTGCCCATAGGAATCAGTTTTTGGACAGTTTGGGGTTTTTTTAAGCAAGAGCCATAAGTATTATGAAGGGATGGGAGCTTCTTCCTTAGAGGGAGGGGTTATGAGAGCTGAGGCTGCTCAGCCTGGAGGAGACCCAAGGAGGTCTTATCCACCTGGATAAATAGCTGGTGGGAGGGAATGATGAACACGGAGCCAGGCTTCTCTCAGTGGTGCCCACTGACAGGAAAAGAGACAACAGGCACCTATTTAAAACCCATGACATTCCCTCTGAACACAAGAAACCCCTTTTTTCCCGTGTCAAACACTGGTGTTGGTTGCCCGGAGAGGTTGTGGGGTCCTTGGAGATGCTCAAAAACCGACCTGATGGGATTTGGAACGACTGGCTCTGGGTGACCTTGCTGGAGCTGGGAGGGTGGACTTGGTCATCTCCAGAGGTCCCTGCCAACCTCAGCCAGGCTGTGAAAGGCTGAACTTCACCTTGGAGCACATTGTAATGATATTAGCAGCTGTTCTTGTGCACAGACAATGAAGAATTAGTTTTCCATTTAAAAAAAAAAAAAACAAAAAAAAAAAAAACAAAAAAAAACCCAACCAAAACTATTTGCTTTTATTTAAAGCTAAAAAAGATTTCTAACTTGAAACTTTACCAAGAAATTTTCCCAGGCATGCAAAACATATCAGCAGCTAATTCTCTTTTTGTAACTTTTTCCTTTCCTGCCCACCATATGGCTTCATCTGTGTGTGAATTGCTATTATTCACAGATGCAGTACAAATAGGAATGAGACCAATTATAGCAAAACATTCCCCATCTCTTTAATCTCTGGGGTTATGGGGAAGGCTGCTCTCCTGAGAATTTAATATCTTAACGAAAACCACATGGTGTGCAAGGCTTGGCCTTTGCCCCGTGGTGCTTGTCAAGTTTGCAGTATTTTGCCAACACATGAAGAAAGGGGGAATATTTCTGTGAATTTTTATAAGCCGTGGGGAATCTTCTCTTTGGCTTCAAAGTGTTTGCAACGCGCTGCACGAGGGGTTGGGACGTGCTAGGATTTGGGTCCCAAGTTCCTGGTGTCTCCATCCTCTTCTCCAAACCAAACACCCCCAGTTCCCTCAGCCTCTCTGGACAGGACGTGTTCTCCAGCCCCCTCCCCAGCTTGGTGGCTCTGCCCTGGACACGCTCCAGCCCCTCAACGTCCTTCTGGTGGTGAGGGGCCCAGAACTGAACCCAGCACTGGAGGGGAGGTCTCCCCAGTGCCCAGGCACCATCCCCTCCCTGGTGCAGTGGATTTGCAGCGAACTCTTTCCTCACCTCAATTAAAATGCCGCCTCTTTTAAATTACATTTATCTGAGATTAAATAGGGTGAAAAAAAGAGTTAATCGACAGCGTTTTGCCACCAAAAGTTCAGGTAGTTGTTCTTGCGGTTTTCCCCAGGTGCTGTACATCTCCTGGCTGATCCCTCTTGGTATTTACAGTTTAGTTCAATACGACCGCTCGTTTTCTTCCTCCTCGTTGCACCCTGGCTGCGTTATCCTCTCACACCCGCAGCCCAGACGTGTCTTCTCAAGCTGAGACCTCAGTGTAAAGCTCTCCCCGGGTAGCGCATCCCCTGCTGTGGGTGCAGCCCACCTTGGGGTACCATCTCCCAGGCTCTCAGACCATTCCCTCTTTCCCTTTCTCACGTGTCTGACGTTTGCTCTCACGCTGTTTGGAGATGCCCAGACCCTGATCTTCTCATAAATATCCCTGGTGAAGGTGAGAGCCCTACTCAGCTGGTGGAGGCCTTCCCTGGCTCAGCGCTGGACCTTTAAACAAATCAGAGGATGCTGCCCAGGGGAAAGGCAGGGGGAAAACACACCTTTTTTTTTTTTTTTTTTTTTTTCCTGTTGNCACCTTTTTTTTTTTTTTTCTCCCTGTTGGTGGTGAAGCTCCCCTTGCCAAGGAAAAGAAGTTTTCTGTAGAATCTGAGACAGATTGGCAGCAACCGTGGTCCTGCCAGACGCCCTTCACTGCGGATCCAGCCCCGGGACTCTCTTGAATCCTCCAAGTGAAGCCTCTGAAGCTGAGAGCTCCTTCTGGTGGGCTGTTATGGCCAGAGAGCAGCCCGTAATCCACAGAGCTGATTTAATGAAGTGAACTCGACTGAAGTAGTGAGGGACCTCAGCAGAGTCTTTCTAGAAAAGAGAACAGGGTTTTTTTTGCCATGACTGGATGCCATCTGCTGCTGTCTGTGTGGGACGGACCCTCTGCAGCTGCTCCAGCCACAGGAGAGGGGATGGGAAGGAGAAGAACCAGAAGACAAACAATAGGTGGCTTCTGAATTGTACTAAAGCCTCATCTCGAAGAAGCCAGAAGATGTTTTCTGGCACAGTGAGATGCACACAGGGGTGATGCGCATCACCCGTTTCCCGTACAGAAGCCTGTCTTTATTTGGCTGTTCTTTTTCTTTCCCCCCGGCTCTTACTCAGAACCTAGAGGGTCACGTGCAGGCTTTTGAGGCGGTTTGGTTTTAAATGGGCTGCACTGGAAATACCCAGGGCTGTCTCCATAAATTGTAGTGAATTCCTGGTGGAGAGTGGGGGTTTGAATAGAAGCTTTCATCTCTCCTCGCTCTCCAGCTCTGCTTCTCTGGAGCTGGAGTTTCCCTCTGAGATCCCGTTCCCTCCCAGCCAATTGGGTCTTTTTTTTTTTAAGGTCAGATTCTTGCTACTGGTTATTCAGTTTCCTTTATACTGTGTTGGCATTTGGTAGGTAATTCCACTGATTTATACCCCTGTACCCGGACTGTGACGACACTTCAGATGACAATCATGGAATCAGGGAATTGTCAGAGTTGGAAGGGACCTCTCGAGATCATCCCGTCCAACTCCCCTGCTAAAGCAGGGTTGCCCAGAGCACATCCCTCAGGGCTGCATCCAGGAGGGGCTTGAAGGTCTCCAGAGAAGGGGACTCCACACCCTCCCTGGGCAGCCTCTGCCAGGGCTCTCACACCCTCACCACAAAGAAGTTCCTCCTCAGATTCCAGTGGAACTTCCCATGTCCCAGCTTGTGCCCGTTGCCCCTCGTCCTGTCCCTGGGAACCACTGAGAAGAGTCCGGCTCCATCCTCCTTCANNNGTCCTCCCCAGTGCAGAGCAGAGGGGAAAAATGACCTCCCTCAACCCACTGGCCACACTCTTCCCTACGCAGCCCAGGAATCCATTGGCCTCTTGGCCACCAGGAGTTATTAATCTTACATTCACCCTCCTTGCTTGTAATGCCGGGGATGCTCTGTGCGCGCATCCTCTGCTGGGTCAGGCTGCTGCTGGCCAGGAGAAACCGGGGTGTCCGTGGGGCAGAAGGGAGGTGAGCCCAGGGTAGCGACTCTTCTTCCTAGAACCATAGAATGATCTGGGTTAGAAGGGACCTTAAATGCCATCTAGTCCCACCCCCTGCCCTGGGCAGGGACACCTCCCACCACCCCAGGTTGCTCCAAGCCCCATCCAGCCTGGCCTTGAACCCCTCCAGGGATGGGGCAGCCACAGCTTCTCGGGGCAACCTCTTCCAGTGCCTCACCACCCTCACAGCAAAGAAGTTCTTCCCCTCATCTCATCTCATCTCATCTCATCTCATCTCATCTCATCTCATCTCATCTCATCTCATCTCATCTCATCTCATCTCATCTCATCTCATCTCATCTCATCTCACCTCATCTCCATCTCCTCTCTTTCATTGTCAAACCCTTCCTCCTCATCCTAGGGTTTCCCTCTCTGATCCAGAGTCCCTCCCCAGCTCTCCTGGAGCCCCTTTAGGGACTAGAAGAGGCTCCAAGGTCTCCCCGGAGCCTTCTCTTCTCTAGGCTGAACCCCCCCAACTCTCAGCCTGTCCTCCCAGCAGAGGGGCTCCAGCCCACCCAGCATCTCCAGGGCCTCCTCTGGACCCTCTCCAGCAGCTCCATGTCTTCCTCGTGCTTCGTCCTTCAGAGTCAGACTGTGGATGCTGAAGCAGAGGCCTCTGTTTTCCAGAGGTGGTGTCTGAAAGGTTTTCCCATGTTTCTCCAAATTGGCATAAATATTTTAAGCTGTGTATCTTATTTGATTTATACTTTGCACCCAAAGTGGCTTTCCAGAACATTAGTAGAAAATCAGTGTCTGTCTCTAACCCCAGATCTTTCCATCTGACTCCTCCTGGGCCAGGCAAAGCAGCGGCGCTCACACACTAAAAATTCTCGTCTCTTTGTCCACTTTTATTTTCTCTTATGCGCTGAGATTTGCATTTAATTCTAAATACTGCGCCGAGCACCTCGTCTGTCATTACTCAGAAGACTCAAGAGTCTTTTTTTCTTCTTTGGGGAGTGGGAAGTACATCCACTTTGGAAACTGTGAACCAAATGTAGTTTTTAATGATTTTCCCCAAAGTAATGTTTCAGAAAAACTTTCCCGTGGGGAATATCTAACCGGTGCTTCCAGGAGTATCCAGGGGATGGTTTCCCACAGCTGCCCCCGCAGCGCCTTGCGTGCAGGGGAGGTTCAGGATAGTCCTTCCTTCAAATCACTGGTGGAGCAGGTGGGTCTCAAGCGCTCGTCGGGGAGCGGAGCGGCATTACTGGTTTGATGGATTGCTTCGCTATCAGCTCTTGAAATAATTACGTTTGGTACATGGGATGCATCGAGAACTCGGCGGTGGCGGCACGAGGAGCCGAGCGTGCGCCGCTCGATGGGGAAGGGATTTTTTTTTTTATTGCAAATGGTTTGTGCTCCACAGCTGAGCTGCTAACGCCAGGGCTGGGCATGGGATGGGCTTTTTGAGTCTGCTGGACCTCCCGAGTTTGCATTTCAGAGCCACCTATCTCCAGTGCAAGCAGAAATTCAGAACGAGGGGGAATGGTTTCTACAGAGCCCAGCAATTTCCTGCCAAAGGCAGGTTTCTAACAGCGGATTTGTGGTGGAGGAGGACTCCAGAGCTGCTCCTGAGGACCCCCCAGCCCTCCTAGCCTGTCCTCCCAGCAGAGGGGCTCCTGCCCTCCCAGCATCTCTGTGGCCCTCATCTCAGACCCATCGGCGTGCAGGCAGGACGTTCTCCCACCCGTCTCCTATTTCAGCTCCTCTCAGGCCCGTGCCTCCTAGAGGGGCTGCGTTTCAGCCGGGAGCAGTGGCTCGGGCTCTCTTCTGGCTCCATTTAGCCAGCAGCATGTTACAATCGAGGAGGATACTAGGAATTCTCCATGAAGTGCTGTTTTGATGACACTGCCCATCTGAAGAGGCAGCTTCTGGATTCATATATACATTATCAGCGTGGATGTAGTCATTATAGCTATTAGTGCCGAGGAGCTAATGCATTCCACTTACAAAACACCTCAATTCTAAGCCTGTTCCAGACCCAGGTCAGAGTCTTGTTACTGGTCCCTGCTCTGCAGCCCTGCCTGAACGTACCCACTTCTCCTTCGCAGGGGGAACAGTCTCCATGCGCTGTTTCTCCCCTTGTTTAGGTTTTAACCCACCATGATTTTATTAAGTGGCACCACTCTACCCACAGAATTGCAAACAGGAAAAGAATCGTTTTTATTTTTTTTTTTTATTTTTTGGTGTTTCTGCTGTTTCTGTTTGTGTTGGTTTTAAAGGAAAGCTGAAAATCTCTTTGGTCATGGGAGATGGTGGCTGGAGACCTNTGGTGGGAGGTGTCCCTGCACAGGGCAAGGGGGTTGGAACTTTAAGATCCCTTCCAGCTCTAACCATTCTATGATCCTATGATTTTTTTTACAAAAATGTACATCATTTGAAATGGCCAGGAGAAACACCTGAAAATAAAGGGAGAATAACTGTGGGCTTTGGCAACAGTTGTTTCTGGATTTTTAGTGATCTCTTTCAAAAACTGTCATCACAGCTGATGGGTAAGCAAAGATTTTTTGGTTTTAAAGGAAAGCTGAAAATCTCTTTGGTCATGGGAGATGGTGGCTGGAGACCTGGCCCTTTATTCTGGGGTGGCTTCTTTGTGGACAGGGGCGCCAAACTTCCCCAGAGCACTGATGGCTGCTGTATGTAGGAGGCAGGGACCCCACAGGCAGCCCCATCCCTCCAGCTCCAGGAGGAGCAGCCTTTAGACCCATCTGAGCTGGGCCAAGCTCGGGGAAAGCAAACCTCAGTGGCCGATGGGCTCTAACAGGTACAAAATATCTGCAAAACTGAAGGCACTGCTTGAATGTTCCCACAGAAACACATCATGTCCAAAGGCACCTCTGCAGGAAGCTTTGCCCAGGGTCCAGAGGGCTGTGGGGTGGGGATGTCCCAGTCCTGCCCCCCAGCAGGTGAAAAGAGGGGCTTCTGGGCTCCCAGAGCCATGTCCAAGCTTGGGGTCACCCCCAAGCCATGAGAGAGTCGAGCTGAGCCAAGGAGCTGCCCCCCAGGGAGTCTCCAGGTCAGAACCACAGGATCATAGAGTAGTTTGGGTGGGAAGAGACCTTTAAAGGTCACCTAGTCCAAGCCCCTGCCATATGCAGGGCCATCTTCAGTTAGGAGGTTGCTCAGAGCCCTGACCAACCTGACCTGGAATGTTTCCATGGATGGGGCACTTGCAATCTCTCTAGGCACCCTAGGGATGGCCGTGGTGCTGAGGGATGCCGGCTGTGGTGAGGGCAGTTGGTGCAGGTCATCAGCTGCTGCCCTGATGGGGGTTTGGTTGGGGCTCTTTGGTGGCCAGGTTGGTTTTTGAGCAGGTGGTGGGGACAGCGTGTGGGTGTGCACTGCGTAGGACGGCTGCTTTCCAGGCCATGAGCCCACCGAGAGCTTTGAAAGTCAGGTTGACCATTTCATGGCCACCTCTGAAGTCCGCTCAGGTGGCTGTGGCCTGATGCTGGTCTTGTGTTGGAGTTTCTTCTGCAAACCCCACGCTCTCTGGGGTCCATTACTTTCCGTGCCATTCTGCTATTTATTTTCCTTCTCTTTTAAATCTGTGTCCTTTTTGCTCTCTCTTTTCTCGTCTGGCCTGGATTAGAAATGCTCTGTTTGCTCTTCAATTAAATTGGCCTCTCAGACACTGCAAAGTTCAAATAGTTTTGGTTTTTGCCTTAAATATATCTTTCTGGGTTTAATAGGCTTTGCAGACTATGGTTTCAAATTGGTTATTAATGGGATTTGTACCAGGGACCCCTGCTTTGTGCTCGTAAAAATAATACAAGAAATCTTCCCACTGGCATTTAATTTCATTGATTCAGGCACGTCAAGAGGTATCTGTCGGGCGTCACGTTGAGACTTGGCCTGTATGTGATGGGTCTGCCAAGCCAGGGCTGCACCACGTCTGGCAAATTCAGCAGCAGCCTGGTAATTAACTAAAATTATCGGCTTTTGCTGCCTTTAATGCTCTTACTATTACTATTATTATTGTGATTATTATTGCCTGGAGGATGTCTCCACTAAGACATAAAAGGTGATAACAAAACTGGCACAGACAGCCGTTGGCAATGGGCTGTAGACCACCAGCATGTGATGACAAACCTTAAGGAGCCATTTCTAAAGGAGCCCCCAGCTTTGGGGGCCTGCAGACATCCAAGAGTGTTGCTGTTTTGCTGCTGTCTCAGGCAAAGGGTCCCTGGTGGAATTTCCTTTGGAGAAGAAGTGGTGGAGTCACCATAGAATCATAGAATGGTCAGAGTTGGAAGGGACCTCAGAGATCATCCAGTTCCAACCCCCTGCCCTGGGCAGGGACACCTCCCACCACACCAGGTTGCTCCAAGCCCCATCCAGCCTGGCCTTGAACCCCTCCAGGGATGGGGCAGCCACAGCTTCTCTGGGCAACCTCTTCCAGGGTCTCACCACCCTCACAGCAAAGAATTTCTTCCTAATATCCAATCTAAATCTCCCCTCTTCCAGTTTAAAACCATCACCCCTTGTCCTGTCACTATGCTTCCTGACCAGGAGTCCCTCTCCAGCTCTCCTGTAGGCTCTCTTCAGATACTGGAAGGAGGTATTTAGGAGCCAAGTAGATGTGGTGCTGAGGGATGCTGTTGAGTGGTAACTCGGCCGTGTTGGGTTAATGGTTGGACTCGATGATCTTAAAGGTCTCTTCAAACCTAGACAATGCCATGATTCTATGACTCCAAGAAGGGGAGCCTCAGGGTGTCTCAGGACCCATTTAAAAATGGACAGACCACTTTGTGTTTGGAGATGCACTGTTTTGAGGTGAGCCAAGACCGAGTTGCTGTCTAGGGACATGTGTCCTCTAAGGATGCTGTGTGCCACTGGGCCTGAGACACCTTGCGCTCTCTGCACTTGCCATAGAGGGGGGTGATGGAAGTGAGGCACAAACCTTCCTCCTGGTCAGATCCCCTCCAAAACGTCCATCCTGCAGGCAAAGGTGATGGTGGAAAGAAGAGTGATATCTCCACGTTTCCTACATACACGTCCAGCGAGCCCAACCTGCTTGGTCCCTGTTAAAAAAGAAAAAGGGGGGGCGAGGGGGGGATGGGTGTGCAGCTAAAATGCAGATGTCCCTTCATTAATGAAGAAAAACCCGTGGCACGCTCTAAATGAGGGGAAAGCCGTTATGATCTGCTGAGAATGTGAGGTGGGCTGGAGTGGGCAGCACCACGCTCCGGAGCTGCGCACCGCACCGAGCGCGGCTCTGATGGCCCCTTCCTGTGAAATGACAGGCAGGAATAAATGTCCTTCCCCATGATTTATACCCTGGATTAGGTGCCGGTTGTAAAAATGCGCCGGGTTTAAATCACTGTCAACCTTGAGACAACAGCAGCGAAGGTGGTGACCCCAGTTAAAAAAGTAAACAAACCAGCTGTGGTTCTCCGGAGACTGAACTGCGGGCTGCCTTTAAAAATGAGATCTGCCACGTTAACGTTGTCTGCTTTTAAATTAGGTGGGAAACGGGGGCGGGGTGTGCATTTCACAGCTGCGATTCAGAGCAGCAGGACGGGCAGCCATAAGCCCCAGCGAAGACTAGGCTGGATGTGGCATCAGTAACCGGCAGAGCACTGCCCAGAACTGGGACGGACAGCCGAGCCAGGACGGTGAAACAGTGAGCAAGGGGGTTGTTTGGAAGCAAGAGTACAGAAATGTTCTTACCCATTTGCAATTTAAGATTTTTTATTTTTTTTTTGTCTTTGCTGAATGCCACTTACAAATCTGAATGTCTCCTTCCTCCTCTGAAAGCAGAGGAAGGCCCTTTGCCCTCTCGTCCCACGTTTGCCATGATGGTGGCTGGAGAAGCACCAACCTCTTGGAGCAGAAGCCAAAGGCCAGTTCTTCCCAGTCACAGAATCACAGAATTGGTACAGTTGGAAAGGACCCCTGAGATCACCAAGTCCCACCATTGGGACATATGGCAAAGCCACAACCCACTCCCTACACCTCGGCCACTAGAGCACACCTTGAAGTGCCACATCTACTCGTTCCTGGAATCCCTCCAGGGATGGTGACCCCACCCCCCCCCTGGGCAGGCTGTCCCAGTGCTGACCACTCCTGCAGTGCAGTCATTCTTCCTAAGATCTCATCTGAACCTCCCCTGCTGCAACGTCAGACCATTCCCTCTGGTCCTGTCATCATTCCCTTGGGAGAAGAGGCCACCACCCACCTCTCTGCACCCTCCTGTCAGGCAGTTGTAGAGGGCAATGAAGTCTCCCCTCAACCTCCTCTTCTCTTTAGACCCAGGGAACACATTTTTGGTGAGACCCTGGCCCGGGTTTCCCAGAGAAGCTGTGGCTGCCCCATCCCTGGAGGGGTTCAAGGCCAGGCTGGATGGGGCTGGGAGCAACCTGGGGTGGTGGGAGGTGTCCCTGCCCAGGGCAGGGGGTTGGAACTGGGTGATCTTGAAGGTCCCCTCCAACTCTGACCATTCTAGGATTCTATGATTTTGCACGGGAAGCCCTCAGCAGCATCACAAAGACTCCATGTGCTGGGATGCAGGAGGAACTCATTGGAAGCAGCAGAACAGAAGAAGAGACAACATTTGGGCACCAAAGACGGGGCTGTGGCGTGGGAGAGGGGTGTCCCAGCGGTGGCAGGACACAGCTTCTCATACAGAGCTGGATACCTTGCTTTTTTTTTCCATCTTTTCGGGCAGAACAGGTACAATCAAAGCTCCTCCCGACATCCCTCTTCCTGCTCCCAGGGAGGAGCTCCGGGCTGCTACCAAAGCTTTGTCATCCCGGTTCCTAGGCGGGAAGGCTGCCAAAGCCCAAATGAATCCGTCCTACAGCGTGGAGTCACAAATGAAGTTACTGTAGAGGATGATTAGCTAATTGCAGTTAATTACTCTGAAAACACAGCACCCAGACCAAACAGAAAGTATCATAGAGAAATTATTTTTTGTCACTTGGTGTCTAACAGGGTAATAAGGCCTCCACTGTTTTCCTTGAACGAATTCTTTGTTTGCTTTACAGGCTGATACCTGCTGATAAGATGCTTTACTTTCAAGTGATAAATTATCTTAATTAACTTTAATTGTTTGCAGACAATTTTACGCAAATGGAAGCATTTAAGGAAGAGAAGCAGAGCTTTAGCTGTGGGTTGGGAGGCAGCTAAGGAGCACTAAACTGTGCTTTTATTCTTAAAAAAATGAGACTGTGTGTCCTGGGGGGCGATGCTGGGCTGAGGTGGGGTGGTGGCCACGTGGCGCTGAGAGCAAGTGTAATCACAGGTTGTTTTCTCTGCTTTTTCCCCCAAAACATCGGTGGCTTCTCCCCAGTGGCCAGGATACACACAGAGGACTCATTTCAGCCCCTCCTGACAGGCGGGAGGCACTGGGAGTGTGGGATTATCTTCCCTGTAGCCAGATTTCCCCAGGTGCTAGTTGCTCCAGCCTGGCTTCACTGGGCATTCCGGGCCAGCGTTGGGCCATGGCTCTTGCTGGGAATTCTGGTGCCTGACCCAGATTTCCACCCTGAAAAGGGGAATATACACCAAGCAGATGTGGAGAACAAAGCCGCCTTTAAAGTGGGTGTGCTGGAGACCAGGAAAATATTTTGAGCTATTTACCAGCAGATGGGATGTGGTGGGCACCCACCCCACGAGGAGGGTGCTGAGCACCCCGCGGCACCAGCGGTCCCCAAAATGCTCAGCCCAGGCTGCCCAGCAGCAGCGGGGTGTGGAGCAGGTGCCCTGTGATTGCAGGGATGCCTTGCTTGACAATTAACCCCAGGTGCTTTCAGTTTTCATCAAGGCAATCGCATAATTAGGGTGGGGCTGGGGTGGGGTGGCCTCTTGACGTGGAGGAGAGCGGTGGGGGAGCTGTGGGTGCTCTGAGGAGAGGCTGGTCCTGTACCCTCTTAGACCTGGTAAGTGGGGTGACTTTATTTGTTTTCTATTGCTGTTTCTTTGGTGTTTTGGCTTTCCCTGTGTGTTTAGGTGCCAGGGAAGGATGGCTGGATGGGCTCCAGGAGGGGAGGCTGAGCTCTCCCAGGGCCCCCTCTTTGCCGTTGCGGGTGTTACATGTCTATAGTTTTTACACAAAATTAAATACAGTTTGGGTATTACAGCTCTCTGTNCTATGGTTTTTACACCAAATTAAATGCTGTTTGGGTATTACAGCTCTCTGTGTCTGGAATTAAAGAGAGGCACCTAGGAATATCATACTTAAGGCTTTGTTTGGTTTTTCAAGGTGGGATCTCAAAATGTTAATCAGACGCGCCCGTAGCGTGCTCCATGAGATAAGTCTCTAATAACTTCAGCGCAGTGAAAATGTGTTTTCATTTGGTAATTCAGGAGGAAAATACAACGTGGGGGTGGGGGGGGAAGGCTTCTTTTTCCAGGCTACTAGAAAGAATTACTGTGAGTGTTTTGAAATAACAGCCTCCTCATCTTTCTGTGGTTAAACTGTTGGCCGTTGGGGGGGTGGCTTTTTTTGGGGGGGGAGTCTGGCTGTGGAGAAGGTGATGAGTTTAGACTGAAACGATAGGTGTGGAATTCATAAATGTAACTGAAGAGAGTAATTACCCGTTTTCACTGCAAATCAAGCTGCCGCAGGTGAGGTGCTTGTTTTGACTCTAATGAAGGCAGCAGTTTGCTTTTCCTTGGGGGAGTAATTTGCTGCGGTAGCTCCACAAAACCCCTCTCTGTGTTGCCAGCAGCGCAACGGGGAGCAGTTCTGTAACCAAAGCCGATAGGAACACCTATGCAAAATCCTGCTCTCCCAGGCAGGACTTCAGACCTGGTCCTGTCCTCCTGGGAATGAGGAGGTGGCATCATCTGGCAGGCTCAGAGCTGGATCCTCAGAGCCACCTACTCGGTTCCATCCAAGGGAAGAAAGAAAATAGTGTCCGTTTTCCATCTTTCCTACCCTTCAGGTGCCTGATTGTTTCTAAAAATCAGAAGGAGCCTGGCCAGCTGGCTCTCAGTTGGGTGCCAAGCTGTGTGGTTGGTCGCCCACTCTGGTTGTGCTCAGCTGTGATGCTGCTAATGCCGTCCTCCAGCTGTGTCCTCCTCCTGGTGCCTCTTGTGAAGCGGCTTGTGGTCAGCACCAGAAAGGCTTTAAACAAACCATAATGAAGTGCAAACCCTCAGGAAGCTTTTATGATTTCAGAATGTTCGTATTTTTCGAAAATAAAACAAATACAAAGGCAAGTGGGCTTCCCTTGGTGGGGCTTAGGTGACGTCTGGCTGGTGGTGACTGTCACTGGTGTTGGGTAGAACATGAAGGAGGATGAACCAACTGAGCTTCTTGTTGTAAATGATGAGCAGGACTTTAGCTTCAGATTCATGGACTTGAAAATCGGAGAACTGTAAAAGAGTAGAATTGGAGAAGACCTCAGAAGATCACCTGCTCCAACCTTTCACAGGAAGGAGAAGAGCTCTGAGACTGTCTGGGTGTATCTTGATTGTGCTGCTACTTGGAAGTGCAACCCGGCAGCAGAAAAAGCTTTGCCAAAGTGAATGTAGCCCACTCTTGATAAGATTTTTGGTTAATAACATCAGCCACTATTCATTTTCTTTATTCTCCAGCTTCCTGAGGAGAACATTAGATTGTCATGAAACTAAATTACAGCTCATGAAAAGTGTAAGTGAAAATGAAAACCATTGACATTAAAGCAATGTCTTATTTTCCTCAGTACCCAGAACCTGAACATTCATTTTTTCGGAAAAGCTTTCATTTTGTGGACTTTCCTTCAGTATTTCCACCTAGAAGCTGTTTCATATCCAGCTTTGCTGATGGACTTCAGGAGGCTTAAATCCTGCCTCTGCAGTCCTGCTGCGTTTCCCTGTGCGCTGGCTTTGCCTCTGTGCTTGCCTGACACCTGCTACGGACTGTGACGCCCCAAAATGCTGCAGAACATGGGGTTTAAACTCTGCCTGCGCGTCTGGGACAAGATTGCTTTTCACAGCATGGGGAAACCTTGCTACTCACCCCCCCACCCAGTCTCAGCTCCCACCCAACCCAGTGGGATCTGTAGAAGGTCGGAAGGTGGTCTTCACAGCTGGGCTTCTCGTGTATGTAATATTTTGTGTGGATTTGAGATGAAATTAAGTGTACAGTCTTTAATTCTCACCATTACCAACTTTTTTTTTTTTCCTTATTTCAAGGAAAAAAAAAAGACAAACAACCCAAACATCATCTTCTGACCCTGTGATCTTTCCTGGCAGCAATTATCTTCCTTGACCTTTTCTTGTGGTTTAAAGATTGAAAACAATAATAGCTTCTTGGTCACTGCAGCTCATAATCTCTGCTTACGATTCGGAAGGCAGAAGTGATGCGCTGAGATTTTTGCTGAGCAGCTCCAGCGCGTCGCTGGTGTTTATTTAAGACTCTTCTCTCCCCTCTTCTTGACCCAAAGGTCTCACAAAAAGTTTCCCGGCCTCAGCCATCTGGCTCTCAGAAGAGTTCACTGGCACCTTAGGGAGCTCCCCTGGCTGAGGAGGCATCTGTCGTCCCAGTCTAAGCGAAATCAGATGGTTCTGGGCAAAGCCTGAACTTTATTCACTCCAGGTTTATTGTTTGGTTAGAATAAAGAGCAGCATTTGCTGGAGGAAAGGTCTGGCGGGGTGCGTGAGTTGTAGTCCATGTGTTTGTGTGCCAAGAGTTCTTGACGTGCTTTAAAAATCGTTTGTGTCTAGTTAAGAAGCATCTTCTAACCTTCTGATCTGCAGAGGAAGGTGTTGAAACTCTGTTTCTTCTTTTTTTTTTTCTCAAGCATAATTATAATTAATTACAATACAAGATACCTGGTCAAACCAGGTATTCTATCTTTGTGGGTTTTTTTTCCTCACTTAAAACTCAGGCATTGCAACAGTTCTTGGTCTCTTAGGTTTGATTAAAGTTTATTTCACTGTGAATCTGGGGTGGGTGTGAGCAAAGGGGTTGGAAGGAGTCAATCCAGAGCAACGCAGCTGGTGCTGGGCAGCAGGAGCTGGCTCAGCCCTGCTTCCACCAGGCGCTGCTGGTGGGCAGATGAGGTTCCTGCTGAAGAGCCGTGTTCTAAAACCCACCATCCTCCACTGCTATGACTTCTGCGAAGTCACCCCAGCACCTCGTGAACATGGGAAGTGAGGGCGGTGTCGCGGGATGAAGAGGAGTCAGTAAGGAATGGGGCTTTTAACTTTGAAGAGATGTGTAATTTTCCATCAGCCCGTACCGTTTGGGAACATCGGTGGGTGATGGAGATGGATGTGTTCCTGGGTGTGGGGTGAGGAGAACAAGCTCGGGGTGTGTGTTTGGTGACTGCTGGCACCAGTAACAACTGCTCTGCTGTGGCTGGAGTGGGCCAACAGTCAGATGTCACTGCTGGAAGCCAACTTGTCTTTGAGATGCCCATCCGGGATGGGGCACAGAGAGACTGTCTGGTAGGAACCCAGCAATGTTTGTGCAATGTTACCTGTACAAAGCACTGAACTACCATTTCCCACCTTCCCTTCAGCTCATGTGGCAATTTTTGGCAAATTCTTGGGGACTTTGGCAGTGCCCGTGCACTCGCAGGTGTGTTACCCCTTCTCCGTAACTCAGCCTGCATTTCTGCTTCCCGTGCAACTCATGGAAGAGACCCGAGGTGGCCGTTCCTGTTGCACTTCTGGGGTGGGTTTTCTTCTTCCAAAGATGGTGATGGGAAGCAGATAGGAATTGAAGGCAAAGTTGTGGCCATTTCCCAGGGATCAGAGGGAAAGGGCTGCTGAAAGAGGAGTTGCCCTGGCCCTGTTTGCAGAATCCCAGACTGACAGGGCTTGGAAGGAACCTCTGGAGTTCATCTGATCCAACCCCCTGCCAAAGCAGGGTCACCTGGAGCAGCGGGACAGGAACATGTCCAGGTGGGTCTGAATATTTCTGGAGAAGGAGACCCCACCACCTCTCTGGGCAGCCTCTGCCAGTCTTGCTCTCCCCTCTTCTAACCGGTGATCTTGTCAAGGTGGATGTTTTCCAGGACCTTCAAGGGCAGGGGGGAGACATCTCCACTGAGAACCTGTTCAGGGACTTCTTGAAGCACTAGTCTTACACCTTCTAGAAGGTCAACATGTGCTCCTCTCCTGCACATGCAAATAGCTTAATTCTAAACAAAAACTTCTGGAATAACTTCCTTATGCCAGGATGCTTTTTGTACTAATTTGGGATCAAAGGACCTTAACATAATTGGTTATTCAAATAAGAACCCAGTTGCATATAAATATTTATATTAATTGGGGAATTAATTGCTTATCTGGCAATGCTAAAATAACCGTTTCATGAATCTCAAAGATGAGAACAACCTCCCTAAGGACTGCTAAAATGAAGGGACCGCATCATCTTTAAGGTTTGTTTAAGTTTAAAGGCTCTCTTTAAGAAAAAAACAACAAACTGCTGTAGCACAAAAAGCCTTTTATGAAGGGAGTAGGGATGCTTGAACAGAAATTCAGCTGCTGTGAAAACCTCATGGAAATTGAGGGAAACTTCAGAAGAATAGAGGGTGTTAAGAATGCTTGAGTCCCAATTGCGGAGCTTCTCTGGGGACGCTCCGCAATGGGAAGCGGGAGCAGGGTGACCCCGAAGCTGCAGCCCCACAGCTGCTGTGCTGGAGCTGTGCTGGCCGTGTTCTTTGCAGGCTGATAATGTCACTGGGGCTGCGGGAGAGGACAATGACAACCATCCTGCTCTTTGAAATGCTTAAATAGAGGTTTCTTTCCTACCTTTAGGGAGAGGGCATGAGAAAATTGTAGGAACCTTTCCAAATCCTTGGTTTGGCGCTGCAAAGTGATGTTCTTCTCTTGCCAGTTGGTGTCTGCTGCATCCAAACCTGCAGCCTGGGGCTCAGCGTGGTGTGAGGAGGGGGCGCATCTCCCACCCCAGTGACCCTCCGGTCCTCCACGGGGCTCTTCTGGCAAGGGTATAGAAATGCTCCTCGTGCTGGAAGGTGCCAAGTGCCCAGCTCTGTTCCCTCTGATGCTCACCACTGGGCAGGGCTGGCATGGACCGAGAGGTGCCCAGGCCAAATTTTGATAAGTGAAAAGACTTGCATTGCATTTCGGAGGTGTGGAGTATTTACTTGTTTTCCCTCCTTCAAGACCGTTCTGTGCAATGAGGTGCTTTATTTAAGGCGCTGCTGGGTAAGGTCCAGCTTGTAAATGGCAGCTTTAAAAGCAGTATTTACTGGAGGTGCTTTGACTTTATTGGTGGAGATGACTTTTGTCTCCCCGTCCGGGCGCTGCGCAGTGTGCTGACGGCAAACCAGGCAGGATTAATAAAAACACAATTCATGTCGGGCTCAGCAGCCGGTTATAAACCCAGAGAGGGATTGCTGGGCTTCTAGGGATAATGAGCTGAAAGTAAATATCAAGGAACTTAATGTGTTTGTTCCTGGAGAGTCTGTGCATCTCCTCGCTGAAGGATCTTGCACTTCAGTAATGAGCTCAATAGATTTCAATTTTATTTTTTCCCCCCTTTGGATTCTTTGGGTATTTTGACAGGAATATGGGGATGGAGCTGTGAGATGGGAGGGCTGTAAATAAGGTATCTTCATTTAAGAAGGGGCAAGAAAAGGCACCTTCACAGCTACAGGCTTTTCAGCTGGCACTTTCAAGCAAGACTCTATACTGGTCATTTGGGAAAATTTTAATTATAGGTAGAAAGAGAGGGGAGGGAAAAACCAATGATTTTTCCTGGACTTGTCAAAACCAACCTGTGTCAATCTGCACCCCAGACTGCCTCCCCTGCCCGGGCACTCACTGACGCTTCTCCTTAGATCCTCTGGCATCAGCTCCTGCCTCTGAGCTGTGCCCGAATGGAAACCTGTGCTTTTACCCCAGCTCAAATCCTTTTTTTTTCTTTTTCTTCTTTGTTTTTGTCTTGTTGTTCTCCTTTTTGCATTGGCAAACCAGGGGAGAGAAGAGGGAATTGCAGTGCAGGCTTTGCTTCCCCATCATTGCGTTATGCCTTTATCAGCATCGAGCCTGACAGCTTGGAAAATGCCATCCTGCTGGAGTTTGTTCTGCAAACAGGGTGGGGAAATGGAGGCATTTGTTTAATACTCGACTAACTGGGGAGCACTTGAAAATGTTCATCTGAGAACATGCCTTCTGCTGTTCCCAAATGCTGAAGCCCAGGATATAAATCAGATCTATTTAGAGGCGCCTCAATGAGGAAGTGTCTTGCCTGATGGACTTGGTGGCACTTCTTAGCTGACAGAAGACCTGGTGTAGCAAATGCTCTCCTCCAACCAGCATGTTCTTGGCTGACTGTCCTTTTGCCCCAGCAGGACTCATCTCCCATGGGTTCTCCACTAGGTAGAGATCCCGTGGCTTTGCTTGGCCGAGGAGTCTCTTTAGTGGTCTGGAAAGGAGCAGATGGGCATGTCTATGGACCGTTGATAAGGGTGGCCCAAGCCATGGAGAAATCTTTGCGTGGAAACATCTGGTAAAAATTTTCAGCCTGACAGAAGACATGAGAGGGGTGTGAGACATCCACAGGGCAGGGATCTACAGCAAGGGACCGAGTAGCAGCTGTTGATTGTCTCGATGATACAAGACCATCAGAATTATTTGGGGGATGGAATGAGCATCATCTACAACAACTGAAGGGAAATTATAACGTGTCCCTTCTTCCTTAGCAGCAAACAACTCTTGAACAACTGATGGAACCTTACTTTTATCATCAAGGAAAAGAGAAAGCACTTGGTCACGGCTGGAAGCCTGTCTAATTCTGAGAAATGGGAAAAACTTTGTAAACAAGCAGGAAACCAAAGTCAAAATTAATTTCAGCCAAAAGCTGCTGTAAAAAGGAAGAGTCAAGAAATCGCTGGTGCATTTTAATAACTGCTAAAAGGAAGAGGATAAATACAATATTAATTTTATGACTTATTTTTTCACACTCGAGTGAACATAAATTTTTGTAATTGTATTTACTGGCCAAGGCTGTGTTGGAAGATAAGGGATAATTACATTCTTGCCTGACGGGAAGGAGCCTACAAAATTCCACCTCTTTTAATATGTTAACAATACTGTAATATTAGGGAGTTCAATCTGATATTAATTAGTGACAAGAGAAAACATCGATGAGCGAGTTCTGCGGACTTGGTCTGTGTTTTGAGGACTGGAAGCACTCGTTTTCTTTCCACAGTAACTGGAGTTTTGTTGGTCGGGCCCCCAGGCGGCTGCAGCTCCGTTGGCTGGGATGCTGCTGTTCGTACCACCGTGGCTGCAACGAGTATTTGAATGCCCTTTCCTGTTTAGATGGAGTTTCCCAACTGTTTTATTGACTTGTCTCAATGTTTAACCTCGGGGACTTCTAGACATTACTAAGAGGTGTTGGCAGGTCCTGGCAGCGCTGCTTGGATTGGAAAATCGCATGGAAAGAACTTCTTTGCTGTGAGGGTGGTGAGGCACTGGAGGAGGTTGCCCAGAGAAGCTGTGGCTGCCCCATCCCTGGAGGGGTTCAAGTCCAGGCTGGATGGGGCTTGGAGCCACCTGGGGTGGTGGGAGATGTCCCTGCCCAGGGCAGGGGTGCTGGAACTCAATTTTTGAGGTCCCTTCCAACCCAAACCATACTATGATTCTATAGAAACTCTAGTTTTTATACCTTTGTAGTGAAAGAGATTCAATATAGGTCTACACTTCATGCATGTGGAAACTGTGAGATGCCTCCTTGTAACCCAGACCTGGAGGCTGTGCTTTGTACCTCCAGGCAGGAGGACAGAAGTGGAGGTGTGGGCCCTCCTGAGCAGCGGGGACTCCCTGCATTGGGCCTCTGGCTTTGGTGAGAAAAGATGGGCTATTAGCCATGACTGAACCCCTAGACCTGGGTGGGGGGTACTTTGATTTGCAGAGCAGCAAAGGACCACTCGAGCTGCGCAAAGGAATGAGAATCATGAAGCGTCTGTGGAGCTTTGAATGGTTAATGGTTGCTGGTGTCATGGAGAAGTAACGCTCTGCTGCTTGCTAAGAGCCTCCCAATACAAAAGTTCAAATTTTCTGTGGCTCTTAATGGAATGCCGCGTAGTCTTAACATGAAATAAAGAAGTTTCATTGTGACACGTGGCGGGGATGCTCACGGGTCCTTGTCCGCAGCCTCAGCTGTGGTTGGCACCCCTGGTGCCCCTGTACTTGGGAGGATGCTGGGGCTGAGAGGAGAGCCCCGAGATCCCTGTAGCTTGTCCCACATTGCCCGCTTGATTCATTTTCCATCAAAGCCTCTGAAAATCCACCTCTTAAAGCTTAAATGTCTCCAAAGAGAGGCTGTTTCTTGTCTTTCCCCTCTGGAGAAGGCAGGCCCCATCGCAGTGTGGTTCTTTGGGAAGCTGAAATGGGTGAGTGTTGGAGAAGCACCGTTTTGTGCCTCCCACTGAGACTGAAAAGGCTCAGAATATCGGGGCTGGTTTGTGCTTTCCGCCTTGCACTGTTCCTCCCCTGCCGCATGGGAGAGGGGAAGCCGGGAATGGGACTAAATGTAAAACAATCCTCTCTTTTTCTTTCCAAAACTACCTTTTCTGTGTTGGGTCATGCCCAAAGCTTGCAATGGGTGCCTGGAGCGGGTCACTGTTGGGAGGGGGAGGAGAAAGTTACCTCCAATTTGGTGAAATAAAAAAGGCAGAGGGCTGTGGAACGGATGAAAATGAGTATCGACGTTAGGTAGGAACCTTCTGTTTTCATGTCAGAAAGTCAATAATACAGTAGAAAGAGCAGGAAGCTTCAGCAAACCCCTGCTGCCTCCTGCTCTTTCCAAAGGGTAGTGAACTTTATCCAGCTTCTTCAAGAAGTGCCGAGGTGGCCTTCTCCCCAGCCCAGCTGAGCAGGGCGCTGGGGTGGCTGTCCAAAAATCAACACTCCAGGCTTGACCTTTTAAAATCCAAGCTTTATTCTCCCTTATCTTCAGAATTGAAGGGAGCCTACAGGAGAGCAGGAGAAGGGACTCTTTGTCAGGAAGCGTGGTGATAGGACAAGGGGGAAGGGTTTTAAACTGGAAGAGGGGAGATGAAGATGAGATGTGGGGAAGAACTTCTTTGCTGTGAGGGTGGTGAGACCCTGGCCCAGGTTGCCCCGAGAAGCTGTGGCTGCCCCATCCCTGGAGGGGTTCAAGGCCAGGCTGGATGGGGCTTGGAGCAACCTGGTGTGGTGGGAGGTGTCCCTGCCCAGGGCAGGGGGGTTGGAACTCGATGATCTTCAAGGTCCCTTCCACCTCTAACCATTCTATGATTCATTTACACATGAAAGAGCACTAGGAGTTAATCTTTGTTTCCCCTTCTCATGTTTATATCTAACTATATGGGTTGCATAGGTAATTAATAATCAATAACTGCTCACGAGAGCTGCAGTGTTTTTGTTTAAAAAAAAAAAAAGTTCCATGACGAAAAACAATTGAAGTATTTAGCCCAACGCTGTTGGATCCACTGGATGCTGTGGGTCGTTACCAGTGCAGAAGAGGAGAGCTATCCTTTAAGCCACAGGGATGCTCTGTCCTCATCAGCAAGTGAGGTTGCTCTGAGAGTTCTGCTGCATCCAAGAGTTTGAGGGTTGTGTTTTTGGGGTTTTTTTTTTTTGTTTTTTTTTTAAAGCTAAAATTAAATTATGAAAAATTGCAGCTGTGGCCTCTCCAGAACCTATGTGCTGCCTGTTCTCAGGAGAACATGGGATGGTCACTGATGCTAATTAGATTTGCATTGGTTGTTCTGTAAATCTGACTGCGCAGCGCCACGTCCCAGCCCTGTGTTGTTTGATGGTGTGCTGGATGCCAGTTCTCTGCCCTCTGACAGCGACTCTGGGACAGAGGGGAGCTCCATCTCCACAGGTACGCAGAGCAAAGGGGTCGTGACTGCCCCTCCAAAACCTCCCAGTGCTGGAGGTCACTGGGTTCTGGCTCTTCATCCACCAGCTCTGCACTGATGTGGTGGATGTGGACCGTGGTGTTGGTCTCTTTACCATGCCCTTATGTAGCAGAGGGAGCTGCTATTTGTCTTGGTAATCAAGACCTTGGCACCTGTTTGTTCAGGACTCTTCTTTTCCCCCCTGCTATTGGGTCTTTCATTGATTCAGAGTCATCTATGAGCACCAACAGGCCAAACCACAATTGCAGGACCTCATATGTAGTACTATATTTTTATATACTTTAGTACTATATTTTTCTATGGCCTGTTGTAGTAAATCCTATTCCTATGGGTTGATACAAATTCAAAATAAAATTACAGGCTCTGTAAAGAAAAAAACAGCTCCGGTAGCCTATTCCCGTGCTGTCTGGCTCCTCCTTTCTCTTACCAAAACCACTGTTGAGCTTTCCCTACAAAATGAATTGAGTTTCCAAATCCCTTTAATTTCATTGTGAGTTACAATCTGTAATTACACTTGTCTTGAAAGGAATTTTTTTATTTCCTTCACAGTGTGAGAGTAAAGTAACAAAACAGACTACTTTAGTACCCATCAGGAATACTGCCCTTTTAATCTCTAGGAGCTCCATTAGTAATAAACCTTAAAGTTCAGTATAAATTGTGGACATTGATTTGTTAATTCATGTTCGGAGACGGGTTTTCTTTGCCTGGAATTTGATACAGGCTGCTTAAGGCTATCTTTCTAACCTTTTTTTTGTTAGTTCTTACATTATTATGTAATTTAAGGGAGAACTAAAATTTTAAAAGCCCTTTGCATTATTAAGCTTTGATATTCAAGGTCCTTAAAATGAAGGCCTGTAACAGGTTAGGAAATGCAGTGGAAGAGCAGGTTGTGCTGCGTTTTCTGGTTCAAACTGCAGATGTGAATTGGAGGCTGAAAGCGCCACGGAACTCCAGCGCTGGTGTGAGTTCTTGCCAGTGGGGACTGGTTTTGGCACCAGCAGATGTGGACGTGCATTAGTGCAAAAGGCTTCTGCTGTCTGGCTTTGCGAAGGAATGATTTTTGGAGCAGTGTGTAGTGGAGCTTGTTCAGGGTGATGCCATCAGCGGAGAGATTTGGTGGTGTTCAAGCCCTGCCTTTCTCCTGCAGCATCCTGAGGTGGCTTTTCTTTCTCTTCAAGATGAGATTTACAAGCTTGGGTGCGTGCTCCCTGGGACTCACTGACCACAAAAGTGCCTGTGGACTTCAGAGGACTTCTGAAAGCAACCAAAGCTTTTCTTATTCTTGGTTAGCTTTCATAGAATCATAGAATGTTTAGAGTTGGAAGGGACCTCAAAAATTGAGTTCCAGCGCCCCTGCCCTGGGCAGGGACACCTCCCACCACACCAGGTTGCTCCAAGCCCCATCCAGCCTGGCCTGGAACCCCTCCAGGGATGGGGCAGCCACAGCTTCTCTGGGCAACCTCTTCCAGTGCCTCACCACCCTCACAGCAAAGAAGTTCTTCCTAATATTCAATCTAATCTCGCCTCTTCTAGTTTAAAACCATTCCTCCTTGTCCTATCACTACTCTTCCTGACCAAGAGTCCCTCTCCAGCTCTCCTGGAGCTCCCTTCAGATCCTGGAAGGCTGCTCCAAGGTCTCCCCGGAGCCTTCTCTTCTCCAGGCTGAACAGCCCCAGCTCCCTCAGCCTGTCCTTTCATGGGCATCTTAAATGTAGTCCATGAACAAAGGGCAGTACAGAGTTTTGCTGGAGTTCAAATAGCGTGGCCACGTATCTCTGAAGGGTTACATCATCTCCTACTTGTGGTTTTTATCCTGGTGGTATGTTTCACAAGCCTTTTTTAACTGACAGACCCGATCTATCCGATGGCTACGCTAAAAAAGACAAGGCAAGAGCTAAACAGCAGAGGGAAGGGGATGCGTGTGGCTGATACGCCCGGTTCTTGTTCTCAGCTGAGATTTTCTTACCGAGGACACTCAAGTCAATCCAGCTGTTCCTGACCTTCAAAAATGAGTTTCTGAGCTTCCAAATCCTCAATTTCTCCAAAAGTATTGTGAAATGGCTTTCATTTTGTAACTTCTCATTAGGAAGTAGAAAGCCCAGGTCGGACCCTCCTTGCCGTGGTCGTGAGCTGGCCAAGCCCCAAAGCTCTCCTTCCCGAGTCCCTCACCGTGTTCCTTAGGCTTTTAAAACGGGCTAAATGGGATGTACCGATCACTGCATGAACACCTTGGGCTTTATGTCTCTTAGGCCGTTCTCTGGAAGGATGCCGCGTGTTTCTAGGGCCCCTCTCCATGGCCTCTATAAACCTGCTGTGCTCAGTGTCGAGGAAATGCATCGTGTAAACATAAAGTAAGGATTTTTGTTGTTAGTAGAAATTGAAATCTTAACAGCTTAATGCAAGGCTTGGCAGTGGTCCAGGTACATATTTATTATAGAAAGAGAAACACCTGTGCAGAGAAGTTTTCCATAATAACGCAGTCAAAATTAAGTGCCCTTTAGTTTCCACCCCTGTTTGGGGGGTGTTTTACTCCCAGTTTGCCAGGGTTTCCCCTTGGGGCTGGCCCTGGGGTGTCGGGGGGGTGTCCTTTGCCAGGAGGAGCGTGATGTCCTTGCTGGTGGCTGCTTCTTCCTCACACCAAACCCACTTGATCATTTTTGTCTGCTAACACGCCTTCAGTCCTCTTTCTTTCTCCGTGGGTCTTCAGCTCGGTGTCCATCCCTGTTTCCTGTATGGGGGGGCTCTTAAGAAAGTTAATGACAGCAAAAAAAGTTTCTTTTACCCCCAAACCAGTTTTGTTCAGCTCTAGCTGTGCCTTTCCTTAACCAACCAGTGGGTCAGTTCTCAGCTGTGGGGTCTCACGTGCCAGCCTGTGCCCATCTCTATCTCCCCACATCGCTGCCACCCCCCTGCTGCCCCCCAGCTCCCTGCTGCTCCGCTGTTGCTGTGTATTCCTCTGCAGTCTAAGGATGCAGGGTAAATACTCCATGGTGCATAGAATGACAGCTTGTTACTCGTAGCCACATCAAGCCGTGGCTGTGCCACCCAGAGTGCAGGTGACCCGCAGACACCCCATCAATTAGCTTAATGGCAGTTTTTCCTCAAGTAAAGTGACGCTGCGGGCAGGTCGGGAGAAGGTCAGGCAGAGCAGCCCAAGGGAGCATCCTCGGGCTGTGCAGGGTGGGTACCAAGCTCGTGGTGGTGCTGTATGGCAGGGTGACAGGGTTACACACCTCATGTCCCCAAGCGATGCCACGACCGCCCTGTAGCTCTTCCAGGTCCCCGGGGCCACCTCAGAGTAGCTCCGATGTGTTTGCAGAGAAGTGATTTCTCTGAACTTGTCCATTCCCAGGCCCTTCCTAAGCCAAACCAATATATTCGTAGAGTAAATATTCACTAACCGGGTCAAAATACAGTATAAATAAATTATAGCAAGATATTCCCACTTGTACTAGTGATGTTCTTTAAGTGTTTGGGAGTGGGGCACAGCAGAATAGATTTGTCAGGCCAGTGAGGATACAGATGTGCTTGGACAGGCCAAGGATTACACAGCCTTGGTTTGGGGGTCGGTTTGTTTTTTTTTCTAGCGTGTGTATGGTTGCACTCGATCTCAGAGGTCCCTTCCAACCATGAAAATTCTGTGCTCTGTCACTAACAACCTCTGAGGAAAGGTGAAGGATGTAGAACAACGGATGGAGGTGGGGGTGGGTTCCTGCCTGCCGGGTGTCAGCAGAAGTCTCCCCTCTTGTTTTCTCCCTTAGGACTGGGCTCTGACCGTGCTGTCTCTGCTTCACCCTTTGAATACTTACCCTTAGTTTTGAGGGTTTGGGCCATAGGGAGTGAATTCCTGCTGTGCTGGTCCTGCACCCCAGAGCCTCCATCCCTCGCCCAGCCACGGATGCAGGGAGATGGTGCTTGGCAGAAGGAACCAGGACGTGGAGCCAGGGGTCCTTTCTTTGTAAAAGATGTTGAATAAGCAACTGTGTGTGAAGTGGGGCTGGAGACAGCTGCCCACAGTGACCTATTTTGGGCAGGGATACGCCAGAGAGCTGCTGTGTTTAGGTATAATATGTGAGATGTAAGTGCGTCTGGGCAGGAATACATAGCTGCTGCTAAAAAAATCCAATGCGCTGGAGATAACAGCGACTGGTATCGTGAGTGCTTGGTGATTTGTGCCAGCAATAGCAGTTACTGCTTTGCTTTTATTGTAATGTGCTGCTGTTACCTCCTCGCAACAAGGAGGAGAAAAATTACTCCCTAAAACCTATCAATTTCTATATGTTACTGGCTTAGAACTGCCAATATCCTTGTGTCAAGGCAGCTGATGCCAGTTGGGGCTTCAGCTAGGAAGGTTCAGCCTCTGATACAGCTTCCATCTCACTGGTCTCTGGTTGAAGCTTGTCTGACGCCTGGTGTGAGGCTTCCTCCGTGGCCACCAGGGAGGTCCTGGTGGCAAGAGGCTGATCCTTCCAGCCTTTCTGAAACCACTCCTCTGCAGCTGAGCCAGCCTCTGGACGGGCTGGTGGTGAGCCCTTGGGATGTGGGCACCACTGTCTGGAGGGTCGAACCCATGGGTTGCGAAGGAAGGTCAAGTTAAAACGCTTGAGTTAAAGTCGCAATGTTTTTAGAGCTGAGGTTTGATGAGAAAAGTCTTGTTTGCGTGCTTCCCAAAAGTTCTTGCTGTGGTGCTGTGCATGTGCAGTTCCTGTCTAGAGAAGGTCAGGTCTAGCTCAAAGGAGCGATGTGAGTTGCTCCTCTTTGCTGAGGAGACTCTCGAATGGGTAGAAAAAATGAAAGAATCCTAGAATTTAATTGTTAAATGTTAATTTGTTCACCTGGGGTTGGATGGAGCAGTACCAAAACCTTGGAGATAATCTGCAAAAAGCTAAGAAAACAGAAATAGAATGGTTAGAGTTGGAAGGGACCTGAAAGATCACCCAGTTCCACCCCCCTGCCCTGGGCAGGGACACCTCCCACCACACCAGGGGCTCCAAGCCCCATCCAGCCTGGCCTTGAACCCCTCCAGGGATGGGGCAGCCACAGCTTCCCTGGGCAACCTCTTCCAGTGCCTCACCACCCTCTTAAAACAATCTTATTGAATAAGTTAGGAGGTTCCTTCCTAGTTCAGGTCTTATGACATTAAGATGTATAAAAACCAGCTTGATTGTATGCATTATTTTTATTTCCAAAGCAGACTGTGACCAAAAGAAGGATTTCTGAACAGTAGCTAATGATGTCTCTTGGGCCAAGCTGGTGGGGGGGGCCTTTGGTGGGATTACATGAAAAATGAGCTTGTCTTCTCAGTGGTGGGAATGAACGAAGGGAGCTTAGGAGATGGGCTAATGAAGGTGAACTGTAGACAAAATCAAGGTTGTGGTTGCTGCCGCAGAGTGCTGACCTGTCTCCCGTCCATGCTAGAGGTGGGGACTGGTTTGGAGGCTGAGGCAGCTCCTCAGACTGAACGCCCACCCTTTCCCCCCCAGCCAGCAGCCGAGGGAGGAGGGGGAAGCTGTCTTTTGCAAAGTTATTTGGGGTTTTTTGTTTTGTTTCTTTTGGCTAATTGCATAGGGTGCTGCTGCGGTTGGTTTATGGAAACCGCTTTAGAAAGAAAATTGCTGTAATGATAGAAAACCATTAGCAAACAGCTCTTGTGATGGCTTTCCCTGGGAATTTACAGGTATGTTTAAAGGCTGCTGGGTTCTGGGTAGTTTAAAAGCTTTTTGAGTGGGGAGCCTTACAGTCGCCAACTTACTGGCTGGACTCTGGGCTGAGCCTGCAGTGATCCCCTTCCTAATCCAAGAGTTCTAGCGATGGTGGAGACCCTGACCATCTGCTGAAGGACCCCTCTCACATGGAAGAGCCCTGATGGATACCACTCCTCAGGGGTCTCCACCTGGACATCAAGCTGCTGACAGCAATTCTGTACTCCCTTGAGTCTCACCTTGCTATGTGTCCTCTTCTAGTTCTCTTGGATTCCAACTTCAGGTTGTACCTGGGGGGGCATCCATCCCAGCCTCTGTGCTGCACATGGCTGTGAAGCCTTGTCTGCCTTCTCCAGCTGTGCCTGAATTAAAGTTTTTAATCAAATGAGAGTTTTTACCCCTTGGAAGCACATGCAAAATGACTCGGTTTGCTTGGCTGGAAAGCAGGTTGGTGACCTGACAGAGGAACGGTGTCTGAAATTCTGTTTACATTTTGCAACCCATCTGGTTTGTCCCAAAAATAAATATATTATTTCTATTTATAAATTTGGGCTTTTCTATCTCCATAAATTTTCCCTGTTCTTTTTTTTTTTTAACTGCCTTATGGGTAATTTAAATTGTTTTTACAAGCTTCAGTTGTTTTGAATACTCTGGGTACTGGAACGTTCTTAAAAGTTTCAGGATGTTTCTCCCTGGGTTTGCTGCTCTGCTCCTTTGAATCACGTTCAGAATTCTCCTGTGTTCATGGGTCTTGGTTTGCCCTGGGAAATTTGGTCTTAGGAGGTAGCTCTTTCCCTCAGCGTGTTTGGGGTTTTTTTTCCTTTTTTTTTATTTCTCCCCCCACCCCTGCTGTTTCATGTCTTTACACAAAAGGAGAAGTTTTATATTTGGTATATGCACAGTTTTAGCTGAGTTTTACCATTGCCCTTGGTAGGGTATTGAAATACAACAGGCAGTGCTAAAATATTTGAAATTGTCGCCATCATTTCATTTCTTCAACCTTACATAAGCACTAAAGTGAAACTCCTGTGCTGAGCTCAGCATCTTCATCTTCATAAAATAACCTGTGAAGAAAAAGTACTTCGGGTTGGGTGGAATTTGGAGCTCAAATTCTCAGTCTGATGCACCGAGGAGGGTGAGGAACCACGAGACAGATGGTCTGATGCTTTTTTTTTTGCCAACTTTACCCAACCATTAGGAGACACAGGAGGAGGCATCTTTGGCCAAAAGACAGAGATTTTTTTTTAATACAGGCTTATAAAACAGAAGAAAACCAAAGCGTTCAGCATGCTATGATGTGGTGATTATGTATCTATTAATGAGGAGGAAAATGAAAAACAAGAGCGCTCCAGAGATCCTGTAAAATGCTTCAAGATTAAATACAAGCTGAAGCCAGCCCAGTCACGGTAATAAAAGCAGTAGAAGATATGTGGAAATGAGGACAGTAAAAAGTTTGAATGCATTTAATTCTGCAAATTGTTGTACTGTTAAGCCAAAAAAAAATAAATGAGAAATGACTGGTTGTGCAGGGAGAGAACAGGAGGGAAAATGCGGGAGGGAAGCGGGAGGCTGGATGATAAACTCCCTCCGTGTTAACGATGGCAACAAATGCCCAACTGTCTTTCAAAGCCCGTGATGTGCCATTTCAGCAATCGAGCATGAACAAGATTTAGCACCCAGCAACCGTTCAAAAGCCCATGGACCTCAAAGCCCATCCAGTTCCATCCCC
>VZRU01002615.1:359553-371322 GCA_013398155.1 Pedionomus torquatus | reverse complement strand
CCCTTCCCCCCTGTCCTGTCCCTCCCCCCCCTGACCAAGAGTCCCTCTCCCGCTCTCCTGGAGCTCCCTTCAGATCCTGGAAGGCTACTCCAAGGTCTCCCCAGAGCCTTCTCTTCTCCAGGCTGAGCAGCCCCAGCTCTCTTGGGAAGTTTACATGCCTGTCAAGCAGAGTGTATTTCTGTGCACGTTGGGGGGGAAAAAAGGAAAGGAAAAACCAAAGTGACAACTGCCAGTTTATTCAGATCTTCTCTTCCCCACGATACTGAGGGTTAGCTGGAGCTGCACACAGAGGGAACTGGGAAAAGCTGGACTTGTGCATGTGTTGTCTGGATTTTCCTGTATCTGTATGATGTAAATAAACCAGGAAAACTTGCAGCAAACAGAAGCGAGTATGAAATGTCAAAAGACGTCTTGGTGCTGTTTTGCAAGTGGTTACTATTTGTTTTTTTAATTTTTTTTTTGAGGGAGGGGCTCATAACGCTCTTTACAAACCTGTGGGGAGCTCTGTGCTTCAGAGCCCGCTGAAGACTGCCCACGTCTGCTCTGGCTCCGTCCTGTGCAGCTTGGCTGGTGGCCCGATGCCTTAGGAGAGAGGCACTCACGGGTGATGTGAGCTCGTTGAGGGATGGGAAGAAAGTTGGGGGGCTCCGGGCAGAGCCCCCTCGAGATGGGAGACGACCCGCTGCCCAGGGAGCCCTTCGCCTGATGTTGGTGACTGGGGGTGTGTGGCTGCTCATCTTAGATATTGGGTGGGGTGTATTTTATTGTTTATTTTTTTTCTCCAAATGGACAAAATGTTCCATGTGTCCAAGCCTAGAGTCTGTCTGACATCCTGCTGTGGTGGCTGAGGCGTCCCTGGGTGAAAGAAAAAGATGAGGTGGAAGGAAAAGAAGGTGGATCTGAAGATACAGGGGCTGAAACTCGATGGTCTTTAAGGTCTCTTCCATCTCTAACTGTTCTATGCTGCTGCGATATTTGCGTTGGTGCTTAGGACCTTGCTGGCTCTGGAAGGGCACAGGTTTGTGTCTCAAAACCTGAATCATAGAATGGTCAGAGTTGGAAAGGATCTTAAAGATCATCGTGTTCCAACCCCCCTGCCATGGGCAGGGACACCTCCCACCACACCAGGTTGCTCAAAGCTTTTGCTTTCAGAGTCTGCTGGTGGCTTCAGGAGGTCACAAGCAGGGCTTGGAGAGGACTGGGGTGTGTTGGGGGTACTAAACCTTGGTCTCGAGGAGCATCCCTGGCAAGGTGCCTGTGGGAACACGTGTCTCCTCTTCCTTAATCGCACGTCCAGGGCTCGCATCTGGAGCCATCGCTTGGACGAGGTGCAACTGCTCAGCTCTTCTCTCACAAATCCAGACTCCTGGCTTGTTTTGAAACTGGGACAAAGTTTGTCGATGTTAATTAGCGCTTAGCGATGTTAATTAGCGCTTCCCAGGGTGGGATGGGTCAAGCCCCTTATGTGAGAGACGTGAAGAACGCTGAACTGTAATCTCCTCCTGGATATAGGAATGACTCAAAATATTAATTATATATAAACACACTTTTTTAAAAAAAAAACTTACTCATCTGTTTGTGGCACATAGGGTATAAACCATGTTTCATTAAGTGAAGAAACCTCATAAAATTATTCAGGATACCAGCAACATCCCTGTCCTGTCGGTTGTAGTCAGAGGAGTGATTTATGAAGCTCTTCATGGAAGAGAGGACAAGTAAACTCTTCAGCGCTGCCCCGATCCCTGGCAGTGAGTATGGGAGCAGGGGAAGCAGCTGCTTTACCTCCCCACAGGCACCAGCACGGAGAAAATGTGCAATTACCGAGGACCAGCCTATTAGCTTGGATAAATTACAGGGCAAAATAAGCATCTATTGATGCTGAGAAGAATTTGGAGGAGCTGGGCTTCTCTGGTATTGATTTCTCCACAGCTACAGAATAGCCAGCTCCTGGCATTTTACAAAAAAACCCTGAGTCAAATCTAAAAATCCATGAAACTGCCTTAAATTGTGAAATGCTAATAAGATCAAGTTCTGGTTCTACTTGCTTTCTGGCTTGAAAGCCTCCTCGTTCTGCTTGGGTGATGGCTTCTAATTTTTTTAATATTTTTCTTTTCTCACCAAGAGGTGTGGAGGCAGCACTGAGCTCCTCTGCTCCTTGTCCCTGCGTCCTCCCGGGGTGCTGCTGCCTCTGCTTTTAAGTCCTGCAGAAATGGAAAAGCCACGCTGCTGGGGCACGGCTTGTGTCCTTGGATCAGGGTGTCCCAGTTGTATAGTAGAGCCCCTGGAAGAGGCTGAGGCTGTGGTTCCTTCCCTCCCACCTTGGATGTGCTGTGCAGGTACGTGCCTTTGGTGGCTCCACGTGTGCTGGGTCACACCTGGAAACATTCTATGACCTTTTTAACGTGCTTCCAGTGGTAATACTGAAAAACCTCCCAGGTGATGACTTCAGGGAGTCCTCTGGTCATGGTGAAGATCTGGGGTGGGTTGTAGACCTCAAAGCCTTGGGAGAGGATATCTGTGTGCCTTTTGCCTGGATTCATTTTGTTTTGAGATGCTGTTAGAATCATTTTACATTCTAGCAGCCTTGGGAGAGGAAGAGTCAAAAACTATGTCTGACAACACCTTAGGCCTTTCTCTGATGGAGATCTGAGCGTGAGTGATTTAATGGTTTTCATCAGCCCGAGGGACTCAAGTCCTGGAACAGCTTCTCAGTAAGAGCAATGGGGTGGGATGATGATAGTGGTTGTAAGGTGGAGCACAATGAGCTTCTCAATGGGGTTTAATGGTGTAGTGTCCTTCCAAGAGAGATGGTTGGATTTAATTGCTTAAATGACCCGTGTCTTCCTAGAAGAAACTAATTAAGTGTTTTGTGGTAGACATAAGGTGGAAGTTGTGACTGTATTGACTTTGATTGCCCAAGTGCGGAGAAGACTTCATGTTCTGCAGATGTGTAGAGCAACGCTGTCTCAAAGCATCCTCAGGGAAGACCCTGTGGGGACCATTTTATTTTGGAGTCTGATAGGGAATGTTTTAACCCCGGCTCACGTGCTGGCACACAGCTGAGTGCCCCTCCTCTGGGCTGCGGAGACCCTGAACAGCTGCGAACCGCTTGGGCTGGTGAGAGCAGACCGCCTCCAGCTCCACCAGGCTTGAGAAGGCAAATAAAGCAGATGAGCCCAGCCTGAACTGCGTGCTGTCCCAAATAGGCACTTTCTACTGCCCAAATAAGTTGGGGTTTTGGTTGGGTTTTTTTTGTTTGTTTGTTGGTTTGTTTTTTGGTTTTTTTTTTGCCAAAGCCCATTCCAGTCTGCAGTATGTGTTCATCTCGAATTCTCAGAGGTACATGGCTTCTTCCATGCTCTGCCAGCGTTCCACGTACTTCATTGAAAGCTGTCACAAGTGTCTCTGGACACTGTTGTCAACCTGACGTCTAGATTTATTAGAAATAGAAGCTCCAGAGAAGCACGGGCCCTGTTAATGTACCAAGCACCTGCTAAAAACCAAAACTGTCTGGCGCAATCAGTGCATGGAGGAGTGAGGCCACGCTCTACACCAGTCTGGCTTGTCCTTTTTGGTGGCATTTTCTGCTGCCACCAGGGTGCTGGAGTGACCATGGCGCTTCTGAGAGCCCATCTGCGTTGTGATTGATTTGCAGCTGGTTGTGATTTTGGGTGAAAACGCTCTTGGGCGAAAGTATGGAAATTCCTAGAGAGGGAATATGTCCTCTAGTTAGGGTTTGTGCTGCAAAGAGCAGCGGCTGTGCCAGCTCTGCTCTCCTTCTCCCCTGCTCTGCTCCTAATCACTGGTTTTCAGGCTGGATGACACTAACAACACATTTACTTCTCAGCATGGTTTTTTCCTGTTCTCTTGAGGTGGAGCATCCTGTAGAAATGCATACGAACTTCTTGATGAGGCTTTTCTTGCGTTCTACCTTGAGCTTTTCCGATTCTGGTGCACGCTGTGCTATAGTCCCTGCTCTAAATGCCTGACGTTGGCTGTTGCCCTCTTACCTTGAAGACGAGCCGTCAGTGTGCGCTGGCAGCCCAGAGAGCCAACCCCAGCCTGGGCTGCAGCAAAAGCAGCGTGACCAGCAGGGACAGGGAGGGGATTCTGCCCCTCTGCTCTGCGCTCCTGAGACCCCACCTGGAGTCCTGTGTCCAGCTCTGGAGTCCTCAACACAGAAAGGACATGGACCTGGTGGAACGGGTCCAGCGGGGTGTCACAAAGATGCTCAGAGAGGACTGGGGCACCTCTGCTGTGAGGACAGGCTGAGGGAGCTGGGGCTGTTCAGCCTGGAGAAGAGAAGGCTCCGGGGAGACCTTGGAGCAGCTTTTCAGGATCTGAAGGGAGCTCCAGGAGAGCTGGAGAGGGACTCTTGGTCAGGGAGGGGAGTGACAGGACAAGGGATAATGTTTTTAAACTGCAAGAACGGAGATTTAGATGAGATATTAGGAGGAAATTCTTTGCTGTGAGGGTGGTGAGGCACTGGAAGAGGTTGCCCCGAGAAGCTGTGGCTGCCCCATCCCTGGAGGGGTTCAAGGCCAGGCTGGATGGGGCTTGGAGCAACCTGGGGTGGTGGGAGGTGTCCCTGCCCATGGTACAGGGGTGGCACTGGATGGGCTTTAAGGTCCCTTCCCACCCAAACCATTCAATGATTCTGTGTGATGGATACACACTCCTCTTGCTGAGGTCTATCAACAGCTCCTCATCTGGGTGGCTTAAAAAGCAGAGGTTTAGCACTAATACATATTAAAAGTCAGAGGGAGAGAATAAAGCTGTATTTTTTCATACATGGAGAAGTTCTAGAGGACTTTCCTCTTGGTCTTCCTTTAGGAACGAAGGCCAGGCTGCTCTACCATGTGTTTGCCACGGGCTCCTGATGACCAGCCATCTCTGCTGTTGGGTACCCAATGCTTGATGCCTCTCAGTGAGGTGTTCCAGGAGGAGCACAGTTTTGCTTTTCTAACCCAAGAAACTCTGAACTCTGCTTTTATCAGCTTCATATTAGTGCTCATTGTACTTATTTACATTGTTTACTGCACTGGAGATCTGTTACCTGCTAATTGGCATGGGTATAATTTGCCACACTCTGTGGATTAATAATTTGATGAGATAGTTCTAGTTGGAGGAAAGAAAGTTATTAACCCACTGTGACCCTTTTTTTGGAATATTTTGTTAGCTGTGTCAGCCTGTGTGTGTTCTGTACCTCTTCTGAAGCCTTTCCTCTGGAGTGGAGGGGCGGCAGCATTCCTATCGGGAATGAAGCTGCTGTGGGATGTCACGGAGAGGGGATCTCCTTCACGTGTGCTGACAACGAGCGTGAGACCTGCTGATGTGCGCTGCTGGCGGGTGAAGATGCGCTGCTGGCGGGTGAAGATGCGCCTCCAGAGCACGAGGTCTAGAGAGAAACTGTTCGTTCAGCTTGTGGGAAGTCCTTATTCTCTTCTTTCTGAATGTCCGTTCGGATATAAAAGAGTGTATGATGGATTCTTCTTTCTAACCCTAGTTCTTCTAGTCCTGGTAGCCGTCTGGTTCAGGCTGTTAATGATGCTGCACCTCCTACCGTTAACAAATGCTGCTGCTTCTGCCCTTCCCCCATTCTCCCCACTGCCCTTCTCTTTCTCTTCAATGAGCAAAGTTTCCTAATAGCTCGATTAAGCCTTAATGCAATCGTGTCATTAATCCCACATCATACGGTAAGTCTGAATAATTCCCTTAATTTAATTTCAAGATATTTTTGAAATTCTGATCCAGGCCTTTTCTTCTGATAGCACGGGGGAGCTTTGCTGGGTATTCTCAACACGTTCTCTTCAACTGCCGCACAGGTAGCGAGGAGGGGAAGCTCCCAGGGCTGATCTGCTTGCTCTAGTTCCACGAGTTAAGAATAACCCGCAGAAAGCTAATAAAAGGGCCAGAGAAATGATTAAAAACTTGCAATGAAAGAATTTTAAAACCTACCTGGTGTTAAGTGAATCCCCAGCTGAAATGGTTTGTTAAAGCAGGGATTTTTGAAGAGGGTGTGTGCACAGTCTGTGTGTTCCCATGTGGGAACCCGCCGGGGCAGCAGGGTGTTTGCATACCTTCGTTTTCCACGTGTTTCCAGCTGGAACAGCTTTGAATCCCAACTGTAGCACTTGGCTTTTCCCGGGTTGATGGAAAACCCAGTCGATGCGGTGACGGGAACGCCTGGGAGTCAAGGGGATAAAATAAGAGCAGACCCTGACCCTGCCAGGTGCCTCAGTCTGAAGGGGAAGGTAGTTCTCTTGGTTTAGATCTCATGGTTTAAGCCAGGGTGCGTCCGTGTGCTTTCCTCCCACGGTGCCTGAAAAATTGTAGGTGTGGGAGAGAAAAGAGTGACTTCTCGTTTGATCTCTCTCTGAATTAAGCTCCAAGTTCCCACCTGGCTTTGGGGTCCCTTCCCACCCAAAGCATTCAATGAAACCATTCTCTCACCCACCGCACCGGGTGAGAGACTATTCCTTCATTCAGCGCTGAGCTGCCTAAAAAATCCAAAAACAGGTGTGTTCCTTGCTCCTAATCCCATTGCTTCCCACTTTCCTAGGCTGGAAGCTCATCCTGGTATCCCGCTGGCCACCTGTGCCCTCACGCAGAGCCCTGGTGCTCATTAGCAGCTCAAGCAGGGAAAAGCTCTGCAATTTTTCTTTGCAGTCTGTGTGGCAGGGCTGTGCGACTATAAATCACTCTGACGGCGGAGGACAGTCTTTTAATTAAACGACAGCTATAAGTCACTCTTCCTGTATCTCGCACACCAGGTAACACTTTCCAAAGATCTTTCCAACTTCAGCTGTGATGCTTAAAATCTAAGAACCCGTTCCCCGTAATAATGATCTTTGTAGGAAAAGTTTGCATCCCTTTCTTCTGTAAAATGTGACCTGTAACCTTCCAGCGACTGGCCACGAAGATGATTAGAGGGCTGGAGCATCTCTGCTGTGAGGACAGGCTGAGGGAGCTGGGGCTGTTCAGCCTGGAGAAGAGAAGGCTCCGGGGAGACCTTGGAGCAGCCTTCCAGGATCTGAAGGGAGCTCCAGGAGAGCTGGAGAGGGACTCTTGGTCAGGGAGGGGAGGGACAGGACAAGGGGGAAGGGTTTTAAATTGGAAGAGGGGAGATTTAGAATTGATCTTAGGAAGAAGAACTCCTTTTGAGGATGTTGAAGCACTGGAAGAGGTTTCCCCGAGAAGCTGTGGCTGCCCCATCCCTGGAGGGGTTCAAGGCCAGGCTGGATGGGGCTTGGAGCAACCTGGTGTGGTGGAAGGTGTCCCTGCCCAGGGCAGGGGGGTTGGAACTCGATGATCTTCAAGGTCCCTTCTAACTCTAACCATTCTGTGATTCTTCTGTGTGCTCTCAGTTTACCAGTCTCAATTATCTCAAACTTGTTTCAACTATGTGCTATAATCCCATTGGTCTTTGCCATAAACTAAAAGGTCACGGAAATAAAACCCTGCTCTTTCCAGAGGGTGGCTTGTGTTGTCGAGAGAGGAAACAAAGCCCTTTCCTCCTCACTGGCGTTATAAAAGTTGTACGTTGGCGTTGCTGATGAGGAGCAGATTGTCACCTACCCCGAACCAGGAGAGCATCACTGGGGGAAACTGGGAGGTTGGATTTCCCAGGGGAAAGAACTCTCTCTCCTTCTTCCGTCCTTCGTAGAGGCCCATTGGGTTTCTGTAGGGAAGAGTCATCGCCTTTCTCTTCATCCAGACATACCCTGGAGCCACTGCCTTGTCGCACTTCGCAGTGTGTTCTGCTGCTGTGTCCTTCCCAGCTTCTCCAGTTCATCTGCACTGGGCAGAGTAATTAGACTGAACGGTTGTGATGAGTTCTTCGCCCCCTCCGCTCAGGCGCAGTTGTCCCCCCTCCATAAGGGACACCAAACATCTGGGATGCTTGATTTTATTCTTTTGCCCTCTGCGTAGCAGCTTGCTTGAAAGAGGAGATGTTCTACCCATTGGAGGTCATCTGGCTACTTCATGCAACTCGGACATTCTGACTCATAACGATTGGTTTTGCAGAAAGCAGGATATTTGGCTAGAAAAAGTAAAATTATCATAAATATGTATGGAGCACGTGGAAGAAAAGAAAATAGCAATTACTTTGGCTTTAAAAGCTGGAAACAGTTTAGCAGAACAGATGGGTTGCATAAATCTGGCAAAAATGAGGGCAAGAGGGATTTGTGTGTGGGGTGTGTGTGTGTGGCATGCGGCGGAGGATGAGACCAGGGTCTGTGATAAAGCATTTATCGTAACTTGGAAACTGTCCGCTTTCCTACGCTTTCAGAGTAAAAACCGTGGCTGGAATCACTAGGCAAGGCTTCGTCTAGGAAACTCCCAACACCAAGTAATTGCACTGTAGCACTAAATCCTCCTTCATTTGTACAAGTTTCCTGCTCCTCTCGGCTTCCCGGTGATATTTTGAACGATTTTTACATCTCTGTCGTTGTCCACATCGATGTGACTGCACTGTGTTGGAAACTTTGATAACGTGGGGGTATCACAATGATTTCTGAGTGTCTCGCTTTATTTTTTAACTGGGGGTGGGTGGGTTGTGTCCCTCCTGTGTAGGAAGAAGAGCTGTAATCAATTCTAGGGGGGGGGGAGGAATATGTCTTAAGCTCACCAAGAAGATGCAGGCGTTTGGGTACCGAATGTTAAGCAAAAGCCTTGTCTCTTAGAGGAAGTCTACAGAGATAAGTGAGAGTGGTTTTGGACACGATGAGATGTGCCACCTTGTGCTCCTTTGGCAGAAATTGTGCTTATGGCACCTGTGAGAGTGGCCAGACCGTACCCAGCTGAAGCCCACAGTAGAAACCTGTCCCAAATTCCCAAACTCCAATGGATGGAGATCTGTGGCTGATCAGAAGTAACACCCATTGGATTGCTTTTTTTTTTTTTTTTCCCTTTTTCTGCTTACATAAGGGATGCTTTCCTGACACCTTGATTTGAAGTCTTGTAACTCAACTCATCTTGAAAATCAGAGGTTTTCACAGCTTTCTGTCCCCTGATGGGTATAAATATACTCCAGAGACTCTGGCACAAAATACTCTGATTTTTTTTCCCTAAGTTTCTGGCTTCCTTCATCCAAGACAGAGGGGTGCACATGTATCCAGTGCAGCTGAACATGATTCCAGGAACATACACAGATAATGTTAGATTGGATATTAGAAAGAACTCCTTTGCTGTGAGGGTGGTGAGACCCTGGAAGAGGTTGCCCAGAGAAGCTGTGGCTGCCCCATCCCTGGAGGGGTTCAAGGCCAGGCTGGATGGGGCTTGGAGCAACCTGGTGTGGTGGGAGGTGTCCCTGCCCAGGGCAGTGGGTTGGAACTGGGTGATCTTTCAGGTCCCTTCCAACTGTAACCATCCTAGGATTCCATTCTATGATTCTAACATTGGTCCAATCTACCTGTTCCTTGGGTGGCCTCCCAGGGGCAGTTTTCTGAATGGGCGCTTGTTTTTATTGCCAGGCATCTTCCCCAGGTCAGCGTAAAAACATCCCCTGAGGTATTGCTCCATCCTTTAGGTGCTCTACAAATAAACGTGGCCTTTCTTGTAATTGCCAGCAGCCAACTTCGGAGCAGCCTTACCTGGCAGAAACGGCTTGGTTTGTGTCAGTCTGCAGCTACGGTCGGGCATGTTGTTATGGTTATGCCTTAATTTTTTAAAATCTGGGCTATTTTCCCTTGACGTTACTTGCCCATTTGCTTTTTTGTTGGGTGGAGTTGAAACATTTAGAAGCTCAAGGGGCTCTAATCTAAACTAAATTTGATATCAAACACTTGGTATAAAATAAGCGCGGTTCCGTAGCGAGCAGATGCACGTTCATTCAACACGAAACAGACTTCACAAGCAGCGAGTCTGTCTTCGTTAAGAAATCTAATTCTGCTACTAACAAGCAAATAGGTAGATTTTGTGTCCTATCGATCTCAGAATTACCTGACTGATGCCAAAAATCAATCTGAGACTACTTCTGAGCAGTCACAAGTCGGGATCCTTTTTATTAAGCCTGTCCGTGATTTATAGTTTTGCCATTAGTGTTAATGTAGACTTAAAATATCAATACTTCATTCTAGCGCCTTCAAAGCGGCATCGATTCTCCCGTATCGAAGCTGCTGCTTTTGCCTGGACACTACGTGGAAATTTTTTTGTGGATAAATTTGGATAAATTTGCTTGACTCTGGCTACAAACACCTTAAAACTAGTCAGTTTGTATTGAAATCATAATGACGGGCAGCATCTTCCATCATCATAAGAGCAAGAAAAAAAAAGATGGACCCTCTCTGTTTCTCAGGTGATTTCTCGCTGGGAACGGTGAGCGCAGCCTTCCCAAAGCAGCAGAGCTCTTCTTCTGTGCTGCCCTCATCTGTGCGCTGACCTGGAGGGTCACAGGTCCACCATCCCCAGCCCAAGGAAACCTAGGGCTTCCTTCCTACTGCCTGGAGAAGAGAAGGCTCCAAGGAGAACTTGAAGCCCCTTCCACTCCCTAAAGGGGCTCCAGGAAAGCTGGGGAGGGACTCCCGATAGGGGAGGGGAGCCGTAAGACCAGGTGTAATGGTTTTGAACTGAAAGAGAGGGAGATTGAGATGAGATCTGGGGAAGAACTTCTTTGGTGTGAGGGTGGTGAGACCCTGGCCCAGGTTGCCCAGAGAAGCTGTGGCTGCCCCATCCCTGGAGGGGTTCAAGGCCAGGCTGGATGGGGCTTGGAGCAACCTGGTGTGGTGGGAGGTGTCCCTGCCCAGGGCAGGGGGGTTGGAACTGGATGATCTCTGAGGTCCCTTCCAACTCTAACCATTCTATGATTTTATGTTTTCTTAGCTTTAGGTGGCACTGGGTGGACTTTAAGGTCCATTCCAACCCAAATCATTCTGTGATTCTATGAAACAGAACCACTATTTAGTGTAATTATGGTGTTAATGCCCCTCCCCTTTTACTGATGCATTTGTGCTGTTGCAATGTTTTGGGGAATGGCAGAGAAAGGAGTTCTAACCTTGAGAGTTTATGATTTTTGTTTCGCTTCACAATTTCAGAGAACCAAAGAGTCCATAAATCATGGAACTGCCTGAGTTGGGAGGGACCTTTAAGATCGTCGAGGCCAGCCATAAGTCATGGCAGATGTAAAGAGGAAATTAAGACATCTAGAAAAAAGGATTCAAAGTGTGCCCTTCAGGGGCTGCTCGAGCCGGCGGTAGAAGTGGGAAGCCATCAAGGTAATCAGTGGGAACAGTTGGCTATGGCAAAACCCAGACAGGTCTGAGAGGGAATAAGCTAATTGATGTGAAACAATTTGAGAACAAGCTGTGTCTGACAGTATCTCCCACTGCTATGGCTGGAGACCAGGCTGAGTTACATGGACTCCAGCTTTGACTCTTTTGGGTTTGTTTTTTTTTTTTTTTCATGTAGCATTTCCCTCCCTCTAGGTAAACTGAGGGTAAGTTAGAATCATCAATTGGCTAGGTTGGGATGGGCCTTTGAGGTCTTCTAGTCCAACCATCAACATAACTCTGGTTAAAAACCGTCACTGAACTGCATCTTGAAGCTGTGTCCGACCAAGCCCTGCTGAGCCTTTGCTCATTGCCTGGATTTTGAGGGTCTGCTCCTGGAAGAGCCCCCGGTGCTGAGCCCAGCGTGGAGGCTGTGTTCTGTGCGCTGGGGAAGGAGAATTCTTCATTGTAGTCACGATTTACAGCGTGCAGCAATTATCCCACAATCTGCCTGTTTTAAAAGCTAATGGAGAAGAAGCATTTTTTTTTTTTTATATAT
>VZRU01002615.1:319679-359482 GCA_013398155.1 Pedionomus torquatus | reverse complement strand
TATATATATTTTTAAAAAACCAACCAACCACAATTTGAGAGCTTTCCAGTGGCTCTGGCTGCCTCAGCTGGTCACAGAGGGCAAAGCCACCAACCTTGCTCTCTGATTTGCGTTAGGAATGAGATCTCTGCATTCCTAAGCAAATGCTGGAGCACCGTGTGTTCCTGGCATCTTGTGGTCTCCTGGGCTGGAGGTTCTCAGCTCCTGTCGTGCAGCTGAGCCCCCAGAGAGGTGCACGAGCCTTTTCTGCATCCCTTTTACCTGCCCCTTTGGCCAAACTGCAGCCTGAAATTCCCCACATCTGCTCTTAGTGACTCCCCCCATCTCCCCTTTAGGTTGCAGAGGGGGCTTGGAAGCTCCTGGGGGTTCCCACAGCTGGGGCACCCCCTGCAGTGGGAGCGTTTTGCTGTTTATCGGGCTTCCTTTCATTGCTGTCCATCCTCCCCCGTGCTCTCGGTGTGTGCTGGGGCTGTGAGCACGGATGTTTACCTGGAAGAAGCCGTGTTTTCCCGCTTGCCTGCTGTGCCAGGTCAGTGGTCACTTTCCATCTTTGGTTAATGTTCAATATCTATTTTTCTAAACTCTGCCGGATTCCTGTAAAAAATTGATTTCTTGTCAAAGACTTTCTTGTAAAATGAGTCCTTGGGGGGTGCGTGAGAGAGATTTTGTGTGTGTGTGTGTCTTATTTTTTTTAATGTTTTTATTTTCCTTAGTCTATATCATAGAATCCTCCAGGCCAGAAGGGACCTCCAAAGGTCATCTAGTCCCACCTCCCCGCAGTCACAGGGACAACCCCAACTAGCCCAGGTTGCCCAGGGCCTCGTCGACCCTCACCTTGAATATCTGCACGCCAGCTGCTATTTCCTCCTGGTTTTCATTTCCAGCACTCCTGGGTTTCGATCAGACTTTACTACTAGAGGCAGGGAGAGATGGCTGGCTGCACCGCTGCTGCTTGGACTGACCTAAAATCCTGTCTCCGGTGGCCGTGCCACATCTTGTGCTTTTAGATGCTTTTCACAGAACCCAAACACAATTGGTTCTTGCCAAGGGGAGGAACACAAAGTGCTGGAACGTGTTCAGAGGAGAGCCACCAAGCTGGTGAGGGATCTGGAGAACAAGTCCCGTGAGGAGAGGCTGAGGGAACTGGGCATGTTGAGTTTGGAGAAAAGGAGGTTGAGGGGAGACCTCCTTGCCCTGTACAGTTGTCTGACAGGAGCGTGTAGGAGAGGTGGGTGGTGGCCTCTTCTCCCAAGGGAATGATGACAGGACCAGAGGGAATGGTCTGAAGTTGCGGCAGGGGAGGGTCAGATGAGATCTTAAGAAGAATGACTTCACTGCAGGAGTGGTCAGCATTAGAAGAGCCTGCCCAGGGGGGTGGTGGGGTCACCATCCCTGGAGGGATTTCAGGAATGAGTAGATGTGGCTTTTCAGGGTGTGCTCTGGTGGCCGAGATGGTAGGGAGTGGGTTGTGGTTTTGTGTATGGTTGGACTTAGGTGATCTCAGAAGTCCTTTCCAACCATAACAATTGTGCCATTAGCATGAAGATCCCACTCCTTGGAGGGGTGAAGAGCTCTGTTTGACGTGCTTCAGTCTGGAAGAAGAATTTCTGAGGACGGCAGGAAGCCAGCTAAGATGAACTGGGCTTTTTATGCAAACAGTCGTGATGAAGTCTGACATTCCTTCACTTATCACAGAACCATAGAATCATAGAGTGGTTTGGGTTGGAAGGGCCCTTGGAGGTTGTCTTGTTCCAGCCCTGAAGCCTGGGGTTGATCAAACCAGCCTGGTCTTGAATGCTTCTGGGGAAAGAGCATCCACAGTTTCTCTGAGCAACAAGTATCAATAACCTGCCTCTTAGCGTGGTCTCTAGGGGAAACAAAGCTAGAAATTGGATTGTATTGAAAGGATTTGATTTATAGACAGACCAACTAGTGCAGTGGGGAAAAATATTCAGGGATGCAAGGTCCTCAGAGCTGGAACAGAGGAGCGTCAAGACAGAGAGGTGTATGGCCCTCAGATCCCAGAGACACTGAGCTTAGAATCTCCTCAGTAAAGGTAAAATCAGATTATTTTTCACCCATGCAACTTCACATCTAGTGTCTCACATACAGTGTTGCATTGACCTCTCAATGTCACAGGGTCTGCACAGGAGGTTTTATGGTTGTGATGGTGGAGTAGGACAGAGCTAATCTCAGTTATGGCCGTAGCTGTAGAGTTGGGGCTCAACCAATTCTTGACAAATGGGGTTACAGAAGAGCGCAGGATTTGTAAAGCCTCCAGTGCCCTTGAGGCCGGGGTGGATGTAGATGCCCAGGTCTGCATCTGGAGCACCGGGTCCAGTTTTGGGCTCCCCAGTTCAAGGACAGGGAAGTGCCCTTGAGGGGACAGCCGAGGCAACGAAGATGATGAGGAGACTAGAACATCTCTCCTACATGGGAAGGCTGAGGGACTTGGGTCTTTTTCAGTCTGGAGAAGAAGGTGGCTGAGGGGGGATCTGATCAACACCTAGAAATACGTGAAGGGTGGGTGTCAGGAGGATGGGGCCAGGCTTTTATCAGTGGTGCCCAGGGACAGGACAAGAGGGAACAGGCACAAACTGGACCATAAGTTCTATCTCAAGGTGAGGAGGAACTTCTTCCCTGTGAGGGTGGCAGAGCCCTGGCAAAGGCTGCCCAGGAGAGGTGGTGGGATCTCCCTCTCTGGAGAGAACTAATTCTTGTGTACGAAAGGTACAGACTTTTATTTCTTATGTGCGTTGTTTTGTAATGACAGATCCTGAATTTTGAAGGGCAATAAAACGGTGGATGAAATCTTCGCAAGCAGGAGTAATTTGATTACCTCGAATAAATTCCCTGCAACCTTGTCAGCTCGCTGTCTGCCCCTTCTTCCAGATGTCCTCTGATGAGATCTAATGTCATTGGCGGTTACCTCATTGAATGGGTTAGCAGATGCCAATGTGCCGAGCTCCGCTTGCTGGAATTTCAGACAGAAATACAGGCAGAGTCCGTTGTCAGTGTATGGTACAAATAGTGCATCTGACTTTTTGTCTTATAGTTTCCCTTCTTTATAGCCATTGTGTTTGGAATGTTGAAAAAAAAAGACTTTAGCAAAAAGAAAAAAAAAAAAAAAAAAAAAAAAAAAAAACAACAACCAAACCTGAGCCAAAAAATTCAACAAAAATAACAAAAACCTGCAAAGAAACCCATAGAAAAAGGGAAGATGGGTGAAAGCAGTGGAAAACGTCTTTAAGCATCTCAAGGAGGAAGGTTGTATTAGGTAAACAAAAGCTCCTTCAATCTGAAGAGGTGTGAGTGCCTAAATAGATGGTGTAATAGCCTAGAAGAGCTCAGGGATTCATGAGGCTGTAACGGGGTAGGAAAAGGGTGAAATTATTAATCCTGGTAATGATGGAGAAACAAAGCTAAAAGCTGAGCATAAATAGGTGACGAGCTGAGGTTAGCGGGTGTGTCCAGGGGAAGACCAGAGTGGGGAGAGGCAGGGGCAGGGGGGGAAGGAACGGCTTGAAGTTTGTAACCCTTGACATGGTCAATTTTACCGATTTTAAGAATTCCGAGAAGGCAGGCAAGTGCTGACAACTCTCACTACTCAGTGGCCCAGCATAGGGGCTTTCTGCACAGACCCCTCCTCCATCAATGGATGTCTCGGGTGTGCCCTGGATTTTAAGAAGGGGAAAACGCCACCTTGAAAACTCCAGCTGAAACTTGGGGTCATCAAGGAAATCCAGTGTGTTTGAAATATGACAGAAAGTGCTAAAAGGAGGAGACATAGCTCTTAGGTCTCCGGGAAAATGAGATGACCACCTACAGAAGGGCAGGATGACCTCCCTCCACCTGCTGGTCACACTCTTCTGATGCCCCCCAGGATGCCATTGGCCTTCTTGGCCACCAGGGCCCATTGCTGGCCAAAGGGCACCCTGTTGTCCACCAGGATTCCCAGGTCTTCTTATGCAGATCTGCATGCTGAAGATACATCACATCTTAGATGTTCTTTATGTGCTTTTGAATTCTCTGCCTAATTCCATACTAGTTTCTTTCAGTGTGTGGTTCTAGAGGCAAAGGTTTTGGTTTATGTTTTATTAGGAACCAAAACAGCCAGTCCCGTCGGTGCCAGTAGAGCTCCCACCAACCCCTGACCACTGCCTTGGTGTTTCAACTCAGACCCTTGTCAGAATGTAAATTCTCATGTTTTTCTTCTTGTTTGTAAGAACCCAATAGTCAAGATCTTTGAAATATCCTGTTGAAATTGGAACAGGTTATCCAGAGAAGCTGTGTCTGCCCCATCCCTGGAGGGGTTCAAGGCCAGGCTGGATGGGGCTTGGAGCCACCTGGTGTGGTGGGAGGTGTCCCTGCCCAGGGCAGGGGGTGGCACTGGGGGGGCTGTAATGTTCCTTCCCACCCAAACTGTTCTATGAAACAAAACACTACCACTACTCGTGTCTTTGGGGACAGAATGTGAAAATAATGGATGGTATTGTTTTGTGTATGGTGAGGTGCATTATCAATTATTCTCCCTGTAATTAAGCAGTATGCAAATGGCCTTGGCCACGGGCTCTTGCACTCCAGCACTCCTGGGAGGTTAACTGCTGGCTCGTTATCAGCTCTGGAATGAAAGCCCGACTGCTTGTGATCTCCGAGAGTCGGAAAAAGATGAAATTCTGCCTCTAAATTGGGGTGTGATTTGTTTTAATGTTCCTGTCCAGCAAATGTGTGTGTGTTTTGGTTAGATACAATCAAATTGCTGTGCTAAGAAAAGGAAGAAGTGTCTGTCTTTGAAAGATGTAAGCAGTTCTCCATTTCAGGTCCTTCAAAACAACACCCTTCTCTTATTTTGTGTATAATGTATCATTACAGAATTCTTTTCAATTTTTTGAAGGTACTCTAAGCCTCAGCATAATGAATCATTTAGCGTCATTTAAAACCATTATAAAAATAATACTGCTGTAACTGGCTTTATTATTGCTCTTTTATTTGTAGTGCTTTGTCTCTCCAGTGGGCACCTGCTTAAAGCTGGTGAACGCTTCGATTCACTACAAAAACCTTTCATATCCAAATTCACCTTGAGACATTCCAGCCTTATCTGTTGACAGGTTGTGGGCTTTGTTTGGATATGGTAAAACTCTTTCCTGTGTTTTCTTTGGGGGTTTTGTGTTTTTTTTTTTTTTTTTTTTTTTTTTTTAAAAATCCTTTTTTTTTTTTTTTACTGTCCTGGGCTGCATGAATTTTGCTAAACGTCTTATAAACGTGACAGGATGTGAAGCAAATTGGGTGTGAAGTCAGGAGGGCCAATTAGATCATCTAATGACTCCTGGGAGCCATCACCTGACATTTCGTGTATTAAGCCCTGTGACACAATTAGTAGCTTGTTTTTGGCAAAGGTAGGGTGTATGAAGAGAAATACTGTTTTTCCCTGAAGAAGCCACCTCTTGGCTGCCTGTTCCAAGGGTTTAATCGTATTCTTTTATTTTGGTTCAAGGGCTGGGCTGGTTTCAGTAGCGATTTTAGAAACAGCTGATGCTTTGCAGAGCATGCAGTTTCCCTGGCCTCGTGCTCCTGAAGGTCTTGCTTCTGTTCTGCTTTCTCTCCTGGATTATAGAACCCTTGGGAGCCCGATATTTTTAATTCCTTTAACGGTATTTACCCACTTAATCAAACCTGCTCATTCTCTTTTTTGCCCCCAACATCACACACTGGTCTCGTTAAACCCCTAATTTAGCAGCACGCCGAGCATTGCAGAGATGCTGGCTTGAATAAACACCTAATTTGCTCTCTGTAGTTTACAGTAACAGGGTCATATTGGAAGTTTTATTAACCCCTATCAAAGTTATCAACAAATAAAAATTATCCTAAATCTGACAAGAGAATTATATCCCTTACGATATTGCATAGACTCTTCACAGGACCTGCAGACAGACATTTCCAGGAGTGTCCATCTAAGGTACTGTTCTTTCTCTTGCTAAATTTGCATTTTATAGCTATTCTTTTTACTTGAAATACTTGGGAAGTGTCTTGACTTATGCTGATGTATCTGCTCCGTGGTGTAGAGGTCCCATTGCCTTGTTGAAATGATTTATGTGGAGGTAAATACGTGTAAGTGTCAGCAGGATTAAGCTCTGCTCATGAGGACTAGAGACGTTGTTTAGCCTCCTGAATTTGAATTTTGAGATGTCAGTATTCAGATCAGAGATCTGACTCTTGAGAATTAGGTTCATCTAAGAAACTGCTCCACAAGGTTATTTGGGGGGGGGAGGGGGCCTGTATCTAAACTAACAAAGCAAGGAAGAATTTGGGAAAAAGACTAAATGCTTCAACATGAAATCACCGTGCTGGCTCATGCCGTTTAGGTTTAGTTGAATTACTTAAATTGCATAAAAATATTTACATTTTCAACAGGAGAAAAACAGGAGTGAGTTTGTAGTCTCCTCTGCTTGATGCTGTTGCAGCGTTAGGGAGTAACGCTTGTCGATTTGCTGCTGAGAACACTGAAAATCGAAGGGGGGAAACGAGGCAGATCTGCTGAGGCCAATTTATGGGAGACATTGGTCCTCCCTCTCCTACAACTCTGTAGAAGACACTGGAGGTGAGACAGAGGAGGCGAGCTGAGCACACCTCTGGAGCCGGTGGATACGTAACGCTTCACCTGCAGCCTGGGGAAGTTTCTGGGAATTTCTGTTCCTTTCCTTCTGCTTTGGTTTGGGTTTGTAACGGCCCGTCATCCTTCTGGTGAAAATGTAGGTGGAACTACATTAAAAGGGAAAAAAAACTTACTATCTACCAGTGTTAAGAAAATAGTACTCCCTGTTCCCTGACAAACGGCATCTGGGAACACTTTAAATTGAAAACCTTCTGATCTGATGTCAGAAAACTGATGTTAGAGTTATTACCAGGATCTATTTTTCAAATCTCTCTCTTGAGGGTGTTAGCAGAATGTCCTGCTTTTCTGAAACGAAACCAACAGAGACGCGTGGGTAGAACTCGCGCTGCTGCAGCTGGTGGATGTGTGCTCTGCTCCGGTGGCAGGATAAAAGGAGGAGGAAAGGGAGAAGGATGGGGGAGAAGATGGCTACGAACAGGGGTGGTGAGGAAGCTCCACCACTGTGGTGGATACCACCACCCTCTTGAGGAAGGCCATCCTGGCTCATGATCCGACATGGGATCCATCCCTTTGGAGGAGGAGGGCTCCTCGATGCTGCTGAGGGCAAAACACTTTGATTGGTTTGGGTAGGCCTGTCAAACATCACTGTTCTGCTTCTCCTGTTGCTTGCTTCTTCTTGTTGCTTGTTCCATGGCAAGGGAAAAGCCTGGGCTAGAGAGAGGGAACAAAGGCCCAATGCTCTTTGTCTTGGTACTTCCATCTCTTCTTAATAACGAAAGTTTTTCCTATCATCCAGTGGCTGCAAGCAGGAGCCAACTTCTTTATTTTTGTGATATTCTGGAGAAAAACGTGGATATTCTGCAGAAATTTACCCATTATTTCCTTTGCTGTTGTGATATTCGGTTGGAAAACTTTAGATAACTGTAAGATACTGCTGTAGCAGAAAGAGAACATCCAGTGCTCTCACTTGGAAAGGGGGATGTACAGAAGAGAAGACTTTCTCAGGATAAGGTTGTAGAGCTACGTTTCTCAGATGTAACATGACTTTCTGTCTTTTACTGGGCTCCATAGATCCCAGAGATCCCAATCCTGTAGAAACGAGTGCTTTCACAGTCACAGAATGATATGGGGTTGGGTGGGAGCTCTGGAGATCGAGTTGCACAGGAATATCTTCAGGCAGGTTTGAATGTCTCCAGAGATGGAGATTCCACCACCCTTTCCTTCCCTTCCCCTCTCCTCTCCTAGGAGCTCTTGTAGTGCTTGTAAAATATGCCCAGTTATTTAATTTCTACCCACTCACACAGGAGGGTTTTAGCTGGAAGGCCAGAAGATGTTATCTTCTGTGGAGCAAGAAGAAGCCCTTGTCTCTTGTCTGGTTGTGATGCTGACTGCGTAACGGTGCTGTGACACTCAGCTGATGTTAGGATGGGGAAAAAAAAAGTCATTCTGGCATATGGTCCAAACGTGCTGGTGATGTGAATGACTAATTTTCTGAAAAGTCTGAGTGGGCTGAGGGTAATTTTGTGTAATAATTTGTATTTGAGAGTTGTCTCAATATTTCACATCTCTATTGAATTTGCTGTAATCCATCACTCTAATTGCCTTTCCTTGGTCAGTTGAATTTATGTGCTTGTCTCTATCATACTTAAAAGATTGTAGGTACAACCTTTCTTTCTTATTTAGATAAGGTGTTGTTTGTTTTTTTTCTAGTTCTTGAAAGGTCACTGTGTCCCTTTTCCCCAAGATGATGGTGTGTATCAATTTTGGGGCGTTAGACCAGAAATCTGAGGCAGTTCTCCTAGACCGAAACGGTATATTAGTCCTGGTAGGTGGGGATCAGCTGATATTAATCATAGAATTGTCTAGGTTGGAAGGGACCTTTGAGATCGTCTGGTCCAACCATCAACCTAACTGATGAAAAAACAACGACCCGTCACTGGCCCATGTCACTGAGCACAATGTCAACCCGTCTTTTAAACCTCTCCAGGAATGGTGCCTCAACCACCTCTCTGCACAGCCCATTCCAAGGCTCAATAACCCTATCAGTGTAAAAAAAATTTTCTTGATATCCAATTTGAACCTTCCCTGGTGCAACCTGAAGCCATTTCCTCTTGTCCCATCACCTGTGACTTTGTAGAGAGACTGGGGTTGGTCTCTTCTCCCACCTCCTTTCAGGTGGCAAAGAGCTTCCATGGATGGCCACAACCCAATCCTCTGTTGTTAAAAAAACAACTGAGCTCCCGAAGAGATCCTGCAGGTTGGGTCAACCCCACCTGTTTTCCAGGAGGACCAGTGAAAGTTGTTGGAGTGCCAGGGGCATGGATTGACCAGGGAAGAGGAGGGGAGGTTTGCAGAAGGGCTGGTTGCTCACCCTCTCTGGAGTTGTGCCACTTTTAGGGGCGTTGAGCAGATTTAGCTGAGCAGCCATGGAACTCACGTGGCTGTTCCTGAAGGGATTTTGTCCTGGATTATTGATATTGGCTTAATTTGCCCACCGTATTGATATGAACCACCTGGTTGAGAATTGATTCAACCATTATAGCGGCCGCTTTGGGTTGGGGGGGGAAATCGATTTAAAAAATCATCTCGTAAAACGCGTTGTAGCATTGCGGGGTCTGGATGGGAGCTGAAGAGGGATGTCATTTGGGCAGAAAAATGACCTGTGGGGCTTGTCACTTCCCAGCGCTCGCCAGCCTCTCAGAATTAAGCCCTGTGGTAAGGACACATTCACAGCATCTCTGCAGGAGCAGGAGTGGCACCGTTGTCCCTGCTGTGACAAACCGGCAGCGTGGATAACGGGGATACCCTCACCTACCTTGTTTTATTTCTAGTGTATTTTAAGTACTGGATGTAAGCTTCAAAATCATAGATCCTCCAGGCTGGAAGGGACCTCCAAAGGCCATCTAGTCCCACCTCCCCGCAGTCGCAGGGACACCCCCAACTAGACCAGGTTGCCCAGGGCCTCATCCAGCCTCACCTTGAAGATCTCCAGGGAAGGGGCCTCAACCACCTCCCTGGGCAACCAGCTCCAGTGTTCCACCACTCTTAGAGTAAAGAAATTTTTCCTAACATTCAACTTAAATCTACCCTTCTCCAACTGAAGTCCATTGCCCCTCATCCTATCACAGCAGCCTTTGTGAACAGCCCCTCCCCAGCCTTCCTGGAGCCCCTTTAGGTACTGAAAGGCTGCTCCAAGGTCTCCCTGGAGCCTCCTCTTCTCCAGCCCCAGCTCCCTCAGCCTGTCCTCGTAGCAGAGGTGCTCCAGCCTTTTGATCATCTTGGTGGCCCTCCTCTGGACCCGCTCCATCAGGTCCATGTCCTTCCTATATTGAGGAATCAATGAATCAGTCAATCAATGGAGCCTTTACATATTACTGGCATTTGTGTTGCCTTTTTTTTTTTCTTTTTCTTTTTGTTTGGTTGTTTTTTGTTTCTTCTTGTTTTGTTGTTGTTGGGTTTTTTTAATCTGTATTGGAGAAAACCACAGCTTCTATTTCACAGCCCGTACAAACAATTAGCTTCTCGGCTAGTGCTGGCTTAATGTGCTGCTAATTTATTTTAGATCTACTGTACAGGCACAAGTGAAATCAATAGCACAAATGCAGTGTAATTTTAATATATTACTGTCAGAAGAGCAAAGAAAACAAAGCCTCATGAATATTTAATATTTTGCTGTTATTTTTTGACTAATGGATGCATATTGGAAAGGCTCTGTTGGAGGGTTGCTTTTCCATATACCTGGATTTAGTAAAGATGTTTCTTAAATTTACACAATCAGAACAAGTGAAAAACAAACAAAAATAATGTCGTTATTGTAGGCTTAGTGCAGAATTAATTTATTAAAAGTTTTGATAGCAGCTTCTCTTTAGAAGCGTTGAAGTTATACACATTGGGGTTTTTATTTAGTGAAAGAATTTCCTCTTCCTGCTTTTCTGTGAACCTGATTTTACATGTATAAGGTGAATCACATACGTGATCAACAAACGTAGGGGTATGTAATTAGGAGCAGTTTAGCCCTGCTGTCCTTCGTGATGGCTGACTATTGAAATCTCTAACACGATGAGAAAAATAGTGTTGACTGGAAGGTCTGCAGTAGAGTTGTCGGGGAGATCATGGAATCAGGGAATTGTCCGGGTTGGAAGGGACCTCTCGAGATCATCCCATCCCACTCCCCTGCTAAAGCAGGGCTGCCCAGAGCACATCCCTCAGGACTGCATCCAGGAGGGGCTGGAAGGTCTCCAGAGAAGGGGACTCCACACCCTCCCTGGGCAGCCTCTGCCAGGGCTCTGACACCCTCACCCCAAACAAGTTCCTCCTCAGATTCCAGTGGAACTTCCCGTGTCCCAGCTTGTGCCCGTTGCCCCTCGTCCTGTCCCTGGGAACCCCTGAGAAGAGTCCGGCTCCATCCTCCTTCACCCCACCCTTCAGATACTCGTCAGCATAGATAAAGTCTCCCCTCAGCCTTCTCTACTCCAGGCTCAAGAGTCCCAGCTCCCTCAGCCTTTCCTCCTCAGGGAGATGCTCCAATCCCTCCAGCATCTCTGTTGCCCTACGCTGGACTCTCTCCAGTGGTTCCCAGTCTCTCTTGAACTGGGGAGCCCAGTACTGGAGGCAGGATTCCAGTTGTGTCCTCCCCAGTGCAGAGCAGAGGGGAAGAATGACCTCCCTCCACCCACTGGCCACACTCTTCCCTGTGCAGCCCAGGATTCCAGATGCAGGGTGGCAATCAAAGCATGAGTCTGTGAGAGCTTCGCTGCAGTTGAGGACAAAGTCTAACTCAGAGCTTTTAGTTCTTCTGTTTCTGTGACTTGAGCTGAGCTCCGGCACGGGGTGATGGTACTCAGCCTTGGTACCTCCTGGGGGAGGGAGCTACCAGCCTTTGGGGAGATGCTGGTGACTCAGACCTAAAATGACAGTAGAACCTGTAGTGAAGAGGCATCAAGATGTCCCAAGGTGGCTGTTCCAGCATTTTACTGCCCCTTAGTTAGGAGCTTCTCGCTGTTATGGCCTCCGAATCTTGTATGAATCTTTTTCCAGATACTTCTAATCTGCAAGCGGGGGGCATGGAGGAGAGCTGACGACCTTTCTTTTCACCGGGGTGTTTTACATGTTGGGAGTCTGTTTCCCTCCAGCGTTCCCCTACGTTACTTTTCCAATCTTGCCTCAGAAGTCACATTCTCTGAATCTGTCACTTTTCCTCTACTTGACACTTTCCAATTAGCGTGTTTGTTTTTTTTCATAAGGGCGATGCTGACGACGGGAGCGAGCTCCAGACCTGGCCAGGGCTGCACACATCCAGGGCATTGCCTCCAGCGCTCGCCGTCCAGTGGCCCAATTAATAAAGCTCGGTGGGATGTTTCCCTTTCCTTCGTGGTCTCTTCAAACCCTCTCCCTGCAATTTCTGTGGATGTGATCAGCTAAAGGTTCGCAATCCCCTTTCCCTGCCGTGCTTTAGCTTGAAGATAAAGCTTTTGTACTTGTTGCCTGTTGAATTTCACCCCGTCGCTTTTTCCCTTTTGGATGATCTCTCTTGGCTGCCAAGGCAACTGAGATCTTTCTCGTGGCCTCCAAAGGTGCTCCTTGTGGTATGTGCTGCTGTCTCGTCTTCTGCGGATTTTGTAGATGTTCTTTTTTTCTTTTTTATCCTTTCCTCTTTAGGAATGCAGTGAATGGAAACACAAAACCCAGAAAATAATATCTCCTCTTCCCTTGCCTCTGTCACATTAGCAACGTTCATGCACTTTTCTCCCAAAGTACTTTGGGGAACGGGGATGTAGTTGCTGTTGTGAGAGGTACTGTCACACGTCTCTCCAAAATAGTCCTGTCACCTTGTGAAGCCCTCAGATACCGCTGTTGACTGCTCCGTGGTTCGCTCCAGCAGCGGTTCCTGTGACAGACGCATCGCTCCACCCTTGTCTGTGCTGCCGCGAGGCTTTGGAGGTGCTCCTCGGTCAGTAAACGCAGAACTCCATCACCCACGAGACATTGGAAAACACAAAACACGCTCTGAGCATCACTGAAACGTGTGCAGTAGCAAGATTCTAAAGAGGTATGGGTTTGGTTTTTTTTCCTTTAGTACAAAAACCCCATACTTCTAGGCACGTAGGTTGGATTTAATTTTAAAATTTTGGGTATTGGGCTGTATAAGCACGGTTAGAGTTGGAATGGACCTTGAAGATCATCGAGTTCCAACCCCCCTGCCATGGGCAGGGACACCTCCCACTAGAGAATAAAATTTAGGGGTGAGGAAAAGGGTAGGGAACAGTAGGAGAACTGTGTTCACTCGTCCCTGCTGGCGGTGACCTGTCAGGGACAAGAGCTGAGGGGAGGGTGGCTGCTACTCCACCTTGGAAACCAAAACCAGAACAGAGTTAATGAGGAGACTATAAAAATAGGGATGAGATGAGAAGAAGGTACACGCTGAGCACTTGTCTGGCTGTAAAAAGAAGAGCTCTGCGTAGGGAAGAGAAAGTTGAGAAAAGAATACGCTTCAGGAGCTGAGAAGAGTGTGTCTGAGAGGGAGGATGCACAAACACAACCGTCTCTGTGAGGTGACCTTCCCAGGCTCCAGCAGCCGTGTCAGGAGGGCAGATGTCCCCTGCAGGTCTTGGGCCATATCCCACAGTGATTTCTGAGGGACTAAAAGTGCCTCAAACAGCACTAAACTAAAAACGTGAGGGTCGTTGTTGTAACTTGTTTGCTTTACTGTGGTGTGGGGGTTTCCAAAACCAGCCCGGGATGCGATGGGGAGAAGCGCCGTGCAAAGCTGTAATGACTATTTTGGCTCCAGGAAGAGTTGAGTTCAAAGGATTATGATGCCTCTGGCAGATGTAGTCCTACCTAATGATGTGTCTTTAGGAAAAAGCCCACACTGCTGGAACTGCAAAGGGAACTTATTAACTGTGAGGTCGTTTTGCTTCGCATTCTGGTTGAGGGGAGTAGTTGATAAGGAGGAAGGGATGTTTTTCAGAGCAGCAGGCCAATAGCTGGAGAACCACCCGTAGATCACCTTCAGCAGCAACGAGGAATTTGTACTGCGCTCGTTCTGAAAGGAGAAACTAATTTGCTTTGTTTCACTCCCACTCAGATGGGACTTACCTCGAGTAACACTTTCCATTTCTGATGAGCCGTGATTGAGGTTGAGACTGGCCTCTCCTCATTGGCAATCAAGTACCATGGCCAAGGAGCTTCATCCCTGAACAACAAGTTGTCAGGAGCAAACTGTAATTCATGGGTCCATCCTACGACATGGCAGAAAAGAAGGGGGAAGGGGAAAATCACAGAACCTTCATGGTTGGAAGGGACCTCTGAGATTGAGTCCAACCTTATGTACACCAAAATAAACCCCAACCAACCAACCCCACAACACAAATCACCCAACCCAACAGTCTCAGGCACTAGAATATGCCCTGAATTGCCACGTCTACATGTTTCTTAAATACCTCCAGGAAAATGGCTGGAGGAAACCTCTTCAGCATGTTTCTCTGTTCCTCATCTCACTCGAAGATGGAGGAGACCTCTGCCCTGTTACGCGTGGTTCTGCTGGACTGGGATCCCGCGCTCTTGGACCCATATGGGTGTTTGCTGGGAGAAAAGCCCGCCCGCAGAAGGACACGTGCCACCCCCTGCGACCTCCGCTTCTGGGAAGGAAAGTCAGCTCCGAGCTCCTTGCCAGGCTGCGCCCTCTGCAGCAGCAGCATCTGTCTGTAATTGCTGAACTGAATGCAAACTGCATACGGTTGATCACTGCTGCATGAATTACTCCGTGGTGTCCTCCCTCCCATCCCGCCCTTGGCTCAGTCTTACTCTCTGGTCGCCACCCTCTTTCTCCCGAAGAAAATAGCACACTTCTACCCGTTTTTGTTTGGTTGGTTGTTTTTAAATGTAATGTACTCAGCTGTTACTGCTGCTTTTTCACACCTCAGGGAATCTCATCTTGTTTTGGACTCTTCAGGGAGATGGGGAAATGTTTTCCCCAACAGCAGGTTTGATGATTATCAGCAGCGGTTGCCAGGCTGCAGTGCTCCTGCTGCCCTTCCCTCAGTGGTGCTCCATCCAGTGCCAGATATGGACCATTCTGTTGGCTGGGCACCCTCCAGCACCATGGCATGGCTTTCCGTGGAGGTGGTGGGGATGATGATGAGAAGGCTCTGCTGCCTCCCAGTCGCTCATTGAGGATACTTCTTTCCAACAGCAGGCACCTGGGTACCAACTGGTACTGCTGCATCCCAAAAGCTTGATGAAATCACAGAACCATTCTTATGGTTGGAAAGTCCCTCTGAGATCACCAAGTCCAACCACGCACACAGAGAAAACCCTACAATCTCAACCACTAGAGCATGCCCTGAAGAGCCACATCTCCTCATCTCTTAAATCCCTCCAGGGATGGTGAGTCCACCACCTCCCTGGGCAGGCCGTTCCAGCGCCTGAGCACTCTGGCAATAAAGTCATTCTTCTTAATATCTCATCTGAACCTCCCCTACTGCAACTTCAAACCATTTCCTCTGGTCCTGCCATTATTCACTTGAAGTGAAGAGGCCAACACCCACCTCTTTACACCCTCCTTTTGGGTAGTTGTAGAGGGCAAATACCATCTGTCGTGCCACAAAGCGGACATGGGGAAGGATCTCCGGGGAAGATCTCTGTTACAAGGACTATCTGGGTGGTGTTTTGTGGCTCTGACCATAGAATGGTTTGGGTTGGAAGGGACCTTAAAGATCATTTAGTGCCGCCCCCTGCCCTGGGCAGGGACATCTCCCACCAGACAAGGTTGCTCAAAGCCCTGTCCAGCCTGGCTTTGGGAACGTTGGGAAGATGTAAATGACAAGAAAAGAAAAAGGATACACTCATGTGAATATGATTGTAGGAAACGTTGTAGGTCAAGACTTTATAAAGTTGGAGGATCAGAGCTGCCTCTGAGGAGCCAGGACAAGCTGGAGAATGGGCTGCCGGGAACCCCATGAGGTTCCACAAAGGTAAAGTGAAGTCCTTTCCTTGAGGAGGGATGACCCCATGCACCAGTATAGGCTGCAGGGTGACCATCTGGAATCAGCTCTGCAGAGAAGGACCTAGGGGGGGTCTGCTGGATAAATTTGCTGAGTTTGCACGGTGATGGGATGAGATACAAGGGACACAAATTCCAAAATGGTGAGTTACATATCAGGAGAATAAAATCCCCCATGCCAGTGGACAGACTTAAACAGGGGCTCAGAGATGGTGTTTGATCTCCAGTCTTGGAGATCAAAACTCAGCTGGACAAGGCCCCAAGTGACTTGACCTAACTTTCAAATTAGGTCTAACTTCAAAGTCAGCCTTGCTTTGAGTGATGGCAGAACCAGAGACCTCTATAAGTCCCTTCTGACCTGAATGTGATGATGTCTGTGGGATGAACAGATAAAACCTTCCCATGCCAGAGAGCTTGGAGTACGTGTGGGTTACGTTTCGCTGTAAGATGGTTGAATATTTCCATACAGTAAAATGTATTGTTGCTAAACATCAGACTGCAATGCAGTTGTGTGCGATGTGGGGCCTCGTCTCATCTTCTCCTACTCTGTTGCCAGAACCTAAGGCAGATATTTCTCCAACTGGGAGATCTGTTGACTGTTAACACTTGGTCGGCACAATGTAGAAGCTTGTGATGGTGGGGGTTCAACGTGCTTGAATTTCCCCAGACTTTTGCCCCTGTTGCTTGCAGAAAAGCAGTGGAGTTGAGGTTCTCTTGGACCTGCGGGCACTGGACGTGCTGTCCGTTGGCACAGCTGGTGAGGCTGGTGCCCAGCAGCACCTTACTGAAGTAGACATGAGTGATGCATGAAGTGAAAGCACCAACGTAAGGTATAAAAAGCGCCAAAGAGGGATACCAGGGAATTTTCTGCTTAGTTTACCTCCAGCAGAAAGCTTTGGGGCTTATTTTTTTTGCTGCCAGAAGCTTTTTTTTTTTTGGCAGCTGAAGGGCTCTGAGAGCCCAAGGCTCCACTGGCTGTGGGATTGCTTGTTGCTTTATGGTCCCAAAAAAGCCCTGGTGTCTGGCTTTGGGGAAATACTACCACTGTGGAGAAGGGAGATGTGTCAGTGCTGGCAGCAGCCGTAGCTTGGTGTGTCACAGCCATCTGCTCTTCCCAGCTAGAAGAGTTGTCCATGTGGGGTCAGAGCTGAGGGAAGAGGTTTTCAGAAGATTTGGAAAACATAATAAAAGAAATTAATCCTGAGAGCCAAACGTGGGATTGCCCTCACTTCAGCCCTTCAAGGGTGCCTGACAGTAGAGGTGCTTTCAGACCCCAGGCCATCTTTGTGGCCAAGGTGGGGCAGGGAGGGTGGACAACGTGATGCTGGCCAGGTTTCACTTGAGGCGGAAGACCCAGTTGTACCCATGGACGTGTTTGGTGAGGGTCAGGTCTTCCACGATGTGGTATGAGTAGATGGACTGTGGGGAGTGAGGCGATTCACCTGGTTCCTGGATCATCTAGACCCAGGAGTGGAGCATGGATGCCCTCCTCTCACACAGGGAGGGACACCTGAGCTCCCACTCTTGGGAAGGTGTTTGGTGAGGGAGCTATTTTGCTGGTGGGCTCTAGCACCTCCATCGCCCCTGCTGTCCTACAGTCTGTCAGAGTGTGCTGGAGGCACTCCTGCTTCTGCTGCAGTCTCTATGGATGATTGTTTAATTAAAAAGCTTTAATGAAAGGGTTGTCAGGCATTGGAATGGGCTGCCCAGGGAGGTGGTTGAGGCACCATCCCTGGAGGGATTCAAGAGAGAAGTTGACTTGGTGCTCAAGGATATGGCTTAGTGTTGGGTGGGGTGGGGTTTATGGTTGGTGGGTTTTTTGTGTGGGTGTTTTTCGGTTTTTTTTGTGTTTTTTTTTTTTGTGTGTGTTGTTTTATTTTTTTCTTTCCCCCCCATTGGTTGGACTAGATGATCTTAAAAGNCCCCATTGGTTGGACTAGATGATCTTAAAAGGTCCCTTCCAACCCAGGTGATTCTGTGATTATTTATGCGGTTATGTTTTCGAGAGCCTGGCTGAGCACCGTATAAAAGCGACAGCAAAACCAGCCCCCCCTGAAAACTGGGTGGTTGCGGGGGCAGCATCGCCATCTCATCAGGCCAGTTGTCTAATTAAGCAGGGAGTTGGAGGATTTCGTGGATTCAAAGGCTACTTCTAAATACCTTGCTCAGCCAGTGGGGTGTTTTTCTTGCTGTTTTTCAAGTGCAAATAACACAAGTCTTGAATCGTCTTTGTTTTAATTGACTTTTGTGCTTGGTGCGTTCTTTAAGATTGTGCAGGGAATTCCTCGCTGGGTATTGGGAGGAGCGGGGAAGTGTAAGACACGCAGTTTGCCTTGTCCATCTATGGGATCTGTGCGTAACCATCACTGTGGTTAGCTGTATGGAGACAAGGAACAGCCCCAGGATCCCAGGCAAAAAATAAATTAAATATTTTTAGGCATTGTGATTTATGGATTCTGTCTGAAAGCGAAGAAGCCTTCGTGAGCCACATACGATCTCATAGTTATTAGGGGGTGTTTCAGTACTTAATTTTAAGGAAGAAAGTTTAAGTAGCTCGACAAGGATAAGGCTGTGGATGGGTGGAGCTGGTCTCCACAAGTTTTTTCCAAGTCTTCATTTCACATGATCTTGTCCTGAGTGGAATTAACTTTTTCAGACTTTGATTTTTCCACCTGTGCCTATTTAGATAGACCTTGAAGGGCAGTTTGCTGCGTGTGGAGCCTTCTTAGAGTGAAAGTAGCCACGGGCAAAGGCAAAGCCAAAAACCCCTCAGGGTGGGTAGCTGATTCCCAGCAAAATCTCTTTTCGTTTCCCCCACTGGTTTGTGGTTATCTAGACTATCCCTCAAACACCATGAGGAGCTTACACACCTGGGGAGTGGCACCAGTAGTGGGGAAGAGGGGACATCCCCAACCAACCTGGTGGTGCTAGGGTTGGAAAGCCTTTAGCGTTGGCCAAGGTTGGAGAACCTTGTCCTTGCACCGTGTGGACCGGAGATGATTCCTCAGTGCGGCAGGGTCGTGGAAGCCGTTCTTTGTGCATCTCTCACGAGAGATGTCGAAGCTGAATTTAAGAGCTTTAAGTGATGATGAATTTCCTGTGCTCATGGTTAAATGGGTGAAGTTCCTGGAGGTCTCTACTGGATTAGGCTTCCGATTGTTATGAGGGCTAATATGTATTTACACTGCGATGGGCAAGTATCGCCTGTTAAACTGCAGATAAAAGTGGAAGAAATGCAGTATCTGGGGCTGGGGGACAGGCAAAGAAAATAACATAATTACAATTCTGTTTCCTGCTCTGTTTTTCTTTAGTGCTGCCTGGAGGATTGTAATTGCATATATTTTAATGATTTCTGTAGAGTTTATGATTTATTTCTATAAACCAGCTGACAGCGAAGTATCAGCGTAGGCTGCAAAGCATAAAAAATAGCTTGTCGTAATTGAGTTCCAGTTGTAAATTCTGTTAGAGCTTTGTTTAATTTGGAAGTTTTATTTTTTGGGGAAGTTCCACCAGCCTAATGCTGTTACCCAGTAGAAAACCCTGCAAAAACTCGGCATGTGTGAAAGCTCGTTAATTATAAGTTAATTATATAGTAGGCTGTCCTGTGTGGAAAGAGGAAACACTGAGTTTTTGTTCATCTTCAGTAAGAGCCTCTGTGTTGATTTGGCTGAGAATTGCTCACCTTGGACCAGAAGGTTAAAAAATGGGGATGCTGTCCTGGCTTCTCTGCGTTGTGTCACGTTGGCCGGGGGGAAGGTGTGACTTTCCTTCTACAGATCTCCCGTAACCCGGGAGGGTAAAAGCAGCGAGATCCGAAGCCGTTTAATGTTGGAAGGGAATGGCAGGAGGCAAGCAGGACGTTTGGGGGGTTCCCAGGTGGGGCACCTGCAGAGGATCCCACACGGTCTGGTTAAAAAGGAGAAGGGAGGGCATCCGGCCTTGGAAGCGACGGGGCCGTGGTGGGGGTTTGCTCTCCAGAAGCGTTGGAGACCCCTCTGGAAGAAAATAGGTGTGGGGTTTCTGCTGCGGGAAATAGCCCGGAGAGATGCGCCGGGAGGGAAGTGTTTCAGGCAGGAGAACAGGTGCCTCTGCCGGTGCCTCGGCCACCTCGTCTTGGTCCATTGATAGTTGGGGAGTTTGGGGTGGTTTGGGTTGTGGGATTTTTTTCCTCCCCCTCTGGTTTCTTGGGCTCAAAGAGTTTTGTTTGGGTTGGTATTGCTTTGTCTTGGGGGAGGTTTTTTGTGTTGGGTTTTTTTTTTCTTTGTGGGTTCTTTTTCTTTGTGGGTTCTTTTTCTTTGTGGGTTCTTTTTCTTTGTGGGTTCTTTTTCNGGATGTTTTTTTGGGGGTGGGGGTGGGGGGTTTTTTGTTTTTTGGTGGGTTTTTTTGGGAGGGGTGTTGTGGGTTTGTGTTTTTTGTGGATTTGGTTGTTTGTTGGGGTTTTTTTGTTACTAAATAAACCTCTTTCATTTATTATAGCCCAGTTAAGAACTTCATTAGGAATAGCAGTAATTGAAATTTCTGGTCTCAGTGTTGTGGGTGCTATTCTGCCTTTTCCAGTTGGGAGAGAAATTGGCCCAACTTTCTCATTGCACAGGAAAGGGATTGATTTAAACTTTGTTCTCGGTCAGAGGACAGGCTCCTGCTGGATGTCAGGTCGTATCAAACCATTCCCACATCCATTTTTAAACAGTTGTGCACCATGTGCTTCCCTGGGCTACAGCAGGTGACTCATGATAGGAATTCAGAATGCGGCATCGTTATATACCTGGTGGAAACAGAATCACAGAGTCTTTGTGGTTGGAAGGGACCTCTGAGATCAAGTCCAACCATGAGGAAAAGTCCATGAGGATCGAGTCTACCAGAGGAAAAAAAAACAAAAGGAAAAAAAAAGCCCAAAACAACCCCACAAGCCAGATTACCCAACCAACAATCTCAGGCACTAGAGATGCCCTGAAGTGCCACATCTAATTGTTTCTTAAATCCCTCCAGGGATGGTGACTCCACCACGTCCCTGGACAGGCTCTTCCAGTGCCTGACCACCCTCTCAGTGAAGTCATTCTTCCTAACATCTAATCTGAACTAAAAAAGCCCCTAAATGGGGCTTTTCAGGACTGGAAGGGGCCTCTAAGGTCCCTCATTGTCTTCCAAGGTGGTGAGACCCTGGCCCAGGTTGCCCAGAGAAGCTGTGGCTGCCCCATCCCTGGAGGGGTTCAAGGCCAGGCTGGATGGGGCTTGGAGCAACCTGGGGTGGTGGGAGGTGTCCCTGCCCAGGGCAGGGGGTGACACTGGAGGGGCTTGAAGGTCCCTTCCAACTCTATACCGTTCTGTGATTCTATGATCTGTCATCTTTTTGTTTAAAAATCCTAATTTGTTTGTTCTTTTCGTTGTAGATCATTCACGGGGATGGTTTTTCTTATTTGTGATTGGTTTGGGGGTTGTACCCATTGCCCTTCTTCAGCCTCACCCCAAATAGCCCCTGTTGCCGGTGAGGACACGGGTGGAAACTCAGGGTGTAGGAATTGGGTACCAAGGGGCACGGGGGGGGCGTTTCTTCTTGGGCTTTGAAGTCGGTGCTGCAGGTGGGATGTTCTAGGGCCTGTTTGTCCTCTTTGCAGTAACACGACGTTTCCTGCTCACGTTCAGTTTGTGCCTCACGGTCACACGCAGAGAGCATCCTGCAGCACGGCAGCCGGCACCGTGGATCTCCACCCTGCCTCGCTGGAACACGCTGACTCTTGTTCAGTGGGATACTGTGCAGTTCTCCACACTGGATAACAAATGTTGTTGGCTTTTTTTTTGTTTCCCCCCACCCCCTCTTCCTTTTATCTTTTTTCTTTTTATCTTGTGCTACGTAGGGATAAAGCTTCGCTGGGTACAATGTTGTTTCACAGCCTGGAAAAAAAAAAAGAAGTCTATTTCCAGCCTTTTGCAGTGCAGAAGATAATTCTTTATTCCTGGGCTTTTGATTCTGGGGATGAGAGTCAGAAGCAAGGCACAAACAGAATATTAGGGTTGCTAATAAAAATAATCTCTTCAAGTGTAGAGCAACTGGGGTCTAGTTTTCCATCTATGCTCACCCGAATCCTCCCATCGCCCTGAATCCTCCCATCGCCCGAATCCTCCCATCTATCCCCGGCACTGTACAGCTGCCTGCAGAAACGCCAGCCCTTAGAAAGAAGATGTATTTAAATGTTTTCCCGTGTACCCCGCAACTGTAATTTTTATTCTGGCCCTGATGGCGTTCCTTTTAGTTTGCTGCTGATTGATAGGGGACCCGTCTTGAGTGAGTATTAATCTGTTTTTAATTATAGTGTCTAAAATGATTTAACGTCTGCCGGTGATTTCTGAGACACAAAATGTAGATGTTAAAAATGTGATTCACGTGAAACAGGAAAGGTTCTCGTGTTTCCAAACTTCTCACTCGCTCTGGCGCTCTGCCCAGCGCTAATGCCTATCTGCTGAAAACAAACGGTAAGAGAACTTTAATTCTAGTTTTCCTTTGAAGCAGAGGCCTTTTCAAGTCAGGTCTGGCATAAGTTTCTCATCCCCTTTAATTTTTCATATTTAGTTTGAAGGTGCTTATGATTCTGAAAGGAGAGGAAATAACCCCAGATGCAGCCTGGGCCTGGCGAGTTCAAAGGGTGTTGCTGAGGATGTGACAATCGAGTCCGCAGCTGGGAAAATGTTCAAAAGAAAGTGGGGGAATAGGATTGGGAGTAGGATCAGAAAAAAACAACTTGGCTGAGTCTTCGAGTTGGTCCCCGCCGCTGTAGGCAGCCGCATCAGAGCTGTGTCTCGTAACGAACCCAGCGGGGACGGACCTCGGCTGCCTGATCCCGGGGCACCCACGCTTCCCAAAACCAGGGCCAGGGAGCACGTTTGTGGGGTTATTGATGTATTTTGCATTAGGGTGACATCACCGAGTCGACGTTCTTCTTCCCTTCACCCAAAGCCTGTTTGTTTCCTTCCCTCTCCCTACGCATTTGATGCACAGTTTCTCCGCATGGTCGTCCTTCCCTTTCAGTGGTCCCCACCAGCTCGACACGTCCCTCCCGCCTCCTTCAGTCTAACTTTCCCACTGTCCCCAACCAGCGAAAATCCAGGTTTCACCCCCCCACACACCTCAGTGGTCCCTCTCTCTGTTTGCTGTGCCCATCCCTGCCACCACGTCTACCATCGGTCCCACCTTCCTCGTCTCCCATCCACCACCACCACCACCTTGCACCGTAACACCCGGGTCTACACTGTCACACGAGCCTCTTGTCAGGAGCTGATCTTATGGACTTAAGTTGGAGAAGGGTAGATTTAAGTTGAATATTAAGAAAAATTTCCTTCCTCTGGGGGTTGTGGAACACTGGAGCAGGTTGCCCAGGGAGGTGGTTGAGGCCCCTTCCCTGGAGATATTCAACGAGGCCCTGGGCAACCTGGGCTAGTTGGGGGTGTCCCTGCGACTGCAGGGAGGTGGGACTGGATGGCCTTTGGAGGTCCCTTCCAGCCTGGAGGATTCTATGATTCTATGATCTTCAGCAGCTTTGTGTTCCTCCTGGGCATCCCTGCTTCAGGTTAGATGGTAGTGTTAGTGATGGTGACCTCCACTTGCCCTTCCAGCTTCTTTGCTTTTGGGAAAGAAAACTTCACACTTTTCTTGGGAAAGAAAATTTCACACTCCCCTGCTCCAGCCACCCCCTATCTTTTTCTTCCCTTCATCTGCTCTTGTTCTTTTAATCCAGCTCCTTGACTTCTCTCCTTCTGGGGACTCATCATTATCCCTGAGACAGTCCAGCTTCCTCACCAGCAGTTACGCATCTCTGTCTCCTGTAAAACTGTAAAACAGAAAATTGGTTTGTTTTACCTCAAACCAGGACACCTTGCCAAAGGTGTCAGGCGCTTTGGGCTCCCCTTTAAGCAGAATTAACGGCAGCTTCTTGTTTTCTTCCTCGTTTTATCAAATATGGAAGAAGGCCGTGCTGGCGTAATAGACGTTAACGAATAAATCCCCGTAGGACGGCAGGGACGTTCAGGAGACAAAGCAAACCCATCGCGCTGCCTTTTCCCCCCGTGTTTGCAGTGTGTGCCACATCGAGGCCTTTCAGTCGCAGTGGGAAGCTGTTTCTTTTTTCATGACTTTATGGATGACTGCAGCGTATCACCGAGCTCTCTAGCGCTAAGAAAGCTCCAACAATGTTTTCATGCAGGAATTCAGAAGCTCGAGACGAAAAGTTGACTTGAGATTCAAAAATACTTTCTTTGGTTGGTTGGTTTTTTTCCATTTGTAGCACGGAAGGAGGTCAGTACAGCCTGGATATCCTGGAGAGAGCACGTCCATCATCAAACTCAAGCTGGGAAGAGCTTCAGGGTGGGAAATGGAGATGCTGAGGAGACTGGGAGTAGCTCGGTAGCAGAGGAACCAGGTCAAGCACGTGCCACCTTTGCGGCTTTGAGGTCCTCATCAGGCTATCCCGGCAACACCTATGGATCTGCGACTCTCTGGCCATGTTGCGTGAGGTGGGTGGATGGTCCAAGGTGGTGTGGAAGGAGGCAAAGTGGGTACGGAGAGCAATGGACACGGGGAAAAATGTGTGAGGGGACAGGTGGATCCAGGGAACTGCTGGGTGGAATTAAACCCCTGAGATGGCTCTGATACTGATGGCTCCCGTTACACCTGGAATGGATGTTGGAGCCACGTTTCTCTCTGGGGGCTGAGCTGCAGTTGTTGGCCTTGCAGACAAAGCCACCGTTCCAGACCATCCTTAGCTATGGCCCCACGTTTGCTGCCGTTGTGCTCAAAGCAAAGGCAACCCAACCCATTGCTGCCAGCAGGACCTCCAGAGGAAGGATGTCCCGGGGGGGACATGGAAGGTGCCCCAAAAAGCATGAAGGGAAACATCATCTGTGCTTTGTGGTCCCGATGTCTTTCTGCCTGGCTCTTTGCACAATGAGTTTTTCTCTCTGGGTTGTTGGCAGAGCCTGGGTTGGTGGGGAAAGGCAGGGTCACAGGGACCCAGCTGGGCCAGGGATGGAGTTAGGGTGGGCAGGGCCAGGCTGAAGGGCTTCTTCAACCTGTGGTATGTCAGGAAGTGTAGCGACAGGACAAGGGGTAATGGTTTTAAACTGGAAGAGGGAAGATTTAGATTGGATATTAAGAAGAACTTCTTTGCTGTGAGGGTGGTGAGGCACTGGAAGAGGTTGCCCCGAGAAGCTGTGGCTGCCCCATCCCTGGAGGGGTTCAAGGCCAGGCTGGATGGGGCTTGGAGCAACCTGGTGTGGTGGGAGGTGTCCCTGCCCAGGGCAGGGGGGTTGGAAATGGATGGTCTTTCAGGTCCCTTCCAACCCAATCCCTTCTATGATTTCAGATTCTTAATGACAAAACAGGCAATGAAGGTCAATCAAACGACCTTCCTAAATGAATTGTTAGGCAAATAACATGGTTCTACTAGAATCTTTCATCTGAACATCTGAAGGATTTCAGCTTTTGACAGAGAAAAAATGTTTTGTGCTTTTCAGCATTTTCCTGGAAGCAAAATATTTGGTTTGCTCTTTTTCTTTTCCATGTTTTTTTTTTTTTTCTGGAGAATTGTTTCCCTTCTTTCTGCTCTGGTAAGAATGACATGACCATGCATTGACAATCAGGAGGCACGGGTGAGCCTTTCCCAATAAAACCAAAAGGCTGGACCTTTCACTGCTCCACGTCAGCACAGCACCACAGACGTGCTGTTTTGTGGATGCAGGAGCTTGGGTGGAATCACAGAATCACCTAGGTTGGAAGGGACCTTCTAAGATCATCCAGTCCAACCAATGGAAAAAAAAACAAAAACAAACAAACAAACAAAAAAACACAAAAGAACACCACAAAAAAAAAACACCCCAAAACACCCACACAAAAAACCCAACAACCATAAACACCACCCCACACCACCCAACACTAAGCCATATCCTTGAGCACCAACTCAACTCCTCTCTTGAATCCCTCCAGGGATGGTGCCTCAACCCCCTCCCTGGGCAGCCCATTCCAATACTATTCCACAAGCAGCTTGTGGAATACCATTCTACAAGCCCATTCCACAGCAGCTTGCTGTGGCCCAGGGCGGGTGGTGACTCACGTCCCCAGTGAGTCAGGCTCAAACATCACAAAACCCCTTGGGGAAACTCCATGTTTGTGTCCTCGATTGTATTTTTTTAATTTTTTTTTTTTTTTCTTCTCTCTTGCTTCGCTGGGCTCAGTTTTTAAGTCATTTGAAATAGGGTAACACAGCTACAGAACATTGCTCTCTGTAGCATCACACACGTGGTTCATCTACGGCTAATTTCTCCCATTGCTGTTGTCTGGCGGTAGTTCTTCCCTTTAACTTGTAATATTCTTAAATGATTTTTCCCTTAATGTAAACACAAAACCTTTTTTGCTTAATTATTTTTTTTTTTTTTTAATTAGAAAATGACATGGGTCTGCCTGTTGGGATGCTGAATTCAGCCCCTTCCAGTCTGACCGCTCCAGGTCCATCTCCTCGGTGCCATCCTGAGCTCTCTGTCCTACCCACAACCCAACGATTCCCAACCCCGTCCTTGGCAGACACCAGAGCTCCCAGCCTTTCAGGAGGTATCTTCGCTGCCTTTCCCCTCCCCCAGCAGTCTTTCTAATGATCTTACCTTTTAGAAGTCGTCGTAATTGCCATTCCTTTCAGGTTTAGGGCTGCAGAGTGAGCGCCTTTGATCAGATTAATCGTTATTGGTTTTAAGAGAACCGGGCTTTCACTTCATGTGGCACACTGAATATTTGGTTTGTTGCAAAGTCTATTATGCTAGACGTACATTATGTTCACTTAAATATGTTTTTATCTTTGGAAAGCCTTTAAGGAGCTTATCAGGGCGGAGGGAAGTACGTTTTCTGTGTAAATGCCATGTCTGACTGAGTTCTCCTGCCCCTGGCTCCCCTGGGGAAGCTCTGCCTCCTTGCCAAGCTGGGCTTGGGCTGGGTCCCCTCCAACCCTTTGCTCTCCCCCTGTTTTTGGGGGGGTCCCAGGGCAATGATGTTTGATAAAAGCATTTTCAGCATAAGCATTTCTTTCTCCTGACTCCTGTTGGCTTTCGAGATGGAAATACTCCCTATATCCTCCCAGTGGTCTAAAAACTTTCACATTTATCTTTTTTTTCTTCTTCAAAGTTTTTGTGGTTTTATTTTTTTTCTCCTGTCAGAGTAGATATATTTTAGCAGTTTAATCCAGTCTATTTTTCATGCTTTTTTCCCTGCAGCTCTTTCAGAGAGTAACTTATAAGAGATTAACCTCCACGATGCGAGCAGAGTGAAGTGATTCTTCCCAATGCAAAAAGCTTGGTCTGCAATGGTGCAGCAATTAACTAAGATCCGTCAGAACGAGGGGATCCTTTGCTCTCCCTTTCTGATTAATGCCTCTGCTTTAAACTCTTACCCACTTATCCCTCTGCGTAACCTATTGTTCTCTCCTCCAGATAGGCCCTTCATACAAACACTGTTTTAATTACTTTTATAATTAGTCAGCAGCAAAATCTTTGATGAAATGCCTCTTAAACTTATTGAAATCTTTGCTGCTTTTTTTTCATGTATTATACACAACTTCTCATTAACTTTCTCAAGTCTAATTAAACTTCGCTCATCATTCTTACATCCACCCCTCCAGTATCACTTTTTGGTAATTCTTCTTGTGACATTACAGTCTAGGTGACATCACAAAATCTCATTTGTTTCAGGGGAGAATGTATTTTAGAAAATGAAGACTTGGAGCAACTTGGGTTGGTTTTTTTTTTTTTTTATATTTATTTTTAAACGAGACTTCTTTCTGCTTTGCTGAAAATTACCTCGTCTTCTTAGGACTGAGCAGAAAAACACTTTGCAAATACAGCATCATACAGCATCTCCATCCTCCATCCCTGGTCTTTCCTGAGTTCTCTCTCCCGGTGGCCTGTCACTCACCTTGGTCTGCCGTTTCCAAAAAGCCTGGTATTAACAAAAACGTGTTTAACAATCTCTTCCTATTACCTGCTTGTGGGGTTTTGGTTTTTTTTTTTTGCAATTCTCTTCCATGAAAAGGCATTTTCAGTCCTTTCAGATGGCACGTGGCAATAACTCGAGTCTTTGCTGCCCCGTGCCTCTGTCTTCGGACTGTGGTGTCACTCCCGGCTTCGGGCACGAGACCTTTGGGTTGGCACGCAGGGGTTTAGCCGTGGTGTTCATGGCAATCCCATAGCTAAATCCTCAGGCAGGGCTTTGAGAAATCAATCCCTGCCCCCCCGTGGATTTATCAGGGGAGCAGGGGTTTGATTTATATGAAATAACGTGGCTAAATCTCAGCTTATCTTTGAAAATTTGCTATTTCTTCTTTTTTTTTGTCCCTTATCTGCGCCTGCTTGCACGTCTGCAGCATCCCTGGTAGCTGCTGATACTTCCTTCTGCGTGTGCTTCCCAATCTTTTTGGCTTTCCTTTTCTTTTTGGTAATCCAGTGACTGGATTACCTGCCAGTTCCTTAACCTTTGAGCACTCGCTTTCAGTCTCATGATTTTGCCCTAAAACAGGGGTGAGACTAGAATGCTGATGGGGAAATGAATATTTCCAGCCACGGACCAAACCACAGCCGTTTTTCACTCGATTCTTTCAACTTGGCACCAAGCCCTGAGATAAATTGGTGTGAAGTTTCAGAGAGACTGCACGGCATGAGAATCGCCGGGCGCTGAGGGTTCACGCTCACCTTCAGGAAGATCTACCTCAGCTCGTCAAGGGCTTCAGAGGTCCCCACGAGACGGCAGCTTCAGGGCAGAGGTGCCACCTTCCCATCTCACATCCCCACCAGATGCCACCTGCTTGTACTGATACCTTTGTGCGGGTTAAGGGCTGCTCACACACTCCTCTGGCGTCCATCTCATGCCCGCTGACCTTCCCCGTATAAATTAAATTGGATATAATAATTTAGATTGGATCTTAGGAAGAACTAAGAAGATCTTCTTTGCTGTGAGGGTGTTGAGGCACTGGAAGAGGTTGCCCAGAGAAGCTGTGGCTGCCCCATCCCTGGAGGGGTTCAAGGCCAGGCTGGATGGGGCTTGGAGCAACCTGGTGTGGTGGGAGGTGTCCCTGCCCAGGGCAGGGGGGTTGGAACTGGATGATCTTCCAGGTCCCTTCCAGCTCTAACCATTCTATGATTCTATGATTCTATGATCTGTCATCTTTTTGTTTAAAAATCCTAGTTTGTGTTTTCTTTTTTTTGTAGATCATTCACAGGGATGTTTTTCGTTTGAATTCATTTCTGGTCAATGGGAAATGTCCTTCTGTTGGCCCCAGATCGGCTTCACTTTAGGAGGTGTCACAGGGAGGGGGGGAGGAGACAGGGCTCTCTGTGTGGGAGACGACGCTAATTCTGCATCGGTCACGGCTGTTTATGTCTTGAGCTCATCTCGAGTGATGCCATTCCACCAGCAGGAGCATGTTAATTCAGATGAGGTGTGGATGTAGTCACAGGTTCCTGTTGTTGGTAAATAGCCATGCGTTGCAGAAAGACTTTTAAATTGGCCTCTCTCAGATCTGCTTCTTTTGCTGGGGGGAGCTGTCTGCAAGAGCATTCAACGAGCATGAAAGTCTCATTTCTGGTTGAAGTGCGGCTTCTCTGGTATCTTCTGGTTTACAAGATAAATCTGACCGGTGTTTGTCTGAGGAGGCTGAATGCCCAGCTCACAGCTGCTGGATGGTTTTGGCTGTAGCTACATTCCTCCCAGTTCAACCTGTTTGGGATCTTCCTGGCCCGTGTATATAGTTTTTTCATTTTTCACACTGGCCCAAGGGATGAAGCTGTGGCACAGACGGGCTTTTAGGCTGGACTTCATCCCATTCCCCTTGAGATTTTTTTGTTCTGTCTGAACTAATTTAAAATTAACTCCCTTTTAAGCGCTTTAGGTGATTTAAGATGTATTTGGGTAAGGATGAGAGCCTGTGTTGAATGACTTCATGTCCGGCTCTCCTTGTGGTAGGAGGTCTGGAGCATGTTTGGGTCTGTTCTCAGTTGTACGTAGGGTGCGTGTCTCTGCCCACAGGTCCCGTGAAGGCTGGGCTGGAGTTTCTGCCTCCGTGAAGTCTGTAATTACAGCCCGAATGGCTGCAAGAACTTTGACCCCAGCAACTCTTTTGAAACTCACTCTGCTCTGGTGTGGTCTGCGTCGTAACATGCAGAGGAGGGAACTGAAGGACAGTGAAGGACCAAGCCTGGGGCTGTCACGTTGATAGCAACGCTAAGGTAAGGACATGTAGAAGTAGTGGAGAATAATAACTGTTCACCGACTGGCTTATAATCACGTGGACAAAGGGATTCTGGAAAGACAGATTTAGAGCTTTTAGAGTTTAAAAGAGGACTGTTCCTTACCTTCTTCCCAGTGGTAGGAGATGCTTTGGTGATGCCGTCTCCCGCTTTCCTGCTCTAGGCATTGGCCACTTCGCATCCATCTCTCTCTTTTTCTCCACGACCTCCGAGAACTGAGGCTTGTGCTGGGAGATACTTAAAGACAACAAACAGCAAAAGAAGCACAAGTTCTCTCCTGCTATTTTCTTTATATTCTGTTTCCATTGGCATTCTATATGGACAGAATGGAATATAGAGAATATTCTTCACGCCTGGCGCAGAGACATTGAGACTTTTATGGGGTTGGTGTATCTGATTTTTTTTTTTTTTCTTTCTTTGTGTCTGCTCTTGGAGATTTGAGTCCAGAAGGATTTTCCAGGGAATGTGCTGGGTGACGGGGAGCCTGATAAACACAGATAGCCAGTGAATTATACGTATTCTTGAGTGTTCACCTTCAGGAAGGAGTAGGACTTGGGTAGTGGATGACTGGCAGAGAAGACCTTGAACAGTAGCTCCGTGAGACTTTATTTATTTATCAGTGTAGTCTTCTAGGAAGATTAATTATCAGATGGAAGAGCCTTGAGGGACCATTATTTTTGTTCTCATTCTACAAGTTTTGGGCCAGTAAAATAACTCTCTTTTCTAGTAGTCCTGATTAGCCGTACAGCAAGCTTGTGAGGCACTCAAGCGAAGGGGATTATTCAACCTGGATATGCAAATAAGAAGGTGTTACAGCTCTCAGTGGCTTTTATGACCTTCATTAAGTGGGGGGAACAGTCGACCGTGCGTATATTGACTCACACCCAGCTAAGACCATAAACTGCGGCGCGACTCCCTGCGCTGAGAGTGCGCCAAAGTTTAATATTCCCAAAGCTCAAATATCGAGACCTCCTCAGAAATTAGCTCGCAAGGAAAGGACAGATCTAGATAAGGGAATGGGGGGGGAATGTCTGTGAGCTGGAATCGCGGACCTGGAGTGGCAGCAATTACATGATGCACGGGACTCATAAACTCACTTTCTCAGCAGAGCATCTAGACCTGCATCATGTGCCACCTGTATTTAGTGTACACATTAACAGAAGCTTCCAGACTTCATGTATTCCAAATAAATAAGGGGTTAAAAGTGCCTGTGGTTTATCCATTTTAGCCCTCCTCCGTGCGTAACCTGGGATGGANTTGGACTAGATGATCTTAAAAGGTGCCTTCCAACCCAGGTGATTCTGTGATTCTGTGACCCCCACCTAAAACTTGCTCTTTTATTAGCTGCTGGTGGAGGGAAGGGAAGGAAAGGCATTTTAGTGGATTTATTGAGAGAGTTTCAAGGTCTGAGAGTACTGTCTGCATGATAGGAGTGAAACGCCTGCTTCTGTTCTTGGAGCCCATCTGTATGGGGAGGAGAAGCAATTCTCACCTGCTCTCACTGCCTGACCCAGATTTATTTGCACGTTCAGAGGCTTAGCGGGGCCAGACGGGCTGACCCCGTACGGCCACGGATTAAGTTCTGAGTTTGAAGTTTTTGCTTCTTACCTAGATTGTATCTGGGTTTTGCAAACTGCCAGGCGGTTGCCAGGCTTCAGGAGGGGCTGTTCACAAAGGCTGCTGCGACAGGATGAGGGGCAATGGACTTAAGTTGGAGAAGAGCAGATTTAGGTTGGATATTAGAAACAAGTTCTTTCCCCTGAGGGTGATGGAACGCTGGACCAGGTTGCCCAGGGAGGTGGTTGAGGCCTCTTCCCTGGAGATATTCAAGGTGGTGCTCGCTGGGGCCCTGGGCTACTTGGGGGTGTCCTTGCAACTGCGGGGAGGTGGGACGAGATGACCTTTGGAGATCCTTTCTGGCCTGGACGACTGTGATTTTCTAATATCTGTCCAGTAGCAAGCTGGTTATTCCAACAGAATAATTTCATCACAATTAACCACGCAGGTTTCCCCTCCGGGAAAGAGCCACATTCTCATGTTCATGTGAGATTTTTGGGTCAGCAGTGAGTGGCTGTAAAGGTCTGGCTGTGCGATGCCTGCAACACCACGATATTTGGCGGGGGGGTGTCTGAAGATTAATAGGAAAATGGTTAAAGAAAGCATTAGAAAAGCCCGTGTAATTCAAACAGCTCGCCCTGTTCTGCTTCTAAGCCGCTGTCAGCTCTGCCAGGCAAAGTTCAGGGAGGAGCAGCAATTAAGGAAACGGGATCAATTCATCAAGGGCAGGGAGAAACGTACCCCGCCGAGTTTCCTGCTCAAAGCCCAGCGGAGGGATGGGTGCTGTAGGGTCAGGGACAACCATCAAACGTTTCTTGCAAGTTCAGGGTTTTCTCCAAATTAGCACTTCGGAAACTTTGCAGGATTGGTTTAGCACCAGAGATCAGGAATAAAACATGAAATAAAATAATAGGATGAAAACGCTGCTGGCACAAATGGGTCTGTCTCTTTGAGCAGATGGACCAGAGACCCCCAGAGATCCCTTCCAAATGAAATTCCATGATTTAGCAATATCCACTTTGCAAAAAGAGTTGAATACAGCAGGTTAAATGCGTTACCCCAATCCTCCTGGAAGGAATAACCCGTTTCAGGGACATTATCCTTTCCAAAAAAAAAAAAACAAACGGGTTTATGTCCATGCCAGAGCTGGTATCGCTATGGTTATTATTTGTGTATGTGGAGTTTGTTTCATAGATCTTTATTAAAAACATTGTCTTTGATGACATTAGTGGAGATCAATGATGGGCAGTAGAAAGGTCACATAAGTAGATGTAACTGCTGCTGTTCTTGTTCCAGTACTCAAGCAGTGTCACAGTAATGTTTATGTGCCCGGTAAGGAGGCCGGAGGAGAATTTTAGAGCTCAAAATGCTGATTCTGGTTCCTGCCATCTCAGAGGAGCACGAGGGTATCTGTTTTTCTCTAACATAAGATGAGGAGCCAGCACTGAGATACCCACCCACAGCTCCCAGATCCTTCCCTGTGCTCTTCCTCTCAGGCAGCATCCTCCTTGTTTGTCTTCATCTCCACGGCATCGTGCTCTTCATGATACCTTCCAGTGGTCCCGTTTGAGAGCGTAATTTCACTTTGTACTTCCCTGATGTCGGTGGCAATGGTTATTAAGCTTTGTCATGCACCCTTTTCCCTTCCTCACTTCTCTGTTTCCATGTGCACTGTATTATATTCACTGTAATGATTTTGGTGGGGAAAATAGTGCATGACTATAGCCAACGGCATCCTGAGGGACATCAGGAAGAGTGTGACCAGCAAGTGGAGAGAGGTCATCCTCTCCTCTGCCCTGGGGAGGCCCCATCTGGAGCACTGGGACCAGATTTGGGCTCCCCAGTTCAGGAAGGACAGGGAACTGCTGGAGAGGGGACAGCAGAGGACCACAAGGATGATGAGGGGGCTGGAGCATCTCTCTGATGAGGAAAGGCTGAGGGACTTGGGTTGTCTTAGTCTGGAGAAGAGAAGGCTGAGGGGGCATCTGATCAACACCTAGAAATACTCAAAAGGTGGGTGTTGAGAAGAAGGGGACAGTCTTTTTTCAGTGGTGCCCAGGGACAGGAGAAGAGGAAATGGGCACAAACTTGAACATAAGAAGTTTTATCTCAACACAAGGAGGAACTTCTTTCCCATGAGGGTGTCAGAGCCTTGGAACTGCCCAGAGAGGTGGGGGAGTCTCCTTCTCTGGAGACATTCCAAACCCACCTGGACACGTTCCTGTGGGACCTGCTCTGGGTGGCCCTGCTCTGGCAGGGGGTTGGACTGGATGATCTCCAGAGGTCCCTTCCAACCCCATGGACTATTGTGATTTTATTTTTTTGAAGGTCTGGAAGAATTAAGTATTTTGAACTGCCTTTCATTTTCACGACTCCTTGTGAAAAATTAAAAATGGTAGAAGAATATGTTTATTGTTGCAGTTTTGTGCATGGCTTGTTGAGAGGAGTTCTTGCAGGTGGCGAGAGATCACTGTCCGAGTAAAAACTTCAACAAGAAATGAGGTAGAATGCACCAAACAGCCAGAACGGGCAGGTGCTGTGGGGCACTAAGGGACAGCAAAGCAGTGTTTGAGAAAATTGTGTCAATTTTCCATTGCCATTTTAGGCTAACTTTATTTTCCTTAATGGTATAAATAATGCAGTGCCTTGGCCTTTGCAAAGTTGAACCATGGGAGGTGTTTCGCAGTAAATCAACTTTTACTTGCTGGAGTTACTTGCTAAAATCTCCATCAAGATCAAAAGCTCCCTTTGTTTCTCAAACTGCTCTTGTGCCCTGATTTCAGGGTTCTGTTGAACAAGTACAGGTGAAAATAAAGTGACAACTCATGGTCAAATGCACAGGGAGCATCGCAAAAGGCAGAGCCTTTGAGCTGTTTTAAAATACCCGTGTTTCTTGTGTAGATAGCGGTGCAGCCAGGGGAGAATTTCATGCCTGAGGAGCATGAATTGGGAGCCTTGCTCTCCATCACTGGGGAATTAAAACCTGACTGGGGTGACTGTCAAAGCAAAGGCGGCACAAAGATGGGCTTGCAGAACCCCTGTACATTGGTGGCAAATAAAAGAAGGGACTTTGTACATGGTATAGACCACTACCAACTGACAGCAAATGCTTTATTTCTAATTGATTTTGATCCTTCTCAAACAGGACCCTTTTGCACCACAGATGGCTTGGAGGAGAGCTGTGGATCCTTTCTGGATGTGCCCACCTCCCTCGGAGGGTGAAGCCACGGTGGTGGGGGAGGTAAGGCAGTGCCCTGCTCCTGTAGTGCAGCTGAATGCCAAAAGCTGGCCCTTTCTGGTGGAACAGTAACACTTGGTGGGGCAAGGCGAGTCACCTCCCCAGGTTCCATGCTTGATACGAGGTCGCATCTTGCTTTCCCAGGAAGGGTGAGAAGGTCTTCAGGCTTCCTCTGAAGAACAAGAGGAGCACTGAGGATGGGAGGGCTCAGAAGCTGCTCTGCAAGGGATCACCAAGCCTCATGATCAGGCTGCTGGGGTGTCATTACATTATGGATCTTCCTTCCTAAGCCCTTCTTACAGGGCTTAGGCATTGCAGCATGGAGGCATGGCACTCCTGCCTGCTGGAGCATGCCGATGGCAAGGATGCCTCAAAGGCTGGGTGCTCCTGGCACGGCCCCCCCACCACAGGACATCTCAGTTAGGGTACATATTCATGTCTGGTATTTGGCCACTTGTTGGTTGGCCCCCATCCTTGTTCTTGGAGAGTATGGAAATGCACCTCCACTGTCCATCCAAAAAAACATGTCTCTGGATACTTCTCAATGGCAGGCTTGCTTGGGATTGGTTTCTAAGGGGTGACTAGATACGTTCTCAGGAGATAAAGTTGATAAAGCCTAAATCAAAAAGGAAACTGCAAGCTATTCCTGGTGGCAGAGGTGGCTGCTTCAGGTTCTTAACTTATATTTATACGCAGAAAACGGTGTTTAAGCCAGTGTGTGTAAATGTCTTTCTCCTGGAGTGCTCGTAAGATTTTTCCTCTTTTGACTGAAGATCTCAAAACCAGTTAGAAAATCAGAGGATGGGGAAATCTTGATGGGTTTGTAAATGACTTGGAGAAAAAGACAGAGGAAACAGGACACGTCTGAGTCTGGGGATGTTGAAGTGATGCTGAAGTTCCTTTTGTTCTCTAATGACAGAGAAGTCTGCCAGTCTTGGCTCTGCTGCAAGCTTCACTCTCTGTAATTAAAAATCAATTAGTATGTTTAGCAATTATCTAATTAACTTACTAAAGCTATCATGTTAGATTCATATCCAAACATGCCTCTAAATTGTATGTGTTAGTAATAATGCAAATGATGCATTTATAGCTCGTGTAAGTTGGAATTAATTGAAGCGTGTGACACGTCTGTTAATTTTGTGTGTACCTAATAGGCTGCGCTTGGGGATCTTTGAAAAAAACAATCAGGATCACGAAAACTTTCCTGGGACCACAATTTTGCAAGTCTTCTTGGGACAGAGGATTTATTCCCTGAAGCTCAAGCCTGAGGAATAGCATGAAATGATCCCCTCCATCGGCATCGCTTTGAGGGAGGGTTAAAGTCAGTGCAATTAGGCAGTGCCTGGGCTTATTTTCGGGTAAATTGGTGGCCCAAACGGCTGAGAACCAGGCTGTGCCTTGAACAACGCGCCCAACCTCCCTGTGCTTGCCACCCACTGCTTCTCTGTTTCGTTTAGGCTGGGATCCTGGTGCAGCAAAGACCATCTCCTGACCCGTTGTATCCACAGCCCTTTCCCTGGGTACCCACGCCCAGCTGGAGCCTCTCAGCAAAAATCACCTGGACCAAGGATCCCGTCCTTCCCTGCAGTCAGAGGTGAGGACAAATCCATGGCTGAGTTAGCAGTCTGCTAAGCCAGCTTTAGGGAGTTTACCCTGCTGAGGCACACAAAAAAAATTAAAAAAAAAAAAAAAAAAAAAAAAAAAAAGGAAAAGATCCATCTTTTTACAGCTCCCTCTGGAATGGGAAGGGGGAACAGCTTTTAGAGCCAGTTCTTTTTGAAGTTTATGCCAGCCCTTTCCTGGGAACCTCGCCACTAAACGTGCTCCCAAACAGGGTGTACAGGAAGGTGACAGCGGCTTCGCGAAGCCAAACGTTTGTTTTAGCCAAGCAACCTTAATGGCTCGAGTGTCTGCTAATGGGAGTTTGAGAAAATCCAGAGGAAAATGCGTGGCTGGATAATACAGATCCCGTTTCAAAGGCTGGTTTTTGGGCTGTCAGTCTGGATTAGAGGGAAGGCTCCCTGTGTGTCGCGGCAGAGCGAGTGAGCGATGGCAGAAGGTGCTGGTGACACTGCCTGGAGCTCATCCCCTCGGCAGCTTCGGGATAGATGCAGCTGCAGATGCTGCCAGACAGTAATAAAGACAGAAAAACCCAGTGCTGCTGTAAAGCCTCGGCTTTCTGAGGAAAAAAAATAAATTAGTGAAGCTCTAGAGGTTTTGCAGACCTCAAGCCACTGCTCTGCTCTCCCCTTGGCAGCAGTTTCCAAATCAAACATCTGCTTTTCCAGCAGCTTCGGTGCGATGTAGCAGGATTTGTGAGTCAGTGGGTGCTTCACAGCTGGTTGCTTCTGCCTCGTTGATAGCGAGGAAGGTGGCCAGAGAGCAAGCACACCGCCACTGAATGGTGGCGATTAAAGGCCTTTAATTGGCTTCTTAAATTCCCTGGGAAACATTTGTCCTTGGTGAGAGCAGGCTGGGGTTGGGTGGCGATTGTGGAAGCCAGAGCTGCCTGAGATGCGATGGTGTCCGTCGGATGCCTGTGGGAGTGATTCCTGTCTGGACTCCTATGGAGGTTGGTTACCGGAGATCCTGCAACTGGTTAAAAACCTCTAAGGTGAAAAAAAAAAACAATAATAAAAAAACCCAAACCAAAACAAAAAAAAACAATAGAAAAGGGCTAGCCCTAAGGATAAAGAGACTGTGGGTAAGATTTATGAAGTTTATGATTAGTTTTTTTATGATGCTCAGAGGGCTGGAGCCCCTCTGCTGTGAGGACAGGCTGAGGGAGCTGGGGCTGTTCAGCCTGGAGAAGAGGAGGCTCCAGGGAGACCTTGGAGCAGCCTTCCAGGATCTGAAGGGAGCTCCAGGAGAGGGACTCTTGGTCAGGGAGTGGAACGATAGGGCAAGGGGTAATGGTTTTAAACTGGAAGAGGGGAAATTTAGATTGGATATTAGGAAAAAATTCTTTGCTGTGAGGGTGGTGAGGCACTGGAACAGGCTGCCCAGGGAGGCTGTGGCTGCCCCATCCCTGGAGGGGTTCAAGGCCAGGCTGGATGGGGCTTGGAGCAACCTGGTGTGGTGGGAGGTGTCCCTGCCCAGGGCAGGGGGTTGGAACTGGGTGATCTCTGAGGTCCTTTCCAACTCTAACCATTGTATGATTCAATGATTCTAAGTTCTTTAGATGCAGATAGATATGCATCCAGCAGTTGGTGGAGAGTGGAGAAGAAATAGGAGTGAGTTCAGGATACAAAATAGGAGATCTGAGTTAGCAGGGTTAAAGAGGGGATGGGAGGCAGGTGGAGAGGTGGAGATCTGGATTTATCAAAGCAGGACCTGTGTTCAAGAGCCTGCGCAGACCCGGTGTCTGGTCTTTAACAGGGACGTGACTCCGGTTTCCTGGGAATAAACCACCTCATGGGGTGGCCAGGGGACAGAGGCAGGCTGGGGGACAGGGCTGCTCGCAGGGACAAAAGTTGGCAGCAGTTTTAAGGATGTCTGGGAAGAGAAAGCTGAGAGGAAACCAGATTAATTTAAAGCTGGACTTTAAAGAGAGGTCATCTGATACAGTTGTAATCTTGAATTGAAATGAGATATAAAAATCTAAGAAAAACATCCTGTGTTCACCCCTTATGGTGCTGTAAATCTGTGGCTCTGAGGGCTGTCCAGACAAGTGTTTCTTCACCAGTACTTATGGGACTGTAAATTGCATTTAAAGCCTATAAAGCAGGTATAGGATTCGGTTTTATTCCACTTTATGCAAGCTATGTCATTTTGTAAAGAAATATTCCCTTCTATCCTCATATCCTGATATCTTAAACAGCAGTTAATGTTATAATCGTTGTCGAGAAGGAAACCAAACTTTTCTTCAGGCTACCTGACCTCTCATGGCACTTAGAGCTTCTGGGGTTAAGAGCAGGCACTAAAAGCAGGTGACGGGTTTTATCAGCCTCAACTTCTTGCTGGCGTTCGTTGGCTTCTGCCAAATGCATTTTCTGTGTTTGGCGTTTCGTAGCTACACAAGATGCTCTTAAAAATATCTAAGTGCCTGTTACAAAAGGCACAGTCTGCCCAGAGCAGAAGCCTACTCGCTCGCATTCCTCCTCTGCCACCCGAAATAGAAAATGCATTAAGGTCTGTTCAAAGTTTTCGTTGTTTTCTTTGTGGCTGCTTCACGACCTGCAGGAGCTGCTGAATCGTGCCATAAGTTGGGAATAATTTAAAGCTGGTCTCCAAGAAGTAAGCAATTATCCTATTTGCAGTGTGATCTTTGCTACAGCAGTTGGAGAATGAGGGTTTGGTTGTGGGTCTGGAAACACTGAAAGGGGGAAATAGAAACAATAAATTAAGACATTCCTCAATTTTTAGAAAGTGATCTGTGGAGGAATCCTCCTTGCCCATGGCAGGGGGGTTGGAACACAAATCTTCAAGGTCCTTTCCAACTCTAACCATTCTATGATTCTATGATTTTCCCTCCCTCCAGACTGCTGTGTGGTCACTTCCATTTGGGAATATTTCTCCTGTGGGAGCTTTTCCTCAAAGGTTTGATGCCAATTCACGATGTCTCCAGCAGTTCACGTGAGGAATTGACAGAGCTCAGAGGGTTGTGATCAGTGGCACAGAATCTCGTTGGAGGTCTGCAACAAGTGGGGTCCCCCATGGGTCAGTACTGGCTCCAGTCCTCTTCAATATTTTCATCAATGACCTGGACGAAGGGGTGGAATGTACCCTCGAGTGTCTGCTGGTGATACTAAACTGGGAGGGGTGGCTGATGCAGCAGAAGGCTGTGCCACCATCCAGCAAGACCTGGAGAGCTGGGCACAGAGGAACCTGATGGAATTCAGCAAGGGCAAGCACAGGGTTCTGCACTGGGGGAGGAATAACCCCCCGCACCAGGACAGGTTGGGGGGGACCTGCTGGAGAGCAGCTCTGAGGAACAAGACCTGGGAGTCCTGGTGGACAACAGGATGCCCATGAGCCAGCAATGGGCCCTGGGGTGATGGGATCCTGGGGTGAATCTAGAGGAGTGTGACCAGCAGGTGGAGGGAGGTCATCCTGCCCCTCTGCTCTGCCCTGGGGAGGCCTCATCTGGAGCACTGGGTCCACTTCTGGGCCCCCCAGTT
>VZRU01002615.1:290056-313119 GCA_013398155.1 Pedionomus torquatus | reverse complement strand
AAAAAAAAAAAGAAAAAAAACCCAAACCAAACAAACAAAAGCAAGCACACAAAAAAAAACCACAAAAAAACCAAAACCTCAACAAGCAATGTTTAATTATCAGCCAATCTAATGAAAGTAGTCTTCAGGAACAGAATATCTCTGCCTCCGGGTGGGAATGCACATTGTTTGTGGTCCCTCCTTGAAAGAGTTTGAGTGTAGAGTCACAGAACACTGTGGGGTTGGAAGGGACCTCTGGGGACCATTCAGTCCAACCCCCTCCCAGAGCAGGTCCACCCACAGCAGGTCCCACAGGAACGTGTCCAGGCAGGGTCTGAATGTCTCCAGAGAAGAAGACTCCCCCACCTCTCTGGGCAGCCTCTGCTGGGGCTCTGCCACCCTCAGAGTGAAGAAGTTTCTCCTCCCGTTTAGCTGGAACTTCTTACGGACAGGTTTGTAGCCATTTAGGTACTTTTGGGTAAGTACCCTTGGGTACTTTACCAATTACTTTTGGGTACTTACCCCAAAGGGTACTTTTGTTGTAAATGATACCACTGTTGTCTAATGGGTTTGGATTGTTTTTATTATTCCCAGCAGCTCTGCAGGGAAACTCGCATCCTGTGAGCAGGATTTGTAGCTCACATAGTGGCTTTTTGTCGCACCTTCTGCTCAGCACATCTCCAGCCTAGTAGCTGGGTTAGCCCCCACCCTTCAGATCCTTAGGAATTTTACCAGTCAGGCGTCAGGAATTTTACCTGGATGTACCTTTGATTTGACCTGGGGTGTTCATTCTGGTGTTTAAATCACCTTTAGATAACATTTCCTAGGGGTTTTCAGCACCTGATGTGGGGAGGGAGACGGGGTGGTGAACACCTGGGTGACTCTGATACTCTACCAGGCTTGGAAAAGGCTTTGAGGATGATAGCTTCAGGAACAGCAAGTTTATTTGAATGTCGTGAGTTCTTACTCTTCTGTGCAAACTGGTTCCAGGCAGCAGATTTGACTGGGGAAAAAATTGAGCGTTAGGTGTATAGGTGTTTAGGCAAACAAAGCTCTTGGGAATTCAGAAGGGTGCTCCCCATATGGGCTCACAAGTCCACAGGAGCAGAAAAATCCAGGTAGCTGGCAATTTTATTGCACGTTGGGTTTTGGTTTTTTGTAGAAAGCAAACAGAGATCTGCACCTAGATAGTTGCTACGAGAGCAGAGGCTGAGGGTCTGGTCCTATTTCTGAGCACGGGGTGCAGCCAGAGGCTCTGGTTCAGAGGGAGGGTTGTGACTGGTCCCTTTGGTGCTGTCACCACCCGCCCCAGGGTCTCCTCCAGCAGAGGTGGGAGGAGGTGGGAACTAAAATTACCCAGAAATGAAAGCTCTTTCCCCTTCTCTCCGCAAGCTCTGTAGGTCTGTAAGGTCTTCTGCTTCAGGGGGTGTTTGTAGGGTTCCAGCAGAGATTTCTTCTGGAACTTAAGCCACTTTTCCAAGGAGAGGCAGCACTTGGCTGTCCTAGGGAAACTAAAAAAATAGGCCAGGAATGAAATGACAAAAAGCCACTCATTCGAAAGCATGAAAACACTCCCGTTTCTATGGGAAATCTCCATCCACCTCCTCTCTGAGGCTGGAGGACCTTCTCGTGGTCTTCATCCTTCCTCCCTCCTACCTGTCCCCCAGGTCCTTCATGCGTCACAGGGCTCGGTGTGAATAGAAGCAAAACAAATGTCTGCCTCCAGCTTGCAAGGATTACGAGAGGGCAAAATGTAAAGAAAAAAGATAAGACAGAAGAAATTGCTATTTTCTTGCAATATCCGTTGCCGCCTAAAGCTGGCACACTGACCGGGGTGGTTTCAGTGGCGAGGAGGATGCTGCCGCTGTTTCTCTCGCCTCGTCTGCCTTAAGCCACCAGCTGTGGGAAGGGATTAGGTGGAAACAGCAGCCTGGCAGCGTGGATGCTGCACCCTGGGGGCCAGCAAACCCTCACCCTGGCTCCTTTCTGAAGCCCCGAACGTGAAAATGAATCCCGGTTGTCTGTCAGGGGGTTCTGCCTGCCCTGCCGTAGCTTCCCCCAACTCCTTTAAAAATTGCATTCGACAGCCTACTGCGCTTCAGCTGCGAGCATCACGGACTTTAAAGGGCTCCTCTGCAAAGTGTTTCCTCCAGCCGCTGTTTCCAACAAGCGCGAGATGCCGATAGCTTCAAAAACCATGCTCAAAATACGGCATGAATATTTGATCTTTGCTGAAGCTGCTGAGTTGTCTGACTTCTGCAGACAATGCGGAGAATAAGAAAGCTTTTGGTTGTTTGTTCTTCCCACAAGGAAAAGAAAAGCCAAAAAGAGAAAGGAAGCTTCGTTTCTGCTGATGTAAAGTGAATGCTAATGAGGGCGCTTGTTAGTGGAAAGGCTGCAGCCAAGCTCTCCACTTACAAAAATTTTCCAGAGCTCTAAATAGAGAAGGTGGTGGAGGAAATTAGAGCGGGAGCATCCTGCCATTCCTTGATTTGTACACGACTAATTCTCTGTACGTCTGTGTTTTCAGAATCTCAGTTGAAAAAGGGAAAATGCCACCCCGGTTTGGGGTGAGGATGCCCCTGTGAGGATGTCTCAACCCTATCGAAATCATCCAGTCATTTAAGTTGGAAGACACCTTTAAGATCATCGAGTCCAACCTTAGACCTACCACTGGCAGGTCCACCCCTAAACCGTGTCCCTCCTGTGAAGGTATTAAAATAAGTAAATCAGCCATTTTCACAATAAATGATTTGGGGGAGGTTTAAGGGGGAGGGTTTTCCTGAAGGTCGGTCAGCAAAAGTTCTCCTCCTTATTGTGGTGTTTCCATCTCGAAAAATAAATAAAACAAGCAAAGGCTGATGCAAAACACGTTTGCTAAAATAGCACAAGTCCACTGTGGAGGCTGAGGACTCGCATGCCTGCGTGTATTCCGGAAATTAAGACTTTTATCTGTTTTCTCTTCCTAAAATTTCAGCTTGACAACCCAGTTGCCCTATTTTTACAGGTTACTGCACTTTCCCCTTCGCTCTCCTTGCCCACAGAGGAGCCCAAATAGCATGGCATCTCATCCTGCACCTCCAGAGGAAAGGGCTGAAGCTTCTGCTCAGAACTGCGGGTTGTTCCCAGGAAAAGGGAGCACAGGGTAAGTTAGAAGAACAACTTTAATTTTTGTGGTTTTTTTCGATGCTATATCCTTGATCTATGTCCTTCCTGTTGTGCTAATGCTAGAAATGTTTGGGGTTTAATTACTTCCTTGCTGTAATAAAAGGTTGGGAGGGGGAGAAAAGTATCTATAAAGTCAGGAGTGGGAAGGGTTTTGGCAGGAGGGAAGGGAAGGAGAAGGAAAGTTACTGCCTGCTTAGAAAGTAATGATATGAGTAATTACCACTCTGGTGTAAATGAGGTGATCTCAGATGAAAAAGGCCCTGCTGAGATACCCCAAACCAAATGCATCTTTCAAGGATGGGACCTTCTCCAAAAAGCATTTTAGTGAAGTGTTTTTTATGGGAACAGTTTTATCTTTGGATTGGGAGGAAAACACGCAAAGTCTACGGTTTCCGAGCAGAAACATTCACAGTGTTAAAGTGATGCTGAGCCAATTTTCTGGAAATCTCAATTATTTTCCCTTTTGTAGATTAGTAAGGCAGCCGAGGGTCTGCTCTAATGCTGGTAAAAGTCAATGGGAGATTTTGCATTAGCTCCCCAGAGAGCTGGATCAGTTTGGCTCTTGGCTCCAAAGCCTTTAAGCTTTGCTATTTTTGAGCTATGCGAAAGGAAGATCCACGCGTTGGTAAATGGTACCCGGTGAGTCGCAGAAGGTTGGTGCTAATTTTCCACGAGGCCTTTCGGGGAGAAATAAGACATGCAAGTGAGAGCTGAAAAATCAAATAGGAGCGTCCAAGCGCATCCTCGCTCTTGTGCTAAAAGTAACGCCGGGCAAGTGCTTTGATTCTTTTCAGTTTTCACGTCGCATGGTTGAGGCTGGGAAGTGATTTAGGGCAGAAAAAACCTCATCCATGTCAGAGTGAGTTTCCTGCCAGAGCAGTCATCCCCGTGTTATTTAGTGGCCGCGGTTCTTGAGTTTTAGGAATGAGTTGTCGGATTGTTCTCTCCAGCCGTGAAGAAGGGTCATTTCTCAGCTCTGCCTTTGTCTGTATTGAGTAATTATAGGACCTTTTTGCCCTTAATGAAGGTTTGGGCTTTTTTTTATTATATATATATATTCAATATATACTCTATTTATTAGGGTAGACTTTAGAGGCATTATCCAGGTTAGGGCTTCACCGTGGCAGGAGATGGTTGGCCTCAATGATCTTAAAGGTCCATCCTGACCTAGATGATTCCATTATTCTACGATTTTAAGCTGCTCCTTTCCCTAAGAGTGTGTGTGCTAAAGGACCAGGCTTTTAGGGGTTGGTTGGACAAAGACATTTTTCATAGATTATAGAGACATAGGGATGCTTTAACGGCCTTTATAGCAGGAGGTCCAAAAACTGTCCCTTTACTCCCAGGTACTTTGGCCAAATAAAAGCGATCTCTATAAATCTCGCCTTCCTGATGCAAATACTCGTAAAGATGAGTTTCCACTTGGGAACAGATGAGCCCAGAGGAGCGAGAGCTGCCGGTGCCAGCAGAGCTCGACCGGTGATGAATTTGCTCCATTATTTTCACCGTGGTCTGAAACGGGCCGTTGGCTCTCCAGCAGCGGTGTTTGCTTCCCGGCTCACTGCTCGCTGGCTTTTCAAATTCTAATAAAAAGTCAGCCTGTGGGTAAGTCTACTTCTACCTGCGTCCTCCAAGCTGGCTCCAGCGTGCTGTAAACGCCGGCTTGTTCCTCCTCTAGAACATCAATAAACCCAGAGCTCTCTGGCCTGGGTATGGTGGCCGTGAGAAAACTTGGCACGTTTCACCTCGTTTCTACCCAGACTTGTCTGAAAGCACCATCTGGACCAAAGCAAACACCGTGATTGAAGAGGTTGTCCTCTCTGCGCTCAGTGGGACTGTTGTGGGGGTTGGTTTTTCACCCGAGTTTCTCTTAAGTTTTGTAGGAAAAATGTGAATTATTTCTCAGAATCCCAGACTGGTGGGGTTGGAAAAGACCTCTGGAGATCATCCAGTCCAACTCCCTGCCAGAGCAGGGTCATCAAGAGCAGGTTGCACAGGAACAAGTCCAGGTGGGTTTGAATGCCTCCAGAGGAGGAGACCCCACACCCTCTCTGGGCAGCCTCTGCCAGGGCTCTGCCACCCTCATAGCAAAGTTTTTCCTCAGGTTGAGATGGAATTTCCTGTGTTCCAGTTTATGCCCATTGTCCCTTGGCCTGTCGTGGGGTACCACTGAGAAGAGTCTGGCCCCATCCTCTTGCCACCCGCCCATTAGATACTGCTCAGCATCAATGAGATCCCCTCTCCATCTGTTCTTCTCCAGGTTAAACAGGCCCAGGTCTCAGCCTTTTCCCAGCAGGGAGATGCTTCAGTCCCTTGATCGTCTTTGTAGCCTCTGCTAGACTGTCTTCAGTTCCCTGTCCTTCTTGAACTAGGGGGACCAGAACTAGACACAGACCCACCCCTCTTTCCAAAGTCACGGCATCCGAAGGGGCTGTGTGACAGGAGCCATCATTAACATCCCCTTTGCCCATCACACTGGTCTCAGCATCCATCTCTCTTTCCTTCCTGCTTCTGCTTGTCCTTTGCACAAGAATTTTAGGAAAAGAATTCTTCCCAGAAAGAGTGGTCAGACACTGGGGTAGGCTGCCCAGGGAGGTGCTGGAGTCCCCATCCCTGGATGTGTCCAAGAGTCCTTGAGGTGTGCTGTTGGGGGATATGATGAAGGGGAGAACTTTGTAGAGTGGGGTTGATGGTTGGACTTGATGATCCCAAGGGTCTTTTCCAACTTGAACGATTTCATGATTCTGAAATGTACCAGCACCACAAAAGACTTTCCTGCTATTAGCGATTCTATTTTCATTGCATAAAACATATCCTTCTCGGGCTTTTCTGGGGAAGGAGTTGACTTAAAAATCAATCTCAGTTGTCACTTTTTTTTGTCAAACACCTGGAACGGTTTTGACAGGTAATTACAAGGAAAGTGAAAAAGAAGTCCTGTAAAAAAAAAAAACCTAAAATAATAAATATTTCAGTGCACTCAAGCCTGCATCTATGGGATTTGTCGTCATGAGACCAGGTAGCTGTGGCTGGGCCAAGCAAGTCCCACCTGCAAAGGTCCTCACTTCCCCCCGTGTCCTGCCAAACACGCAACTGATTCCTGCTCCCACTTGGCAAGAGCCAGGGGGTCCTGCCCGTGGCAGGGCCAGGCATTGGTGGGATACACAGCCACAGAATTCAGGGGGGGCATCCTGGAACCAGGAACCATCCTGGAACCATTCTGGAACCACGGCTGCTTTATTTTAAATGGCATTTATTGAAAATTAAAATTAATTAAATTTGAATGGAAGGAAAAGGGTTGCAGATGCCCGGTGGGCAGCGGGTTTGGCTGTCTGTGCCAGGGACGGACCCCGGGCAGAAGAGAATGAATATTCTGAGATATACTAATATAAGATTAATATATTAAGAGATTAATATTCTGCTGTGTTATTGTTTGGTTTTGGCACGTGCAGCGTATTTGGCGTGTTGGGGCCACGATCACTGCTCTGCAGGCGTGTTGCAAGACGCGTGTGGGCGGTGTACTTGGGAAGAAAGTGTTGGTGATGTCCTCTAACGAGAAAACACCTTCCTTTAGTGGCGAGGGGCCTTACGTATGCCATGGAAGTTCGGAGCAGAGCCCGCCGTGGAAACAAGCTTTGAGGTAAATTTCTAAGAAGTTTGCATCCTTTACGTTTCTGGGTTTTTTTTCTCAAGCCGGTTTGGTGGAGACAGGTTCTGATGTAGGATTCTGGCTTTTCATGGTGAACAGTCAAAACCATTGCTCTTCTTGGTTTTTTTAGGGCTTTTTTCCCACTTTTAGGTGAGTGATCCCATTAAAAAACGTTGCAGGAGTCCTGGCAAAAGCCAACAGAAGAAAAATAGAATGGGAATTAATTGCCTAGTTGGAAATCATGGTGAAGTTAAATATTCAAATAGCTGAATTTTTAAAATATTGATACGAGGAACACTATTAACACAGAAGAAAAGCTTGAAATTGCAGTAGATGCCTGATATTTTTTCTCTACCTATTTGAAGAAGACTCTCTGGATACGATGCACACCTACTGGGGACACTCACTTTTAGTGTTTGATTTCCATCTCAAAGGAATCTCAGCATCAAAGGTCAAAATCATCAGTAGTTGACCAAACTAATTATTAGCCCTCAGGATCCCTATTAAACGCCATTTTTAACATAATTTTTATTTAATTCCTCTCATATCCACCAACTTGGTGAACTTTTTTTTTTACAAGTTCTGTGTTCTAGAAATTTAATTGCACTTTTATTGTTGTGTTCTGAGTTAATTATATAGCAAACCAGGTTTATCTTTTGTATATTAAATCTAGCAAGTGCTCTTTTAACAATCAATTGATATTTAATTACAACAGAGAAACTGCCCTATTAAATCTAAATTAAATGCTCATTCAAGACTATTAAAGTGTTACCAGACCATCAAATAGCAAATGTGATACAATGCAGTATAAACCATTATGCACTTGGTTTTCCAGTGCTGCTTTGTAGACCTGAGTAGAAAAGCTGACCTCAGATGACTTTTTCTTCAATTTTCAGTGAATTCCTAGGCAAAATTACCTCTAAAAAATCAATTTTGCTTAATGAATGGTAAAAAATGACTCAGGGTTGTTGTTTTTGGGTGGTTTTTTTTAAATATCTTTTGGCCTAATAATAGTAGTTTAGGAGGGAAAGATTCCTGAGAAGCTCAGAGATGTGGAGCACAGAGAAGGCAGGAGACACCCCAGCTCTGCCTTCTTTCTTCCTCCTCTGGCAGTTCAAGAGGAGCATAGAGGAATAGAATGGTTTGGGTTGGAATGGACCTTAAAGACCATCGAGTTCCAACCCCCCGCCATGGGCAGGGACACTGCCTGTGACGTTGGCTTTGAAGCACGTGATGGTGGAGGGCAGGTAGACATGGTGACGTGGGTAGCTTTATGTGAGTTTAGATGGGAAATAACACCTATAAACCCTTCAAGGAGGATGAGGCTCATCTTTTTTCAGTGGTGCCCAGGGACAGAACAAGAGGAAATGGGTACAAACTTGTACATAAGAAGTTCCATCTAAACATGAGGAGGAACTTCTTCACTTTGAGGGTGGCGGAGCCCTGGCAGAGGCTGCCCAGAGAGGTGGGGGAGGCTCCATCTCTGGAGACATTCAAACCCTGCCTCGACATGTTCTTGTGGGACCTGCTCTGGGTGGGCCTTCTCTGGCAAGGAGTTGGACTGGATGAACTCCATAAGTCCCTTCCAACCCCAGAGCATTCTGTGTTATTCTGTACCTTTAGATGAGCCTCTGCAGAAGGACAACATGCGAATGTGGCCAACTCTGGGTGATAAATGTATATAACACGATGGGCAATGCCAGCGTTCCTTCATCCTTTGGGGGTCCACAAGCCCCAACAGCACCCGACTGTGCAGAGCAGCATCTCCCATGGAACTTAGCAGGTCTGAGAGATATCCTAGGTCCTGTGGCTGAGCCCATTCCTCAGTTCTGCTGGCCCGGGGGAGCTGCTCTGTTTCTTGTTTCTCTCCTGGTTAATGGAGAATGAGCCCTCTTACCCATTTTGGATGCTAGCAAAGCAACGACAGCAAAGCCAAAGGTGATGCAAGGAAATAGGGACCGTAGTATTTATTTGGACTAATGGGGCACCGTATTTGAACCAGGAACAGGTTTTTTGTAAATTCTTATGAAGAAAATGGTACTTAAATTAAATAGCTGCAGAGGGGTTTTTTTTGCGGTGTGATGTGGAAGGCATTTAAGTGACTAATGTTTCATCTTGAAAGAGGAGCCTCCATTACTCAGTGTAAGCCATTACTCCTGATGAGTTACGGGTCATTCATCAGCCAAATCTATAATGTGTCATACATATTCATGCCTGTATGTTCTTACAAGAGTGATGTTAATTTTGGTTTCCCTTGACTTGTTTTCCATCTTCATTTACCTGCACGCTGTAAGCTTCCAGGTTAAAATAAAGTGGAAACTTCCACCTGGTAATTTTCATTGGGTCAATTAACAGTGAAGCGACCCTGCAAACAGTGGGGAAGATACTGCTCTGTGACAAGGTGTTTGCCCACTGAGACGAGGTGAGATCGGGCCACGGGCACGTGCCGACCGCAGCACTCTGAGCCCTCCACAGGGATCAACAGAGGTAAACGTATAGAATCATGGAATAGTTTGGACTGGAAGGGACCTTGAAGATCATTGAGTTCCAACCCCCTGCCCTGGGCAGGGACACCTCCCACCACACCAGGTTGCTCCAAGCCCCATCCAGCCTGGCCTTGAACCCCTCCAGGGATGGGGCAGCCACAATTTCCCTGGGCAACCTCTTCCAGTGCCTCACCACCCTCACAGCAGAGAATTTCTTCCTAATATCTCATCTAAATCTCCCCTCTTCCAGTTTAAAACCATTCCCCCTTGTCCTATCACTCCGCTCCCTGACCAAAAGTCCCTCTCCAGCTCTCCTGGAGATCCTTTCAGATCCTGGAAGGCTGCTCCAAGCTCTCCCCGGAGCCTTCTCGTCTCAACCTTCTTCTCTGGAACTTCCAGTTCCAGGTGTATTTGCGCTCCAAAGGCATTTGATTACAGCAGAATCTTACCATCATCTGCAGGGATGCTACTGACAGGAGTAGTTCCCGAGGCTTCTCCTTGTGTTTCCCATTCTGAGGTCAGGATGTCATTCCAGCAGCACTTCTGGACTCACAGCCCTACAATCGATCAGTGTTTTCTGAGGCAGAAAGATAAAGTCTTCTAAAACCCCAGATTAAATACTCTTTTGATCTGGGCCGGGGAACAAGGCGCAACACAGCAGAGGCAGGAGCGCTGGGTGCTCTTCTTGGCTTTGCCACGTCCCTGCTCGGGGAGGCTCAAACAGCCTCTTGATTTCCCTTTTGTCTCCTCAGATCAGCAGCCCGTCAGGGCAGAGGCAGGGGTTTGGACAACATGGTTTGCAGTAAGGTTGGACCTTGAGGTGCTAAACAATTACCCTTTTAAGTAGCAGGCTTTGTCAATTATTTTATTTTATTTTATTTTATTTTATTATTTCCCCCCCAATGAAAGAGCACAATTGATTCTTTCTTTTGCAAGGTGAGACAAAAAGAAAATAAATCTCTTTTTACACAGCAGGATAAGGAGGGGGAAATCTCTTTGAGCAGAATAAGAAGAAAGTCTGCTCCTTGCAGGAGCATCCAGGGAGTGCTTGTACTGCTGGTTCAGGAGCCACATCTTTTACGAAAACATATCCCTTAAGCAACGAGAAGGCACTTCCACATTTAGAAAGTGGAAATAAATGGATTTAGCCGGTGATCCCCTTTCTTTTAATCAGCTTAGCATTACGCTCCCGGCTTTCACTGAGCAACAGGAGAGAGCGATCCGTCAGTCAATATTGAAAGACGTGAAGTGCCCGAGGTGTGCCGGAGCAGGCTGGAGTGCCGGCCTGCCGGGGGGCAGCAATCAGAGGTGTGCGGGACACCAGGCTTCCAAGCTCCCGATCCAGCAGGAAGATGTGTCCCCCGACCACAAGAAAGACATTGAGGGGCTGGAGCGGGTCCAGAGAAGGGCAACGAAGCTGGTGAGGGGTCTGGAGNTTTGTGGTTTTTTTTTTTTTTTCTTCACCCCCCATTGGTTGGACTAGATGATCTTAAGAGGTCCCTTCCAACCCCAGTGATTCTGTGGCCATGTGCTCTCCCTGGTTTTCCCCCTCTTCTCCCCCTGCCCTGGCTCCTGCTCGGCCATCACAACATCAGCTGTGATGAGCTGCACCTGGACTTTGGGGGAGCAACACTGCCCAAATGCTGTCTGGAGTGGGGACCTGGATATTTTGTTCCTGTGAGAATATGACTACAGGTCAATGATCATACTCTATAAATCATGGACAGCCCAAGAGCCCTCTGAGCTCTCCTGGATGGCAGCGGGTTGCACGCCAGGATCTCTCCCCTTTTGTGAGGACACTTGCTTAAGGTTCTGCTCCTCGAGGCCAAGAGATTCCTTGCCGCAACAGATTCTTGGTAAGTGACTAGTAGGATGCTAAACTTTGACTAGTAGGATGCTAAACTTTGAAATCTTAGCTAAGTGATATAAAGGATTGATAATCCTTTAGATGTAAACTGTTGACCAAGTCTGGGACTACGGTTGGATTCAGCCGCACTCAAGACTCTTTGAGAAGGAGTTTAGAAAGCAAGGAGGTCCTTTCTGAACCTCATGACTCAATGGGAGGCTCTCCCTGACATCTTGTCTGACCCTATCCTCTGTGCAGTAAATAATCGAGTGTACCTTGCCATCAAATCCCATAAAACACTGTCACACACACTGCTAATTTTGTTAAACCACTGTTTCACCTTAATAAGTATTTCCCTTCTTCCCTCTTGTGAGTGAAGGTAATCACTCCACCCCCGACAAAAGCTCTCGGCAGCAAACCTGCTGGGACCACACGTCATGGAGGTGCTCAGGAGGCTCTTGCTCCTCCATCGCCACCATCAGCGTTATGTCCCAGCAGATTTGGGGAATGTGCTGCCCCGTTGCCACCTCTCGGCTGAGGACCTTGCCCATGCTGCATGAGAAGTTCCAGGAGATCTAGGTTGTCTTTGAGCTCAGGCAAAAATAAGGGGGGTTTATTTATTTATTTGTTTGTTCGTTTGTTTATTCATTTATTTATTTTCTCTGATAAATAACATCCTTGTTTTCAGGCAGCTCTAAAAAGTTAGTTATAAGCTTCTGTCAACTGCTTGACCTTCCCTGTTTGACTGAGGACTAGCTTTATACGTATATTAACCGTTTATGTGATGCATAATCAGGTGTATCACATTGAAGGAGAAGGTGAAGGAGTGATGGCTCTGAACCCCTTCAGTGCACTGCATCCCTGTCTGCAGACTGGAGTTTCCCCAGGCATTTGGGTGCCTCCAGGTTGTGGTGAGGCTGCGGTGCCCGTGGGCCCCCAGGACCCATCGGGGCCCTTCTCAGCAGCTCTGGTTTCAGTGGTGTGGCCTCACAAAGTCATGAATGAAGGAAAGACCAGAGCTGTGGGTGCTCAGTGGTCACCCCAAATATCTCTTGTTCTGTCCTGGCTGCTCATGGTAAGTATATCTCTACTCTCTTTAAAATTTCATGCTTCTGTTGAGCATGTTTCCTTCTATGTGTGTATTAACCTGATTTTTTCTTAATTGAAATCACATGGTTTTTAATGTCTTTCTGTAATATTTCCCTGTCCGCAGAAGATAAAAATCTCACCCTATTAGATATTGCCACCAACTCAGCACATTAATATTCATCATTACCTTTTGCATGCCGCCTTTCAATTAATTTCCAGCCCACATGAAAGTGCTTCTCTCTAAGCCTATTTAATTAGTTTTCAGGGTAGAATTTCTCTGAGACAGTATCTGCCACTTCACTCCAGATACAATACAGATTCCTTGAATCTGCTTTGATAAGTCTATTGAAAAAAACAATCAGGTTGGGCTAGCAAGATATATTTTTGACATGTTCTGCTGTCAGTGCTTTTCTGAAGTGCTTAAGAATGAGAAGTTCTCAGTTGTTGCTGGTGTGGAAAGAGACTGCTTTTGACAACAGGCTTTTCTGGAAAAAAAGTCTTCTTGGTGTATCAGCCTCCCTGCGCCGTCGTCGGTGGGAGCAAAAGGGTTAAATGCTGCCCCAAGACACGTGTTTGCCACGAAACCTCTTCTGAGATCCCGGGTTGTGCTTCAGGAGAGAGCAGGGAGCGAACGGCGAATGTCTCAGCTTTCAAAGAAGTGGCCGGGGAGCAGTGGAGGGATCACAGCCCTGAGCCCGTGCAGCTGATGTGGCTTTACTGGGTTGTGCTGGGCAGAGCTCACGGACGGGGCGGTTTGGTTTTTAAGCAGAAGCAGTAATATACACCCATTGGTGAAGATGTGGTGGGTACTGTACCAAGAATGTTTGGGCTGGGATACAGAGCCTGAGTGATGGAGGTGCTGCTGACGGGCTGGGTACAACCATCCCATCTCTTCACTGTGAGCTTCAGTAGCCACATTTCATAGAATCACAGGATGGTTTGGGTTGGAAGGGACCTCAAAGATCATCGAGTTCCAACCCCCCTGCCCTGGGCAGGGACACCTCCCACCACCCCAGGTTGCTCCAAGCCCCATCCAGCCTGGCCTTGAACCCCTCCAGGGATGGGGCAGCCACAGCNAGTAGCCACATTTCATAGAATCACAGGATGGTTTGGGTTGGAAGGGACCTCAAAGATCATCGAGTTCCAACCCCCCTGCCCTGGGCAGGGACACCTCCCACCACCCCAGGTTGCTCCAAGCCCCATCCAGCCTGGCCTTGAACCCCTCCAGGGATGGGGCAGCCACAGCTTCTCGGGGCAACCTGGGCCAGGGTCTCACAGCAAAGTTCTTCCCCAAATCTCATTTCCATCTCCCCTCTCTCAGTGTCAAACCCTTCCCCCTCATCTTATGTCTCCCCTCCCTGATCCAGAGTCTCTCCCCATCTCTCCTGGAGCCTCTTGAGGGACTGGAAGGGGCTCAAAGGTCTCCCCGGAGCCTCCTCTTCTCCAGGCTGAACAGCCCCAGCTCTCTCAGCCTGTCCTCACAGCAGAGGGGCTCCAGCCCTTCCCAGCATGTTTGTGGCCCTCCACTGGACCCATGGTGGTTCTCTGCAGATGGAGCATGGAACTTATTCTCTCCCTTGTTGTCTGTGCTGCGTTTGAACCCTTTGCCTTAATCGTAAGAGAATATATCTGTGCGTGACCACTACGGAGCCCTTCCTTCTGACATTTTTCAGACAAAAAAAGTTAGTAGCATTCAATGTCGCTCCAGCTGGCTTTCAGAAATATTTATGGTTTTTGTTTTTGAGCTGGATATTATAAATAATGACTTTAAGTAAAAAAGTATTGGACAGATGCTGCCTTCATGTCAAGTTTGATTGAGTAAATGCCAATGAAAAGTAGCTCTTCATAACAGATTCATCTTCTGACATAGAGGATATTGTTGTATCCTTGACAACAAAGCTTGAAAGAACAGCAAAGCAAATGTACTCATTATGTTGGCCAAAAATTAAGTGGACTGGGTTGATCACTTCCTCATTGCACAGTTCAGGAGCTGGCAGTGTCCAATGCTCACCTTTCCTTTCGGCGCTCCTCTTACTGTCTTTCAAAAATAACAAGCAAAGCAATGAGGTGGCTGAGATGGGGAGACCAAACTCATTCATGATGTACGAAACTAACGTGATACAGGCATTAACCCGGTGAGCTCCTTATAAAACCCATTGTCTGAAGCAGCGAGCGCAGCATCTGCCTTTGCAGGTGTAGCCGGTGGGAAAGGGTCTCCGTGTAACGGGTACTTCAGCACAGAGTTCTGGTCTCAATTTGGTTTTATATAGACACGTAAGCTACAATACAGACGTGTGTACATACATGTGCATATCTAGGTATGCATGAGCGTTTCACGCGTGCACATCATCTCAGCTACCCTTACACACTCAGGTTTGTGGAGGGAGATGCGTATTGTTCAGCCTCTAAGCTTGAAGGGCTCTACTAGAGACGTGTCCCGTGAGGAGAGGCTGAGGGAACTGGGCATGTTGAGTTTGGAGAAGAGGCTGAGGGAAGACCTCCTTACCCTCTACGACCTCATCACCCTCTACAGCTCCCTGAAAGAAAGTTGTAGAGAGGTGGGTGGTGGCCTCTTCTCCCGAGGGAATGATGACAGGACCAGAGGAAATGGTCTGAAGCTGCGGCAGGGGAGGTTCAGATGAGATCTTAGGAAGAATGACTTCACTGCAGGAGTGGTCAGCACTGGGACAGCCTGCCCAGGGGGGTGGTGGGGTCACCACCCCTGGAGATACTTAAGAAACATGTCAATATGGCACTTCAGGGCATGTTCTAATGCCCAAGACTGTTGGGTTGGGTGATTTGTTTTTGGCGGGGTGGGGGTGATGTGGTCCTTTTTCCTTTTCTGTTTCTGTTTCTTTTTTTTTCTGTTTCTTTTTCTTCTGTTTCTGTTTCTGTTTCTGTTTCTGTTTCTGTTTCTTCTTCTTCTTTTTCTTTTTTTTCTTTTTTCTTTTCTTTTTTTCCTTCTCCTTCTCCTTCTCCTTCTCCTTCTCCTTTTTTTTTCCTGTGTGTGTTTGTATGGTTGGACTCAATGATCTCAAAGGTCCCTTCCAACCCTAAATTTTCTCTGATGATACTAATGCTCAGATTTAGAAGCGGGAGAGTTGTCTGTAGGTAGTGAGAATACATAAAGCAAGTATGACACTATAGCTGAGCTGTTACATACACTGAGAGCTCCCCTTGGCTGGGGTGTTCACACAACCCAAGTGAGAAAACAAAAAGTAAGGGAAGATGGTGGAGGTAGGAGGCAAGATCCAAAGAAGTGGTGTGGGTCCTTCCAAAGGACAGACGGGCACGTGGATGGCTGGACGGGGTGGCCGAGGTCTCGTGTGACAGAAGTTGGTGACAGTTGTTGGTACAGAAAATGGCCTTCATTGCAGTGGGTGGTTTATGTAAAACTGTACAGAAACGTACAGAATACTCTCTTACATTTTTTTAAGCTTGCGATAGCTTTTTTCTTAATTGGTACCTGGGGGTTAAACTCCTGGAACGAACCCCAACTGTGCAAGATAGTGTATGGACGCATGATACATTCTTAGGAAGCCCCTTAAACCCAAATGTCTGAAGAGGACTGTGCTGGTAAAGCGAGTGGAGGATTCTGACAAAAAAAAAGTAGTTTTGGTCAAAGAAGGGATGTGTGAGGGCATCTGTGAGGGCAGGAGTGGAGGGGTCTGGGGATGTCCGTGGCACGGCTCACACTGGAGATTTGCTTCTGCTGACCTGTCTCTGCAAGAGAGAGGAAGGGAATATCACACTTTCTGTCCTCAAAAGGAGGAGACTGATTTTTTACACAGGTGTTTTGATGAGGCCAATAGGGCACATTCTAAGCCAAGTAGGAGGGCAGGGAGGTGGCTTATTTTATTTTTCTCCTCTGCATGGCTGCATTTCAGCTCACCCAGATGCAAGAAAGTGCCTTTTGCTTGGAAAAGGGAGGAGGGGAAGGGACAGAGAGTTCAATCCAAGGGTGTAAATTCTGGTACTGAATGTGTTCTCATTCTTCTCCATCGTATCATCAGCATCTTGAATCTAGGGCCATTTCTGTGGATGTTTATGTGTAAAGTCAGGAGGCTGTGGCTGTTTCAGACAAACGTAATGAAGACAGAGGTGTTCCACCAAGCCCCTTGAAAAACAACTTATTTTTCCAAGCTGCCAGATGTTGGCTGTGTGAGATTTACTGCCACTAAATGTTTTAGGGGGTGGGAAGCAAAGTGTCCTCAGCAAAGTCAGAATCGTTACTAACTCACATGAGCCAGTCGACGGCTCTCTGAGTACTATTTGTGTCCATCAAACTCTGTTTATTACCAGGCTGGTCGAAGAGGGCTGGGGCTGGGCTGAGCAGACCCTGCCGTGGAGGTGCTGGGGCTGTTGGCCTCCAGGATCAGAAGATCCTCCAGGATCCGAACCTTCCCACGCCAGGATTACATCAACAGCCGTGATGTGACAAAAAGCACGAAAATACGAAGTTTTAGGACTTGAGATGGCTCATAAAGATTGAAAAACGGCAGCAACAGTAAGCTAAAGCCATACCTTTATACCAGGTTACTTAATCCTCATTTATCTCCTTTCTGAGCTTGGTTTGTACCAAGTTGCAGCTCCGTAGTGGGGCCAGTGAGTGAAGCAAATTTGGTGGCCCTGGAAGAGTCATTTAAAAGAGCACAGCCTTACGCAGGGAGCTCAGCTTGGTGATTTGCCGAATTGCTGTTATGATTATTTGGAAAATCTGATAATGACTGAGTTTAAAATGCATCAGACGTTCCTGGAGCTTGCTAACTGATTGTTGCGAAAATAATCGTTATGGTGCATTATGCTGAAGTGTTTGTTTTATACTAATTGTTCTGACCTTCTTCATCTGTATTTGATGAGATTTCTGTGCATAATTAAAAGGCCCTCCAGGAAAAAAAAAAAAATAGTAGTCAGCAAACTAATCTATAGGACAAGTAAATGCCGATCATTCCAATCACCTTAATTCATTTAAAATTCAGTCTTCCTTTTTCTTTAAGATTTTTCCTTCATCACTGCTCGTAGCATGAGCTAATTAGAGGCCACTTTATCCTGTTATTAAGATGCGTAGATGACTTTTTTCCCCCATTGTGAAGCCAAGGTTTTTCATTTCCTTGTGTTTTAAGGCAGCCAGATGTTTCTTTAGGGACCAGCGTGTGGAAGCTGTATCCTCTGTGTTGTATCACGAGCACCTTGTGGAGACCTCCAGGTAGAAATGAGGTGCCTCCAGGTGCTGCTGGAGATCCCTAGGGCACGGGCCCAGAGGAAAGTATTTTGTTTGGTCTCTATGCTTATATTGAGGTGAAAGTTGGAATTGAAATGAGCCAACCATCTCACACCTTCAAGGTGGAAGTCCAGGCCTGGCAGCTCTTCTCTTGGAGATTTGGGTTCCTGGTCTCCAGGAAAAGCCCACTTGCTTGTGGCCGACGTGTTATGCCTTTGGAAGGAAAAAATGCTTGTTTGTGTGCAGTTCCCCATGTCTCTGAAGATGCTCAGCAAAGCTCACCTGGCCACCAGGCAGGCAGGACACAGGACAGGGATGTCCTATGGAGGGGGAGAAAGCAGCTAAGGGAGATAGGAACCCTGTGGAAATCAAAGGGGGATGAGGGGGTGGGAGGAGATCTTTCCAGGGGGAGGATGTGGAGAGTCACTGGAGCAGGAGAGTAGGCTTGGGGCTCTTTACATCACAAAATCCTCATGGAAGTTGCTTTCCCTTCGTCTGCATCCCACTGAATTTCTGGAGGTTGTTTCACTGTCTTATTCCTAGTTTGTCTGCCCATGATTAGGCTTTTTTATCTCAGTGCAAAGAACACAGATCTCTGAAGCGGTGATTCCATCACCATTCGAGGATATTGTTTCTTGCAATAAAGAGAGGATTCTGGAGGCTTTTTGGTCTTTTTTGCTTTTACCTTACCAGCTCTGACCAGGAGCCAACACCAGCCCAGTTGGAGTGCTCCCAAGCCTCCCAGTGCTCTGGACTTTATAGAGAATTTCAGACTGTACTTCCAATTAAGCCAACTACCAGTAAAGCCAACAGTAATTTAGCTAATTTGAAGTCTTAAAACACGGCTATTTGCCAGCATCAAATCTACGTGGGTAGGGGGTTCTAACCTTGAGTAATCCGAGTATTTCAGTTGTGCCATTCTGCCTCGGTGGTTAAAAACTCAACTAATTTACTGCCCTGTGTTAATCAGGAGATAATTGCACCTGCTGTTTGGCAGCCTTAGCAAAGGGGACGCCTGGAGACAGAAACTACATGTTTTTACTGGGGAAAACAACCCCAAAGCAGTTAAAATTGACATGACTATACTGTGTTGGTTCCTTCCTTTCTCTTACGTTGAAATATCGCGGCGTCTTTGGGGTGAGTAGTGTTTTATCTTCTCTCTTTAAAGTGCCTGTCTTGTAGATACCGAAGAAGAAAAGGTGTGAGAAGTCTCTGGTGCGCCGTTAATGAGTGGTTAGGGAATAAAAAAAGCTGCTTCGAGATGGAGATCTAAGTGAGGACTGAATCCTGGTAGGACTTTTGAGTTTGCTGAGGAGCTTGCAGATCTCAGCCCGATGTGAGCTGTACTCACATCCCCGAATGAGAGCGAAGGGCTGAGCCCCCCTTTAAATAAGGAATTCACCTTCCTAACTGGCGATGCACGTAAGCACACGCGCTTCTACAGACCACCAGGGTGTTCTCCAAGGTGTTCTAAGTGCCTACGACATCCGCTACAGTGTTCACTAAAGAGAATTAAGGGAGATAAAACCCAAAAGAGACAAGAACCAGAGCTGAAAGCTGAGCGTTCGGAGGCAAGTGTCCGACCAGGCAGTGCCAGGTGCCTGCGTAACGAGGTTGGCATCTCTTCAGTGTCCTTCCCCACTGCAACCTTGACATTTTAAGTTGGTCAATAGATGTAAAATTGCATCGACTCATTAATTTTTTAAAAGCAAACTTTGAAAAGCAACCGAGGTGCATTTTTAAAGGAAGCCGTGTAGTTAGAAAGGTTAATTGTTGTTTCAAGTGGCTCGGTGAGATCGATAGGACTTGGAGCTCTCGGGCTTTCGGTGCCGGGTTTCTTGTGGAGAAGCAGAGAGGTCCCTGCCGGCGCCGGGGAGTTCTGTGCCTCGTGAAAGCAAAGCTGTGGCTGTCTAGGGACTCTGGGTTAGCTGCTTCCACCTCCTTGGAAATAACAGAAAAGGAAGGAAATGTCATTTTTGCAAAGGCCAGACTGGGTTAGTAAGAGCCTTTGATTCTGTGTGTGCTTCGGTACCACCCAGAAGCTGTTTTAAAACCCCTTTGTGGGAGTTATGGAGACAGTCTCTCAGGAAGCCAGGGCAGAATTCAGGGTGTTTACTCATTCCTCCCGAGGGACGTGCATCGTGGCACAGCACTGGAGGATGTGTTGTCCCTTTTTCCTCCACCAAGGACCCTTTGAAGGGCAGAGAAGTGACGGTGCTCACTCAGCATCCGTGCTCTGGTTTGCACAGTCCAGGGCTCCAACGTGCAGCTGCCGGGGAGAATCCAAACCTGCTTCTTGACGGGAAAAGGGTCACAATTTCTTGGGGGTGAAAGGGTTGGAGGGCTCCCTGCCAGGATCCAAGTGCTTTTAAAGAAGCTCTGAGGTGAGAAAACAAGCGTCCCCTCTCCTTTGCGCGTGACAAAACTGGAGACTCAAAGAGGTCAAGTAAAAAGCCATCCCCTAATTTTGGGTGCTGCCTTTGGGATGGTTTTGTAGAGGGTTTCGGGCCCGTGCTCTGAGCACAGCTCTCGCTGGTCCCTCCTCCTGCTTGCCCCGGCCACCACTGTCCCCATCCTAACCCGTCCCCAGCCTGCCTCCCGGGAGCACTCATGCGATAACCGCTTCGGGGCTTGACTCCATAGATTTAAATGATAAAACACAACAGGGGTTTTGTTAAAAGCACGGGTGCGTAGCTCTGGAAAGATGAAGCTCTATAAAACTAACAGCAGCCAGAAAGGAAGCCGAGATTTTCGAGACGTTTCTGGTGCTTGTCGTCCGAGTAATTCCTCCCTGAGCATCGCTTCAACCCCGCGTCTGGTCTGTTCCCCCCCATCTTCATCTTGTTTAGATGGAAGGATACAGAAGCGAAAGCTCCGCTTGTCTGAGCTAATCCTCTGGATCAGAATTATTCAACATCCTCGTGTGCCTGCCCTGCCCGGGGTTCACACGTGGCACACACTATACATTTTTTATATACGTGTTTCTCTGCATAGGCACAAGGATACGCTGATGAAAGGTCTTAATGCCAGGCTGAATTCAAATCGTTGCTAATGCCCATTGAAACCTTACATATAAGTTTTAATTAGATATTGCTGATTAGATCTAGTTCTAGTGTTCCTGGCTTTATCCCTTTTTCCATGGGATTTAGCAGTAATTTGTATTTTAATAGCCAAATTCTGTCCTATTTTACAGCTCTATAAGCCTGCTCTCAGATTTTATCCCTCTCTCTTTGATGGCAAGAAAAAAATCCACAGAATTTTCACAGTTCAGGCATTACTCTGGATTTTTGACTCATTGTCCAGCATCTAAACTTCCCCCAGGTGTGCTCTTGGAACCTTCAGAGTAGTAGCAAATATTACCCGTGTGAGCGATGCAACGACACAGAGGGACATGAATTCAAACTCTCCATTAACCCAGAGTCTGGTGCTTTACATCACAGCAAACCCCCGGCTCCCACCTGCCAATGAAGAGCAAAAAGCACAGTTTCCTGACCTTGGAGCTCCTTCAACCCCAGCCAGTGTCCACTAAGTGTGCTTTGGATGGCACCGACCCAGGATGGATGAGGAGCTGGAGCTGATCTGAGCATGGATGGATGGAGGGCACCTTCTCTGGTGAAGATGCGGTTCAAAAGTAAGACACGATGTGACTTTTCTCCTGTGGAGTACTTGTATTATCCAGGTGACTTTTTCCAGGAGATGATGCTGGAGGAAGCCAGACTCCTACCCAAAACCACCATGGCAGGGTTTAGCCACGGACCTTTCTCCTGGGGTAAGAAGCCCTTGCCAGGCCTGGGACCGTGCGTACCCCGGGTGCCTCATGTCTCCAGGACTGTGTCACCCCTGCCACCAAACCACCTGTGTGGTGAGCAGATGGAAGATAAATGTTGGTATTTGTTAATTTTATGTTGATCCTCCAGCTGAAGGAGGATGGGAACGGGATGGCCATGCTTTATGTGTTCCTGCCTCTGAGCCCATACCCTGGTTTCCTCACACCTCTTCATGGGTGTCCTTGCTCTTCCTTTTCCTGGATGACAGCATCTTCTGTGGCACACACAAGTTATTTCTAGACATCAAACACTACCGTGTTGGGGGCCAAAACCCAACCAAACACACTCTCTTTCAGTTCAGTGGCTGCGTTCAAAGAGATGAGTTATTTTTATGAAGGAGGAGAAGCACAGGAGCGTCACCCCCGCTGATGAGGCTGCAGCACGGGCCGTTTCTCTCTGTGACCCTTTCGATGTTTGTTTCCACATCAGTTCCAATTTTGTTTTGTTTTGGTTTAGTCCTCTATAAATAAAGCATGACTTTTGGAGAAACAGAAATGGAAAAAAAAAAAAACAACAAACAAACCGAAACAAAAGCCAACCCCCAAAAAACAGCAGCAAAAAGCTGTAGAGGCAGGCAGAGGGCTCCAGGGACCTTGGAGAAGAGGGAAACAGCCTGAAAATCAAAAGCTACATTTTACCTGTCCTATTTCCACAGCAGAACTCAAGGAATATTAAGTGCATGGATCTATGGCCAAAAGCAGTGGTGTCCATCTCGGCCACGGAGCAGCTTACGTGCTTGGAGGCAGAGCTCCGGGAGCTGGAGCTTTGCACCTTTGATTAATCACTTCCCAATTTAGTTTGTTTCCTCAGTCAAATTCTGGAGGAGCTTGTCCGCTGTCCTTGAACTCGACAAATTTAGGCTTTCTCTGTCTTTTTTGCAGGTCCTTGCTGGAGAAGGAGAGGGTGCAATGAATGCCTGCAGAGGTTCATTTGGTGTCGCTGTGTTGTGGTGTTGCTCACTGAGACGCGGAGCAGAGTTCCCGTCCAGGCAAGCTTCCAGACTCCAGCTTAATAGAAACTAGTTCTGCAGAGCAGCTCTGCAGCAAAGGCACAGCACAGAAGGATGTCTCGTAACGCACATCACCTACTCTCCTCGGTCGTGGCCTCCTGCAGCCCCCGGAGATTCCAACTGCGCACCCTTTAGCTGATTTAGCTAGAAGATGCCTTTTAGAGAACCTTGAACTGCAAGCGAGGTAAGACTTAACTGGAAGGATGAAGAGACTCATTGCCAAAAGGTTTAAGACCCCCAACAGTCTTCAAATCCAAAGTAAATGCTATCTTTATTTGGTTGTGGGTAATGGAAGCACATGCCATCTGCTGCGAGTTTTGAGAGAGGGTTGGTCTTGGTGCTTAACTCCAGGAGAGGTGGGTTTATGTTTTATTTTCCACTGTTTTCTTGTATCCAGGCCTCCAGCTCCTGTTAGCTTGTGAGGAAGGCAAAGACAAGGCAACGAGTGAGGTTTAACCAAGAGTTCAAACTGTCAGATGAGTTGGTAGTGATGGGGCAGGTTCAAGGTCAAGCTGGGAAGTCAGCCTGCAGGCCAGAGGCGGGAGCCCCGTGGTCCATGGCTAGGCATGGTGGGAGCTGGTGGGGGGCAATTAAAGCCTAATAGTGCTCCCAGGACCCTGACAGTAATGAAAACCACTATGGATCCAACATACCATTGCCACGTAGATTGGAAGAGGGGAGATTTAGATGAGATATTAGGAAGGACTTCTTTGGTGTGAGGGTGGTGAGACCCTGGCCCAGGTTGCCCAGAGAAGCTGTGGCTGCCCCATCCCTGGATGGGGTTCAAGGCCA
>VZRU01002615.1:262289-282464 GCA_013398155.1 Pedionomus torquatus | reverse complement strand
AAACGCACCAAAAAAAAACCCCAAAGCCAAAGGAAAGCACGTCTGCTCGCTGAACTGCCAGGGACCGAAACGGCGCCCAGGGACCCCTTTAGCAGGAGTCAGCAGAAGAAGTGACCTTCATTAGCCAAGTGCTGACGGGGCACTTTCCCAGGTCTGCTTCCCAACCTCTCAGAGGAAAGAAATGCAGGGAAACAAAAAAAAAAAAGAAAAACCAACCCATATTGATTTGCCCGAGGCTCCGTGGAGCAGCGAGACCGCACAAGTTTCTATGGAAACAAAATTAGNAAACCAACCCAAAAAAAACCCCGTGTGCTGGGAATAAACAGCAATTCACAGGCTGTAAATGGGCTGGTTTCAAAGGAGGGTCCTGGCAGCCTCCCATTTTGGGCCTGTAAATGACAGAAGGATTTGGGCTTTGTTGCCGACCGCCTGGTGTGTTATTTAGTCTATTTAGTCCTCGGCTCTAAAAGGGGAAAATGGGTGTAATAATTCTTCTTTTCTCCCATCTTCTGTCGTATCTATTGGGCCTGAGAGCACTCCAGTGCAGGAATAACCTTATTATGGGGTTTTTTTTGCTGTTTTTTTGCTATAAATGTACCTGTACTGGGCACGTGGTGTGTGGAGACCCTGCAGAAATACCGTGCCATTTGTCTCGGGCAAGAAGTAATTGATGGGCGTGTTTTTGCCGGCTTGGCCGTTGATGCAGAGTCATTATAGGGTGACATACGTGGTCCGGTGTCACCGCCAGCGTTGCGGGGAGCTCGTTGGCAGGCAGCTTTCTGGGGTAGATCCCCTGGCAGCTCCTCCAGGAGAAGAGCTCACTAATTGCTCAGAGTGAAGCTAATTTATTCCAGCCAGGAGTTTGTCCATACGGCGAGGGCGGGGGGGTGCTGTTGGAGCTGCTCAGAGAGAGATGCTGCTGCAGAGGGACTCGTTCTGGCATAGCTGCTGCTGCCACGTCCCCGTCGCTCGTTAGCAGGGCTGTCCGTCAGGAGGTGGCGATGGCAGTGCCAGTCTCACTGGAGACGGATGGCAAAGAGAGCCTTGGGGGCTCCTGGGTTGTTAGAGGATGGGGTTTTTTTTCAGATCACCACCTGGAACAAAACAAATGAGTCCTCAGGTTAGAATCATAGAATCCTAGAATGGTTGGAGTTGGAAGGGACCTTGAAGATCCTCCAGTTCCAACCCCCCTGCCCTGGGCAGGGACACCTCCCACCACCCCAGGTTGCTCCAAGCCCCATCCAGCCTGGCCTTGAACCCCTCCAGGGATGGGGCAGCCACAGCTTCTCATCTTTCTTCTTGCCGCAGCTTTCTTCCGGGCAACCTCTTCCAGGGTCTCACCACCCTCACAGCAAAGAAGTTCTTCCTAATATCCAATCTCAATCTCCCCTCTTCCAATTTAAAACCCTTCCCCCTTGTCCTATCACTACACCTCCTGACCAAGAGTCCCTCTCCTGCTCTCCTGTAGGTTCATGTCATGCGTTTGTTTCCTCGCTTTCCACCACACGTTCTCCACCGTGACCTTCAACACTGTGCAGCAGAGACTTTGGGTACACTGTAGAGCACCCTCTTTATGAAATTGTTTCACCCTTGAAGATTACAAGGGCTTCTCTCACTTCGCAGTGCCCATCCATGTACGTGAGGAGGTCACCAGTGGTGGCAGATCATGGACAAATGAAGAAGATCATGGACAGACATGGGAGATCCTGGACAAATGAGAAGGCACAACATTGCGTCCTTGCAATAAGAAACAACCTTTGCAGCTTCATCTTATTTTCTCAAGAGGAAGCAGGGTGCAGCATCCCTCTCCAGCTCTGGGAAGGCCAGGGTGTAAGCATCCATGTATCCTAACTTTTTTGAAAGCAAACAGTGGTAGTCTCATCCCTGGACTTGGTTTAAGGTACATCGTTCAAAAGTAGTTCCCCGCTACACTTGACGAGAAACATGTTTCTAGGGAAAAACTGTCCTTCCATCTACCTTAGATGGGCCCTTGGGAGGGGGTGAAGCACTGCTGGGGACCACTTGCTCTGACGGTGGTCCAGAGAGCAGCCCCCATCCACCCCCAGAAGGATTCTCACCCTGGAGACTTCGCAGCTTTGGCAGCAAGAAAAGTTTGGGGGTGAGTGATGGTGGTGAGCACGGACCTGCCCGTAGAATGGAAAGAGTAACCCCTCCTCCTCGGGGAGATATTTAGACCTCGAACTCCCACAGCAGCCGTGAGTCCTCAGGAGCTTGGCAGAAGCTGATAGAGTTAGAAGAGCGTCAAGATTAGACAAAGCTGTGTTTGCTTTCCTTTGATCTGTCATCTCTCCTGGACTGTAAGAATGAAGCGTGGGGGGCAGGAGGCCTTTCCAAAGCTCACGCTGTTGTTTCACTGCCTGCAGGCAGCAGAAACCTGGGCTCCCACTCTCAGGTGGGCTCCATGGGGACCTTTGAGGAAAGATCTTGCATTTGTGGTGCCCCCCCTGTCTAGAAGGGGGTTAGATTTACCATTTAGAGACAAGCCACCCTCCTAAAAAAACCTCCCCAACCATAAATCGAAACTCTGATGAGTTTTAACGGGCGGGGGTTGGTCTCTTCTCCCAAGTTCCAGATGACAGGACAAGGGGTGATGGCTTCAAGTTGCTCCAGGGGCAGTTCAGGTGAGATATTAGGAAATATTTCTTTCCTGAAAGGGTTGTCAGGTATTGGAATGGGCTGCCCAGGGAGGGGGTTGAGGCACCATCCCTGGAGGGATTCAAGAGAGGAGTTGACTTGGTGCTCAAGGATATGGCTTAGTGTTGGGTGGGGTGGTGGGTGTGGTGTTTTGGTTTTTTGGGTTGGTTTGTTTGTTTGTTTTTGTTGGTGGTGGTGATGGTGGTGGTTTTTTTGTTGTTGTTGTGTTTTGGTTTTTTTCTCCATTGGTTGGACTAGATGATCTTAAGAGGTTCCTTCCAGCCTAGCTGATTCTGCGATTCTGTGATTTATGCCAAGGATTAATAAGTAATTCAAAGTTTTGGCTTGGCCCGTTTTATTTCTTCTACAAAGCCTAACATTTTAGAAACAGCAGAAAAACGGAAGGGGTGAAGAAAACAACATCATGTGGCATGAGTGGCACTCTCTGTCTCCGTGGTCAGGGTTTAGACAGTGTCTTCTGTCACTGGCTCATCCCCAAGATGCACGTTAAAGACAAAACCATGCGGTTCCAATGATGGGGATGAATCCTGCCTTTCCTGTTCCCCTTTTTCTAACCTCCCTGTTTCCCAAGGTTACCAGTTTGTAACCTCTGTTGGTGCTCAAAGAGCTTCTAGAACCAGCACTGCTGTTACCGCGAGCTCTTAATCCAGTGTGAATTCTGGAATGCACGTCCTGATGGAGAGTGAGGGGTTTAATGACTTCTCTGTGCTAACTGCCATCTTTTATATTCCTCAATAGTTGTGGTGGTGTCGCAGGCTATGCTGTCACATCCGATGGAAGAACAGCTGGTCAATTATTTCCTGCAGTCAGAGGCAATGGTAAGGGATTCAGAAACTGGCCATAAAACCGAAATCTGGACAATACAGGACTTGGCTCGTCTGTGTATTGTATAGTAAGAACTAGCACCAGCTGCCTTAAGCTGGTGGGTGCATACGCCAATTAATCCTCCAGGGCATTATTTTAATAAGTAGATTGAAGAAAGGAGCCCAGGTGCAGCACGGATGCGGGAGGAAGGTCTCCTCCAAATGGTCACAGTACGTGGTGGGCTCCAAGTTGCCAGCAGATGGGTCCAGACAGCCCCGGTCACGGCTTCAGCTGCTGCTGGTTGTGCAGTTTGGTTTGACTTCCAGTTTGTTGCCTGCCAAAGCCCAGATAAACTCATCTGAAGAAACGGCGAGCGGAACCGCGTGGAAGGTGAGGAAGTGGGACAGCTGTGGCAGGACGAGGTCTCCTGTCATCATCTGCAAGTGTCGGATTTGCTCGGTGAGTAATTCTTCAGCACTTTTTTCCGCTTCCCATATTTCTCCCCTAACAGTTTGTGAGCGCATATGTTCCTATCGGATGGGAGCTAAAGAGTCTGTTAGGACAATTAAAATTAAAACCAGATCTTCATTACACAGTTTCACTCATGTAAATTGCCAGGAATACTGCAAAAACTCCTGGGTAAGGAATGAATGATGTGGCAAGACAAAAAGGGAAGCCAATTAAAGCCCAACTTTTCTTGTAAGCGCTGATGGCCTCTGGAGAATTACAGCATTAATTTACAAACTTTAATAACTGCCCAAAGCCACCAGGTCCTCTTCAGCCCATGAGCTTCTTCTCCAGCTCCAATGTGTCCTCTCATATAGTCCCGTGACAACTGGTGGTATCTATTGCTTTGCTGAGGGAACACAGAAATGGGGTTGTGAAGAAGAGACTTCTTCTAAATGCACCTCAGAATTTAGCAACTATATTTATTTCTGAATTTCTTTTCTTTACCATGGAACAAATGGATATTCCTATACTTTGTTTATTTTTTCAACACCACAAAAATGTTGCGACATGGCTATTGGAGAGTAGATGAAGCTTTCTGATATGTTTCTTATAAAGAAGGGGTCATTCAGGAGAGCAAACAGTCTTTATTGACGGTTGGCCAGTGGCCGTGACTATTACTGCAGCAAAAATATTTTAACAGCAATGAATTTAAGAGATGGAGAACTTCATCATCGTGGGCTGCAGCACGGAATGGTCCCATCCATGACCCTGGCAAGACACTGGCTCGTTCAAGATGTTAATTACCAGCTGCTCTTCAGGTGCCAGGCGACCACACGGACCAAAATAAAGTGTATTTCAACTTGCTGATCTTTTAGAAAGGCACGGTTATTGTAAACACAAAATGAATATTTAACTGCCTCATGTTTTGGCAATTAGCATGCAAAGACAGTACTAGCCGTCCTGTCCCAAGACGGGGGAGAGAAGAGGAGCAAGACGGAGTAATGAGGGCTTTCTGCGAGGTCAGGGCGCAGCAGCGGAACAACGAACCAAAAATTCCCAAGGACATAAAATTACCTAAACCTTTTTGGGTTGGGTTTTTTTTTTGGTGTTTTCCTGAGAGAAATTAATGGGATGGAGGAACTTCAGGGGAGGGAGCAATTACTGGAGAAGGGAGGGAGGACAGGGCTGCTCCTCAGGTGTGGAAGGCACCAGGGAGCATGAACCAACTGCGTGACTTGTCCTTGGGAACCAGCACAGGACTTGCCTGGGTGGGAGCAGAAAAGTCAAGCTGACCTGAAGGAGGCACCAGACCACACGTTGTCGGCTCTTTCACAAGAGCCAGAAAGGTCTCTGGGAACATCCTGGGTGAATTCAGGCATCTTACTCTTAAAATGCGTCTCTGCAATTTTAGGCAGAGCCAGTGCTGTGGTCCAGAACGGGCCAGGGACATCTGCAGTGGGATGAAAGCCCAGCAGGAGCCTTTTCATCTTCTGGTCTAATGCAAAAATGTAAAGTGTGGATGATAGTGTCGGTGGTCTCAGTGAATGGGGTAGGAAAGATCAGTATTTGCTCTAAGGCTCTGGGAGAGAGGGAAGGAGCCTGCAGCAGGGACAGTCCCGTTAGTCTGAGAAGTGAGACTTCTGGGGGGAAAACAGCTTCAGATGGAAAATCTTTACCAAAAAGGTAATTAATTTGCCGCTATCAAATATAGCAGCCTTCCAGTATCTGAAGGGAGCCTACAGGAGAGCTGGAGAGGGACTCTTGGTCAGGAAGAGTAGTGATAGGACAAGGAGGAATGGTTTTAAACTGGAAGAGGGGAGATTTAGATTGGGTGTTAGGAAAAAAATCTTTGCTGTGTGGGTGGTGAGGCACTGGAAGAGGTTGCCCCGAGAAACTGTGGCTGCCCCATCCCTGGAGGGGTTCAAGGCCAGGCTGGATGGGGCTTGGAGCAACCTGGGGTGGTGGGAGGTGTCCCTGCCCAGGGCAGGGGGGTTGGAACTGGATGATCTTTAAGGTCCCTTCCAACTCTAACCATTCTAGGATTCTATGAAATTTTCCACCAGCTGATGGACAGTGTGGGAAGAAGGACAAAGAGATCTAACGCTGGCTTCCCAGGCTGCCTCTCCGTATTGGGACCTGTGGAATGACTACTTCTGAAGAACCATAAATGGGCAAGTTTTCCATGGCCTTGTGAGTATAACTCTGAAGCAGGACCAATGCTTCCTTCTCAGGCTTCCTCTAGAGGAAATGGAGACACTGTGTTCCCTTCCCCTTTCGTAGCACTTCATTATGCAGAACTCATTGAATTTGATATTTACACACTTTATCGGATGCTTCATAAACAGAAAGCACCTCCTACAAAAGAATATGTCAGGGAAAGTTGTAGAAATAGAACATTTTAGAAGCTCCATTCCTTTCCTGGAAAATAAAACAGATTTATGGCAGCGTTGCTGCTGGGTGGAAATTGTGACCCACAAGGAAGATGCTGGAATTTCCACTGGGAAAGGAGGAGTTCCAGTAAAAATGTAGGGTCCGTTATACTGAGTAATGGTCCTTTGTACCGAGTAATTTTGAATATGAAATGAGGAAATAGAAATATATACCGGATTTGAAAGTGGTTTCTCTCTGATTAGAAGGAATTACATAGGAATAGGGTAATTAAGCACCTATTAGATCACAGAAGCCTGTGGATATAACTGTGTCCAGCTGCTGCATTCCTTGCATTATGGTTACTTTGGGGTTGCATTCACCTTAAAAAGGTCTTGGGCTGTCCGGGGGTCTCCCCAGCCTGTCTCCTTTGCTGACCTTGGTGGAGGAGCATCTGAGGACCTGCTGCCAAGAGACAGGGTATCAACTGTTCAAACACAGCTGAGGGGAAGCGCAGGCTGCAAGGTAGGGTGTCAACAGTCAGCGTTTTGCCAATCAATAGCTGCTGATTTCTGAAGGATACACAGTGAGTGCTCCAAAATTAATTGCTGGAAGCTGACATTAATGGATGGGGGTAAAAAAAAAAATCAAAGACGAGGACATTTAAAACCAAAAGACCCCACCCATGAGTGATTTCTCCATGCAGAACACCCTAGGTTAAGTTTTTCAACCATGAGGAACTCAGCATCTTTTCTCAGCAGCAGTGAATCAGTAGTTCAGTTCTTGAGGCAAAAGCATGAAGCTTGTCTTTGCTACTTAATAATTTAAAAGTGCCATCTGGAGGTGTTGCCTTGGCCCTCGATAGCTCCTTTTCTTCTGTGCCCACTGAGTCACACGTTAGTACAAAGTGCCCGTGGAATACCAGCCTTTGGCCACGTAGGTGTGTTTGTAACATCCCTTTTGGAGCTCGATGGGACTGAGCTGAACCCCCGAGCAGGTCCCAGCGTTCACAGGAAAGGGTTAGATCCTGCAGCTTTAAATAGGAGGGAAACCCCCTGTCTCATCATCGTGTAGTTGGGGGCATGTCCTGCTGGGAAGAGGGAAAGGAGGAAAATAAAACTATCACAAAGTCAGTTAAAAATACCTAAACATGAATGTATTGAAACCTACTGATTGTATTTTGGTTTGGGTTTGGGTTTTTTTGTTTTTTTTTTAGGGAAGTACAAGGATGTTCATAGTGGGTTACTTTGACATGGGAAATGCAGACTTGGGAGCAGAGGTGGATTTTGAAAACTGGGGCTCAGGAGAGCGACAGTGCCAAAAAAGTGCCAAACCTAAAAAAATCCTCATACGCTGCTGCTTGGGTCTTCTCTGCTGTCCTGAACACAAAGATCTTTCTAGGGTAGGTTTTTTTGGGGTTTCAGTATTTTCTGAAAACAATTCCTTTGCCTACACGCTCATAAAGCTATTTAAAAACCCTCTTTCACTGATTTTTCTGTGACAAAGAAAAAAAAAACACCATAAAATCAATTTCCATTTAAATTTTTACAATTTTCATCCCCAGGATTTTTGGAGCAGATCAATGTCTTTTAATTAGCTTCAGCTCACCTTTCAGTTTCCATTTCAGTCATGTAGAAGACTTTGTAACTGCAACTTGGGGAGGTGAACCCAGGTGAAGCCTGTACCTGCTTGAGAGGGTTCTGCCCGGCTTGGGTCTGGAGAGCTGCGGAGAGGCCCACGATTGATAATTGAGTGGTAATCAAGGAAAAAAGTAAGTTGAATTTTGATGCTATGTATGGAGAACATATATACTAACCAGTCACCTCCTAAAGCTTCCCCAGCCAAGAAGACAGTGGCCTTGAGTTAAGTACCCACAAAGAAGAAACAGGAGGTGCTGGTCTAGATGGAAATGGTTGCATCTCACAGCCTCTAGGTAATAGTTTTGCACCAGAATTCCAGCACACGTTTTCTCCCCCTGAAGCGACAGCATCACCAGTTTTGGAAGATTAAAAATGACAAATTGTCATTCACGATACCCACTGAATTGCCTACATTTCCTTTGCCTTCATAGAATCACAGAATGTAGAGTTGGAAGGGACCTCAAAGATCATCCAGTTCCAACCCCCCTGCCCTGGGCAGGGACACCTCCCACCACACCAGGTTGCTCCAAGCCCCATCCAGCCTGGCCTTGAACCCCTCCAGGGATGGGGCAGCCACAGCTTCTCGGGGCAACCTCTTCCAGTGCCTCACCACCCTCACAGCAAAGAAGTTCTTCCTAAGATCCAATCTAAGTCTCCCCTTTTCCAGTTTAAAACCAGTCCCCCCATTGTCCTATCACTTCCCTCCCTGACCAAGAGCCCCTCTGCAGCTCTCCTGGAGCTCCCTTCAGATCCTGGAAGGCTGCTCCAAGGTCTCCCCAGAGCCTTCTCTTCTCCAGGCTGAACAGCCCCAGCTCCCTCAGCCTGTCCTCACAGCAGAGGGGCTCCAGCCCTCAGAGCATCTTGGTGGCCTCTGCTGGACCCGTTCTAACAGTTCTATGTCCTTTCTGTGTTGAGGACTCCATGACTGGTTATTTGGCTATTTGTGGGTAACCAGCAGCTCTTCCATTTGCACCTCCCCAGAGTTCCTGCCCTGTCCCTGCAGGTAGGTTTACAATCAAGTTTTTGTGACGTTTCCCGTTTGTCACCATGGGAACAATTTTTGAGATCACAAATATGGGCTGTGGCATTAATGAATTAATAAGGAGGACAGAGCGCTGATTGCATAGAAGGCATTAAAAAATCATTGCAATCAGCAGTAATAACAATACAGAGGGGGAAAAAAAAAAAAGAAAAAAAGCATGACAGATAATAAATGAGAAAATTCTCGGCATTACAGTTTGAAAGCTCTAACCGGGTCCCGCGCTGTTTCTGCGCATCAGGCCCAGATGAATCTTCATGAGGCTGCCATCTGCCTGGGAGGAAAATAGCTGCTGATCAAAGCTTCATTTTAAAGGATGAATTTTCATTACAAGAATAACATTTAACCAGTATCGGTTTCCAGAAGCTTGTGAAGAGAAATATAAACCTGAAAATTACCATGAACAAAAATATTCTCCTGTCCACATGTGATTTTTAAGTACTTAATACTGATGGATTGTTGGTTTTTTTTATTATTTAATGAAGTGAAAAGAAACCAAGTAGGAGCCTTGGGCTAAAATAGCTTCTTATCTTAGTAGAAGAATATTATTATGACCGGATTTCTGCCCTGTCTGTCTACAGGATCTAATGAACCTTGGCCAGCGGTTGATGATGGCTTGGGGAAGAATGGCTGGAGAGCTGCCTGGTAGGAAAGGACTTAGGGGTGTTGGTCGACTGTGGGCTGAACATGAGCCAGCGTGTGCCCAGGTGGCCAAGAAGGCCACCAGCATCCTGGGCTGTGCCAAGAACAGTGTGGGGAGTAGGACCCGAGAGGTGATCGTCCCCCTGTACTGGGCACTGGTGAGACCCCACCTCGAGGGCTGTGTCCAGTTTTGGGCCCCCGACCACAAGAAAGACATTGAGGTGCTGGAGCGGGTCCAGAGAAGGGCAACGGAGCTGGTGAGGGGTCTGGAGCACAAATCTTATGAGGAGAGGCTGAGGGAGCTGGGGGTGTTCAGCCTGAGGAAGAGGAGGCTGAGGGGAGACCTTCTCGCTCTCTCCAACTCCCTGAAAGGAGGCTGCAGAGAGGCGGGGGTTGGTCTCTTCTCCCAAGTTCCAGATGACAGGACAAGGGGTGATGGCTTCAAGTTGTGCCAGGGGCAGTTCAGGTGAGATATTAGGAACTATTTCTTTCCTGAAAGGGTTGTCAGGTATTGGAATGGGCTGCCCAGGGAGGTGGTTGAGGCCCCATCCCTGGAGGGATTCAAGAGAGAAGTTGACTTGGTGCTCAGGGATATGGCTTAGTGTTGGGTGGGGTGGGGTTTATGGTTGTTGGTTTGGGTTTTGTTTTGTTTTTGCTTTTGTTTTTTCCCCATTGGTTGGACTAGATGATCTTAAAAGGTGCCTTCCAACCTAGGTGATCCTGTGATTCTGTGATGCAGTGAAGCTGTCACATCCCTACAGGCTTATTGTTCCTGGAGCAAGCTAGACTTGCGTCTTACACCTGTTCTTCCAAAGTCTTCAGCATCCAGGAGAGACCAGTGGGTCAGGGACAGCCTCGGTGAAGCTCATGGCCTTTGCAGGTGGGTAGATGGACACGTCTCTGCGAGTCAGAGCCCGGGCTGGCTGTGAAGAGAGGGTTAAGCAGCCCATCTGAAAAGTGTTGTGATGTTTTAATGCTGGGTTCAGGGCCTGGTTACATCTTTTTCATCTCTGCCAGTTGTCACACCCAGCTTCGCCGAAGGTACTGTGATGGCCACTGTTCAAAGAATTTCACAGCAGCACAAAAAAAGGCCCGTTTGCTGGCTGGTGTGGTGCAGAAATGCATCTCCCCTCCCTGCTGCTGCCCGGCTGCCTCCACGCTCCCATCCAGAGCTTTCTCTTAATTTCTTGTTATGAAATAAGGCCAGGAGCTCACGCTACAGATCCTGTGATCCGTTCCCGCAGAGGCTTGTGGTTCTGGGCAGTTGGACAAGCTGTGGAAGGCTGGTGTTCCTGACAGTACGTTTAGTAAACATCCTTCCTCCCGTAGGGAAAGGAGAGAACAACCACATTTTCCAGCTCTATTAAAGACTTTTAATCAACAGATTTTAATGAAGAAGGTAGGCAGGATAAACCACATAACTAATGTATTTGACTGTCATGCCAAGCCCCAGAAAACGTCCGTTGGGGATGGTAGAGGCCAGGGAGGAGAGGAAAACATTAATATTGACAATTAGAAAACTCAATTATGCCAAAGGGTAGAAGAACAATGGAGCAAAAGCAGCTCATGTGGGATAAGCACCAACAGCACAATGGAATTAGGTCTTCTCTGCATTTCATTAACCCTTGGCATTAATAACAAGAGCGCAGGTGTCGTGTGAACTCCTGCATCATCGAGTTCAATGTCCTGCCACCTCAGCACCTCGTTGTGGAAATGCTTCCATAAACTGACTCAACACAGAGGATCTCCTTCCTGTGAGCAAACGGGACAAACGCCAGCTCTGCCTCCCCTCCCAGAGACGAGGAGGCCATAGACCAACCGCATCCAGCTTTTTTGAAAGGACCAACGCCAAACCTGACCTGTCCATCAGGTCCCTGTCATCACTGACACGACCCTCTTTATTCCATGCATTTTTTAGAAGGGGGGTTCAGCCTGGAGAAGAGAAGGCTCTAGGGAGCAGCCTTCCTTGGAGCAGCCTTCCAGGATCTGAAGGGAGCTCCAGGAGAGCTGGAGAGGGACTCTTGGTCAGGGAGTGGAGTGATAGGACAAGAGGGAAGGGTTTTAAACTGGAAGAGGGGAGATTGAGATTGGATATTAGGAAGAACTTCTTTGGTGTGAGGGTGGTGAGACCCTGTCCCAGGTTGCCCAGAGAAGCTGTGGCTGCCCCATCCCTGGAGGGGTTCAAGGCCAGGCTGGATGGGGCTTGGAGCAACCTGGTGTGGTGGGAGGTGTCCCGGCCCAGGGCAGGGGATTGGAACTGGATGATCTTTGAGGTCCCTTCCAACTCTGACCATTCTGTGATTCTATGTTACAGGAACGTAGGCATTAGCACATACACAAGTATCACTGGATGCGCTTTATTTTGCAAGCATACAAGTTGCCAAAAATCACACATCTAAATACAATTCAGATCTAGAAATCCCATTTGGAAATCCATCTGTCCATATTGCAGAGAAGCAGCAACCTGCTGTTGGATTTCGGATTTGGGATTTTTCGTACTTTCCCGAGGAAGAGGGGAATATGAGTGACCTTCAGATCCTACAGGGAAGAACCCAGTTCTCAAATGTTTGAACAACAAGTGCATGTGGAGTTGTGTGTGCTGGACAGAGATAACTCTGCAATGTGCACTCAGCGATATTCATGTAATATGCTAATATCCAGAGCTCCCTTTATACATCTTCTCTTGAAAGAAGTTAGCATTGTGGTCCTCAAGTGTATCGTATCTCACCAGAGTGAAGAAATGTGACTTTGTTTCCTATTATCCCAATTATTTTATAATGCATTTCTTTCAGAACCCTCAGAATTTTTACTCCTGAGGGCTTAGTGCTCTTGAATTACTTGTGGGTTTGGATTTTTTTAATCTGTTCCTCAGAGATTTCAGTCTCTGTCGAGGCCTCATTCTAAGCTCCTGTGACAAGCGTCCTTGGAAAAGGAAAAAAAATTATTTTGCATTGTATTTTAAGTGGAGAAGCAAATCAAAACCCCCATCATTTCACTTTACAGCTCCTTGCCGATCCTTCAGTCGAGTCATTTCTTCCTCCTTACAAAGGGGTCCCACAGTCACCCAGTAAATGTTCTTGCTGCTGGGAATATTTCATCGCTCTTACTGTTTTATCCAAAGCGGCTTGTGGACTCCAGGAGATGTTTCCAAGCAAAACACCAGCAGGATCTAACCATTACTCAGCCACGCATTTTCACCATTTGTACACGCATTCCCTTAGACCTTAACTTGGAACTCGGTGATCTTTAAGGTCCCTCCCAACTGTAACTGTTCTATGAGCTGCCTGTTATTTAGGCTGCTGGTTCCCTTTTTTTCCTCCTCCTGGTTTGGCTGTGGTCTTCATGACGCTGGCTGCTGAGCAGAGCCTTGGTCTCCGTCAGGGTTCTGTGCAGTCAGTGCCACCTTCTCGTGCGGTGAGGGAAGCCCTCGTTGCAGGTCTCTATGATCAGTGCATCTGCATAAACTAAATTTATGCTCCACCGAAAAAAGAAAAAGCGATTCTGATAAAAACTACGCTGAAACCATATACTTTTGAGTAGAAACCTTGATGCCAAAGATTTAAGGCTTCAGAATGATTTATTTTTATTGTTAAAGGCTGAACCATCTGAACATCTTTGAGTTGCATAAATTTTCCACAAATATTAGTTTATATAATATTCATCATATCAGAAAAGATACAATCAACCCATTTGACCATTATTAAAATGTGAATTATATGCAATCCCCTCTCTCCTGTTATTACAGTTCTTTTGTATTTCTCAAGCCATACAAAATTTAATAAATCTTTGCAGGACTTAATAAAGAGTAGAAAATTTATATATGTACCAAGACGTTCATTTAGTCTTCGTAGCCGTATTGGATTTATTTTCATCGGATTCCTCATCACCTGCTCGTTACCATATTTATTGCATTCTCTGCATTGCTTCTCCAAGCACGTAGGCATGAAATGTTCTGGGAAGAATATCTGTACAGATGTTGTGTTCAGCAGGTAAAAGGGAAAAAGAACCCAACACCTGATCAGCCAAGACGTTTTACTTAGAACAGCCAAGAGATTGCGGGTGCAAGTCCTACCTGTCCATCATGTGACAGCTCCTGGAAAGCCCTTTTTTTCCAGAAAGGGGTCCTACTTTTCCAAACAGTGACCAGAAGACTTGTGGAGGGACATGAAGATGCTCAGAGGGCTCAGCCCCTCTGCTGTGAGGACAGGCTGAGGGAGCTGGGGCTGTTCAGCCTGGAGAAGAGNACTGGATGATCTTTGAGGTCCCTTCCAACTCTGACCATCCTGTGATTCTAAATTTTAGCAAGAAACAAGTGTTGCATTCACATAGCAGATGTGGTATTTGAGACAATTCAGACCCACTTTGTCAACCCTTAATTCCTCAACAATTTCATGGCGTAGGGTTTCCCAGAAAGGATAAGTTTCCCTCTGAAACCACGCACAGGAGCGTTGCTGTCCCCAGGCTGACGGTGGGACTGTTCCCCCAGACCCTGGAAGTCAATGGGTATACGCAGAGGTTAACAGGCAGGACATTGCTCGAGGCCATGGACTGATGAGGATCTGAGAGATTCGTTCTGCTCTTGAAACACCGATGTCTCTCCTTGAAACGAGGGACAAATTTTAGGGCCGTGCACGTGTTCCGCTGTCTCCACAGAGAGCGGCTTTCCACTGTGTGAAGAGGATGGGGCATGTTTGCAGCAGAGATGAGGAGAGCATCAGTCTGGCTCACCTACCACCTACCTCAGCCCTCCTGACAAGACGTTTGTCACCATTCTTGAAGAATCTACCTCATGAGGAGGAAAATACACTGCACCTACACAAGCTAAAGTTGTGTTTAAGATGCCCCTGGGGTATGAGGGATCCCTCTCCCCACCAGCTACAGAAACAAAAGTAGGTTCTTCTTGTAAGAAGAAATTCTCTCCAACTTTACCTCTGACACCTTTTCATCAAATAATACTGTTTGTCTTCCTTTTTCACCCCGGGTTACAGGGCCAGACCCAAACCCCAGTCTTCATGCAGCCTCTTCCTCTCTGTGCCACCCACTGTTGACCTCGTCAATGGGAAGGTTTCTAATACCCAGATAGTTCATGTCCTGGGGGCTCTGCTGTATGTGCTGGTGTTGGCATTTAAAAAAAAAAGGAGAGCTCTGGGCAGCTCCATACAGTTTGTTAGATAAATATGTGCGGTATGAACAGAATTATGCTCTGTGGCATGAACATGGCTAGAAGGGAACACCAGAGGTCATCCCTGCTCAGCCTGGTGTCGGCTGTGTTTGTAATTCGGTCACGGCATTGGGAAATGTCTTAATTGCCAACTATCTTATTTCTAATCAGCAATGGAAAAGAAAATCAGGTAAACTGTGTAAAAACTCTTCTTGGCTGAACCATTTGAGACCAAACTTCCCCCTCCTGCAGCGTCCAGCCGAGCGCGGCCAACAGGGTAGAAGCCTTTCTGCCAGGCTGCGGGGAGACTGCCTGGAAAAGGGCTTTTTTGTCTTATTTCCAGTGAGTAAACCTGTCTGCTTGGGGGGGATTCGGCATATACGCAGTGCTGAACAGCTTGGAGAGCCTGTAAAAACAGACTCTAATACCAGGAGAGGGTTTTAGATCCTCACTGACATTCACTTACATGACGCCTCGCTCTCCTGTAGAAGACCTTGGGGTCATAACGTGATTATGTTGATATTACTGGAAGAAAACTCTAGAAAAACAAGGTAGCGTGCAAACCTAATGCTACTGGGACAGGTCGCGTCAGATTTTCTTGAAACCATTAACATGTTTACATGTTTTGTCCAGTGGTCCAAAAGTGGCATTAAACATTTTTAGGAAATTTTTAATTTTTTAATTTTTTTCCTATTTTTTTTCCTATTTTTTAATACCGCCCGTCTACAAGAATGCTCTTTGCTTGTTTGTTTATTTTTTTCTGCTTACTCCTTTGTTTGTTTTGCTGCCTCTCCGCAGAGACACGATCCCCGGCGAGGAAAAGAAAGAGTCAAAATATTGACTGAAGCAGCACCAGCGGAAAGGCGGAGAACAGAGCCTGGGGCTGTAAAAAGGCCGTTTTATTTGGGGGAAAAATGCAGCTCTGCTACCACTGCGGAACCGCACATCTGGCTGAGCATCTGTAAAGCCCTTCCCGTAGCTCAGAGAAAGGCTGCAGCCAGCCTCACCCGCTGCAGCAGAACAAATACGGCCTGGAAAATTGTGTTAGAATAGCCCAGATGGAGAGTGTCAAAACACAAACCTTTGTAAGTAACTGATATGTATCTCAGGGAAAAAAAAAAAAAAAAAGAAAGAAACAAACAGCACATGTAGGCCACCGCTAATGAATCACATTATTCATAATGCTGTTAATGACTCAGGCACGGATACCTTGTGTAATTAAATTACGAGGAAGCAAAGTTTAAGCAGATGGAGCTTGTCGGAATTCTAATGTGCTGCAAACTGCATTCCGTACCAGGAGCCAGACTAATTGCTTTGGTGAGATTTATATTCGAGTACTGTTTTATAGGTGGCAATGCAGAATTTCAGCTCCCTCTTGCCAAAGCGCTGTCTCCCGGGCACATCAGCCCTGGGGTTCTTCAAATGACGTCTCTTGAACTTCTTTTGTTGCTTCAGTGAGACCCAAATCCTTAGTTTCACTTCCATATCTCGTACCTGTCACGGACAGGAGTTCGATTGGGATGAAAGGCTTATGACCTGTTTTGGGACCTCTGAGATAACTTTCGGAAGTTCTCCATCCTCCCTCCCTGGGATGGCAGCGCGTCCCCTGCTTTGCAAACCCTGGTCCTCAGGCACGTCACCGCCTGGGGGGAGTCCCCCTGCCAGGCTCTACATCCCTGACCTCTAAACCGCCTTCCCTCTCCTCCCACAACACGGAATTCCAACCCATCACAGCTTCTTTTGGTTGCTCAGACCACAGACTGCTAAAACACAGAGTGTGCTTATAACCTGGAGGAGAAGCTGTGCATATATTGGACCATTTTCCTGGTGTTTGGGATATTATTTTTTTTTTTCCTTGTTTCCCCCACCTTTCTTAATTAACCCATGCATTTACACAAACAAAAAGTCTTACAGTCCAAGGCGCAGTCTCCTCACTGTCCTGAACACGTGGCAGCCCGCCCCTTAGATCGTTACGTGGCTGCTCTGTATTAAATTATCCTCGTGGCTATTAAAGGTGAAAGAAAAAGCAGAGCGGAGGGACAGGTGGCTCCTGCAGGGTGGCAGGAGCCTCGCAGAAGGCATTACAGGAGCCACGGGGTCAGTTCCCATTTCGCCGTGCCTAATTAAGCTGTTCCCCGCGTTAAGAGCTGAAAAGCCCTTCCAGGCAGTTGCTGCACCAGCTTTGTTAAGCAGCACATGAGCCGTGCGGAGGTAAAAGCAAATAATGTGTAAGGGAAAATTCCTCACCATCTTAAACAAATCAGAGAGCGGGCTGAAGAAAAGCTAATTATAATGATTCCTTTCCGTACTAATTATCAGCTTTCAGAGGGGAAAAATACACTTTACCATGCCAAGAAGGAGGCAGTGATGGAAATGCTATTTTGTGTGTTCACAATTGACATATAAAAGCCTGAATTTTGTTGGTTTACCCCCATTTAGACCGTGGTTCCAGGCAGCCTCCCGGGCTCTAATGGGAACCAGCGACGTTGGGGACCTGACAAAGCCAAAACAGCTTTTGCCCTGTCGCCCNTTCAAGGCCAGGTTGGATGGGGCTTGGAGCAACCTGGGGTGGTGGGAGGTGTCCCTGCCCAGGGCAGGGGGTTGGAACTCCATGATCTTGAAGGTCCCTTCCAACTCTAACCGTTCTAGGATTCATCTACAGAGAATATTTTTCTTTGACTGCATGCTTGTTTTTCACAGGCATTTCATTCCAGTTGAGTGAAGAAGTGTCTCTCCAGAACTGAAATTGTCTCTGGGAATTTTGCCTTCCTCCTAATAAAAAAAAAAAAGAGATCTTATTGAGATATTTTCTTTTGGGTCATTGAGAACTGAAATAGAATGTTTTTATTTTTTTTCAGCCCAGTTGTGGGCGGCTGCACCACTTCTGCTACCCAAAGTCTCACCAAATTTCCAGGCGTATGATTTATTTATTTTTTTCTTGTTCCTTCCAGGAGAGCCCACATTTCTCTGCTGATCTCCCAGGCCCTCTGTGGGAAGCTGGGGAGTAATTCCTGGAAGAACTGGTCTGCAGAGCCTGTCCTCAGGGCAGACCTGGAGCCAGCAGTCGGCTTCCCACCCGGGTCACCTCCATAAATTTATCCAGTGAACTACAATTAAAAGGCAGTGAGTAATTCCACTCTTAACCAAGACATTTAGAGCATTTAGACATCTCGGTAGATGGTATTGGGACATGCAGCGTGAAAACACCGGAGATTCATTCATTTGCTTTGTTTTACACAATGCCAAAAATTAAATGTTTTTTCAATTAACTTGGGAAAAAAAAAAAAAAAAAAAGGGGGCTTGTCCACACTTTTTCCCTTCTTTTTTTAAAAAAGGAGACGGGGGAGAGAACACAAACACANGTTCTTTTTCCTAAGGAAGGGTTTATTCTATCTTACAGTCGGTGGTAGGACTTCAGGAGTTTTATACCTGCAGCTCTTTCCCCTGCAGCTCCCCAGCCTCCCCTGCCATAATTCAACGCGGCGCTGGTGGAGCGTTGCATCTTGGCACTGCGGGACAATCCTGCCTGGAAATTTTGAGGAAAATCAGAGCTCTGCGATCCTGCAGGACACCGTGTGCCCTTTGCCAGCCCCATTCCTCTTGATTTTCAGGCCTGGTGTGGTGTGTACGAGAGGGAAACAACACCTCACTGCCTTCTGCCTGGGGCTCCCGTGCCGGGCTGCACCAAGCATCGCGCTGGGCTGCATCCCGAGCTGAGGCACAGCGCAGGTCCAGAGCTTCTGAGGCCACGGTGCGGGTGGCTCCGTGGCTGTGTGGATGCCAAAACAGCCACAGCAGCTGGATAAAATGCCAACCCCACTGATACGCTTGTGGAATTCGGGGGTTATTCAGGATATCCCTCTCGACGACCCGAAAGGGCTTCAATTTGACACATTCTGCGTGTGTCAGGGAAGAGGTCCCGTCTTTGAGAAGATCCCCTGTAAACACAGCACTGTGTGCAAGGATCTACGGATGATGCATCACTTCACTGGCACGGAGGATGCTCTGAAGACCCGTGAGCTAAAAGCAAAGCTGCGATGCTGAAGAGTCGTGGCACAGGCTCGGCTTGAGCTTTAATCAACTCCCCCGTGGAAGCCCCCCCTTCCCCACCCCAGTGACCTGAGCAGATGAGGCAGGATACAGTAAGGAGGGGGAAAATCAGCCCTTCACCTCTATAGGGAGCCAGATAAACGCCTATCAGTGGGTATCAACTGCTTCCTACATTAAAAAACAACCCAAGAGTCCCTCCATCCCGATGTCCCATCTGCAGGTGAGCAATGGCAGATGCTGGGGAAGACACAGCAGGAGGGATCACCCCCAGCATCTTCTCCCCGCTGCCAGCAATAAAGCAGTTTAAGCTGTTTCCAAATCAGCATTTTTAATACTCTCTGAAGGACCTACCTCCTGTGAATATGGCTAATCCTTTCTGAAAACATTTCTATTTTGGGAAATGCACTTTGACAATAAAGCCGTAATTAAATTATTTATTGCCCATTTCCCTGCTTTCGGGAGTCTGAGTTTAGCTGAACTCAGCATTTCTAAGGAGAGTCACCAGATGACTTCAGCTTGGGAGGGAGAGTGCTTTTCTTTGTATTAGAGTGCTTTTCTTTGTCTTTGGGGTTGTTTTTTGCCCTTTGCTTGCCTTTTACCATGTCAGAGCGATGGTAGTTTTCTGTGCTTGTCTGAGACCCTTGGCCTCGGGCAAGATCTACCTGGTAAAAAAAAGTTTGGGTTTTTTTCCTCCTGCATGCTCTTCCCTCATTCTTAGACATGTTACTATAAAGAAAAAAGTATTATGAGACTATTTATTTGATGTATGGAATTTTTGCAATCTACAGATCCCTCTGGGGAGATGGGAAAGGGGTTCAGGCATCACTAATATTTGGGCATGAGGTACCCAACTGCACTTGCTCGGTGCCAGGGGTGCCAAAATGAGGTAGCAAACCGCTGATCCCCAGCCCAAAGGTCTTCCTGGTCAGTGAACTGGAATAAAGAGATTATCCTTTTTAGCTGCTGAGGCTCTGGGATCAGCTTTAGAGGGAGCGAGCCGGGCAAGGAGCGCTGCCCTGGCCTCCTGGATGATGGCCAGGCCACCGAAAAGCATCTTTGCATCTTTACAGCCTCCGGAGAGACTCCAAAAATGAGTTAGGATGCACCCAGGAATAGCCCCAGGGACAGGAGAGCCCCCTCTTCCACCAGCAGAAACACGTTTGAGCCGAGCACTCAGCATGAAATCCACACGAGCCTGAAATCCAAGTGCTTGTCCATCAGTCTGCCGCCACGGATTTAATTCCTGTCTTTTAAATGAACTGTGTTTAAGGAGTGGAGATGAAATGGCACTGACGGCACAACATTTTCCGGCGCTGTCTGCTGCTTTTCATTATGAAAAAAAAAAA
>VZRU01002615.1:239311-251837 GCA_013398155.1 Pedionomus torquatus | reverse complement strand
AGTTCCAGATGACAGGACAAGGGGTGATGGCTTCAAGTTGCGCCAGGGGAAGTTCAGGTGAGATATTAGGAACTATTTCTTTCCTGAAAGGGTTGTCAGGTATTGGAATGGGCTGCCCAGGGAGGTGGTTGAGGCACCATCCCTGGAGGGATTCAAGAGAGGAGTTGACTTGGTGCTCAAGGATATGGCTTAGTGTTGGGTGGGGTGGGGTTTATGGTTGTTGGGTTTTTTGTGTGGGTGTTTTTCGGGTTTTTCTGTGTTCCGTTCCCCCCCCCCATCAGTTGGACTAGATGATCTTAAAAGGTCCCTTCCAACCTAGGTGATTCTGTGATTCTTGTTGGCTCTTCTGAATTTTCGTGACCAGGCAGAATCATATTATTTTGGGTGAGGGTTGAAAATAGTTCTGCCAGGGACATACTTGCTATAGGTAGGGATGAGGCTTTCCTGCTTCCCCTGTTACAACACAACCACGCTCTTCTCCTGGAGATGCTCCTCCACCCCAGGTTTGTCTGAAGCCATCATTCTCGTTTTCTACCACTCATTCACTACCAAAAATTCAGTTCTTCCTCCTTTCCTGCTGTTCCTCAGCCGGCAACGGGACTTCTGTTGCTACTGAGCTTGTGATGTTTAGGAAGTGCTCTGTAGGACTCTCACAACCATTTAAATAGCTATTGTAGTATGTTTGATCCAATTCCCTTTATCTTGAAAAAATGAAAAAAAAAAAAATTCCTACCAAGATATCACATTTAGATACGTGTGTGGTATAGATTTGGGCTGCTCTTGGCTGGTGTAGTGCTGCTTATCTGCTGTGTGACGTGGAAAACGTATTTCAAGCAGGGAAGAATAAAACTGAAACGAAGCACAACTGACTGTAGGGGTGACTGCGAAGGGATGCTACAGGTCTGTATGGAAGCTGTCATTTGTGCTAAATGGTTAAAAAATGGGATTTTTGGGGTGATATTATTATTATCATCATCATCATCATCAACAACATAATAATTATTATTATAATGTTTTTGCTGTTATTGAACTGTCAAATAAAGAAATCCATTCCCTGAGTCGTCAGAATTAATTTTGTAGAAAGTTAGTACTGATTTTTTTTTTTTTTTTCTTCTGATCAGAAGCGTGAATCAGGGGTGTTTTTCCATCAGTTTCATCATTCATACTCCTATTGAGGGATGCTAAGCTCTAATTTTATTTCCCATTGGAGTCCTTGTGAAACTTTCTTCTTTACAATTTTGACATTACCTTTCTACGTTTAATTAGTGATAAAAATCGTAAAACTTAATATTCAGAAACCCTGGCTTTATATTTTTCATGCTAATTCTCCAGTTTTTTTATACCAGCATTGGGCAGCAGCCCTCGCCTCTGTTCCAAGGAAAACCCTTTTAGTTTTCTGTTTTGCATTAATCTTAAAAGCAAAATTGCTTCAAACCGAGTTTGGAGAATAATTAAGACTCTCATGTCTACAGGCTTTAAAAAGAAATTTCTATATATCCATTTAAGTTGCAAAGCAACATTTATTCTTTCCCCTGTAAGTAAAATGATAAGCAATAGCTGAGAAACTCTGAGCCTTGGTTCTCGTACCCCATCACCACGAAGGAGCCTCTCCTCGCAGCCACCCCACAGGCTCCTTCCCAGTTTCCTAATAAAAGAAAGGGAATGAATTTTGGTTGTTTTGGGTTTGTTTTGTTTTGTTTTGTTTTGTTTTGGTGTTTGTTTTGGTGTTTGTTTTTGTTTGTTTGTTTGTTTGTTTGTTTGTTTGTTTGTTTGTTTGTTTTTCCAGGTTTAGAAACAGCAGGAGAAATGTTACAGGCCTGGGAAGCTACCGATGGGATCTGGAGATCCTGACTCCTGTTACCGCCTGCTGAGACTGCAGCAGACATTACTTTTTAACAAAAATAATTTTTGACCAGAAAATTGTGAATTCCTGAAAATGAAGAAGCTCCAAGGGGGAAGAAATGTTTTCAACCAGTAACCCACAACCGCACGGAGAAGAGGAAAAATACAGTTCAAACTATTAGTTTTTCTTCTTGAACACATTTCTTTCTTTAGGTATAGAGGTCTATTATGGGCTGGAAAAATGCTTTATGCCCAGGGGTAAGTAAAAAAAGGCTCAGCTCCCACGGCAGACAGTCGGGCACCTCTCCCACGCTGGGTACACACTCCAGCCAGCTGATGGAAAATGAGAAATAAGTGTTAAAAATCATCCTCACCCTGTTTTAGGCATCCTTAAAGCTGGCATAGCTGCAGGGGAAGATTTTTATTTATTTTTATTTTTTTTTTTCTCTTCCCCATGTGATTTGTAGCAGAACGCTACGCGCGGTGTTGTGTTTTGTATTCAATTTCTGCAGGATTGAAAGAAAATAGAGGAGCCCTACCTGCGTGTCACGAACACAGCCACGGGAGAGGATGAACCCTGCGCCCTCCTGCGTGAGCGCCGCAGGGTGTTGGATTTGATTTGCTCAAAGCGAGTGCTCTGGTTGTGCTGAGCCATGGCAGGGAGCCTGCAGGTCCGGCGGGCTCCCCCCCACCCCGACTTGCCCGCACCCCAGGGTAACAGCCAACAAACCCAACGGCGACACAAAAAGCTGCAAATATTGCCCTGTTGGCAGAAGAAGACAAGATAGAGGAGGTAAACATTAGTTAGGTTGTCTCCTGACAAAAGATTAAGAGCACATCTGCATTTAGAGGGGGTATGAAGGCGGCACAGGTATCTCCCAGGTTGGAAGAACAGATTCGGTGGGAAAGCATCTCCCAGCATGATGTTGCACATGAAACACGGGTCATGGAGTGGTTCTTCACTTCCATGTGCTGTGTTTCTACCAAACTGGCTTGATATTCACATCTCACATTGGTTGGACTAGGTGATCTTAAAAGGTCCCTTCCAACCTAGGTGATTCTGTGATATTGCCACAAAGCCCATCGCAGTGTGAAGCCAGCAGATGGTCTGTTCACCGAATCATGGAGTTGTCACAGTTGGAAAGGACCTCTGAGATCACCAAGTCCAACCATACACACACACGCACACAAAATCAAAAGAAAAAAAATGCACCACACAAAAACCACAATCCCCACCCTACAGTCTCGGCCACTGGAACATGCCCTGAAGTGCCACATCTACATGATCCTGAAATCCCTCCAGGGATGGTGACCCCACCACCTCCCTGGGCAGGCTCTTCCAGTGATGACCCCTCCTGCAGTGAAGTCATTCTTCCTAAGATCTCATCTGAATATCCCGTTGCAACTTCAGACCATTTCCTCTGGTCCTGTCATCATTCCCTTGGGAGAAGAGGCCACCACCGACCTCTCTACACCCTCCTTTCAGGTAGCTGTAGAGGGTGATGAGATCTCCCCCTCAACCTCCTTGTCTCCAAACTCAACATGCCCAGTTCCCTCAGCAGGTGGCCCTGCCCAGGGCAGGGGGTTGGAACTGGATGGTTTTTGGTGTCCCTTCCAACCCAGACCATTCTATGATTCTGTGATCCCAACCTGCCATCCATCCTCGTGTCCTCATGGAGGCCAAAGGGTTTCCCCTTGTCTTGCCTGGTGGCCTTGCCTGGTGGCCATGGCTCTCCACACCAGCTCTTCCTAGCAAGTGTCAGGCAACAGAATGCATTTGGCTTTGCGCTGCCATTTCTTACTGGTTCAAGGTTTAAGCCCAGTTCTTTCCAGGGCCCCTCTAATGTCAACGGAGGAAGCAACTGAGTAAGAGAAGGCAGAGACTCACACGGGTCGATCACATGGGAGCATGGATGAAGCTAAAGCAGGACACTCACAGTCTTGCCCATTTTTGCTGAAAAGTGAACTTTTCAGCCAGGAGAGGCTGTGAGCAGTTGCCAAAGGGTTCCTCCCACCTCACCATTTACATGGTTGCTCTGAGCTTCAGCTCATTTTGGCCCCTTCCATATCAAGCTGGTGCAATACTCTGCCGGTTCTCCCCGTACCTCTCCTGCAGAAAATGAGATTCAGTTTGGATGCCTCTGCCGTTCACCTCCCCCAGGAGCTCCTGAACTCCCGGGCACGACGTTTCCTTTTGTGTCTGGATGGATGAAAGCTCCTCACCCTGATGAGCTACTGCAGGTTTTGAAGAAGGGCTTACACCAAGGGCGCGTCCACCAAGAAGCTGAAGCAAAAAAAGGGAATGAAAACACAATTAAAACTGATCTGCAAAAATGGTGGGTTTTTTTACTTCCTCATTCTTGGTTTTCAACATCACCATTAATTTCAAAAACGTGGCATAATTAGGAAGTTAATAAAGTTTTGCCAGTGAGTGCCCAACAAAGCAAAGCACCCCATGTCCTTAGAAAGAAAACCAAAGGAGTATGTGAAGAAACATTTCATGGCAAAGAGATAATATTTTCCTAATCCTTTCGTAAATGAAAGCAGTCCCTTGCTATTGAGGTAAAAGGCAAAAAGTCATTTTGAACTCCCAAAATTTGCTGTCAGGTTTTACATTAAAAGTTTTCCGTGCACACACACACAACACATGGGTGCCCTTAAAGAACTGCCATTTTTTTACATTTTTAGCTTTTATGAGAGACGGCATTATCTGATAGGAAAAGCTTTCAGCTGAGGATAAGGGGGAACAAATGCTGATGTTGGTATTTAATAAAAGTCCTTTAAATTCCTCTGGCATCATATTCGGTTCGCGTGCCTGCTTGCACAAAGCCAAATGCAAGCGGGTTTCATACTCTGCAGTGATTTGCAAGTGCTGCTGTCATAACGAGAGAATAAAACCACCGCCTTTTATAACATGCATAGAAAATTATCACCTTTTTTTGCTATTTTTGCTTGATTTGAATGCGCACTTTTACTTAAAATGCTACCGAAGTGATTACTAACAGCTTTAATTATTCCAAACAATTCCCTATATCCATTATACTGACTATGACAATGGCTATTCGTAAACATGTGGGTTGAGTTTGCTGTTAGAAAGATGTTAAATTGTAAGAATTGTTCTACCTTGATTCTGTGAAAAGCCAAACCAGTGGGGATGCCTTCCAGAAATACTTTCTTTTCTTTTTTTTTTTTTTTTTTTTNTTTTTTTTTTTTTTTTTGAAAACCAGATCTAACAAAGGTAACAAAACAAGTAAAGTATTCTGGTATTTTCATTTTTTCGTTACATGCCTTAAGAAGCACCAGGAATTTGTAAAGAAATGTTCAGTAGAGAATCTAAGTTTTACTTTTATTGGGTTTTTTTTTCTTGATTTTGAAGGTAGGCTGTCCCTAGCTTAGCTCCTACCTTCTTAGCTTCTACCTTCTTCTTCTAGCGGAATTTCTATCCAGTGCAGCGATATTACAGGCCGTAAAATTGTATTATTTACTCTCTGTCATTTGTGAGGACCTGGGTTTATAGCCATAACTCCCTCTTGTTTCCTTTCACACCTCGGTGACGTTGATAAGGTGAGACAAACAGCTTAGCATTGCCCGCTCGAGGCGCAGTGCCCGGGAGCGTTTAGCTGCCAGAAAGCAAGCCCAGACTGCTCGGCTGGTCAGCATTTACAGCTGATTCCCTTCCTGGTGAAAGGTGGAATCCATCACCTTTACGATATTTTATCACCTGGATCCAGAAGAGACGCGCAGATGGATCTACCCTGGAATAATCAGATGTTTGCCTTTTTTTTTTTTTTTTCCTTCTTTATTTTCCTCCCCCTGCTTTTTGCTTTTCACGGGGAAGAGTGTCCCAGGGAGCAGGCAGGCTGCTCGGGAGAAGCTCTTCCACTGAACTGCTGGAGCGCTCCGGGTTTGCCGAAGTGTCAGGAGGAGAAGAGCCACCAAAGGCATCTTCATCCCCTCCTAGTGCAGCGACAGTCTGGAACCAGAGAAAAAGCCATACTGCTACTTCGTGAAGCGTGCCCACTTTATCCTTAAAGCACCCATAACTCAGAAGGTACTCCACTTTTCCCCAGGAGACAATCCGCCAGCCTATTTTATTTTTATTTTTTTTTAATCTAATCTCCTCTGGCTGTATCTTCATCTTACTTTTTCTCGGCTACACCTACCAAGGCTCTCGCGAGGCGTTACTGAGCAGTCACCACGTCAGGGCAGTGCCAGAGCTGTGGAAAGCTCCGTGTAAGGTCCCCGGCGCGTCCGCTCTCCTGTGGGAGACCCGGTCTGATTCTGGAAACTTGAAACAAGTCCCCCTCTAGGAATTGTTCTTAAAATAGACTTGGAGATTTCACACATAAACCGAAGTGGTGGTGTTATTTATGTTTTCTTCTCTGCCACCAGATGAAATCCCACTGGAAATTATTTTTTTTTTTCTGTTTTGCAGGCTCTGATAAGCCCCGTGTCTTTTGCTACCACTTTTTCACTTGTCATCCAGCCGTTCCCTCTAAAACATATTCTTTCATTTCACTTAAACAAGTATCATAAAAGCCAGGGTCAGCAGCTGCGCTAAATCAAAATATAAGCTGTTACTCCATTCACAGAGCCCATTACAATATCATAGAAATAAATGAGCTCAGCGTGCCACCATCTGCCCCATCCGTCCTGGCTCTTCCTCCCTTCCTTGGCATCTCCTAAGCCTTTACCAATGCCTTGTTTCAGCTGTTCCAGCTTTTTTGCAGGTATTGAAGTTGGTGGAGGCTAAACTACAAACAAAAAGCATTACAAATCCTGACTTTCTCTGCATTATCACATGATAAATCTTCATATTTCCATTGCTGCAGGATGAGTTTGCTCTTATTTAACTACCACCAGGCACAAGAGGGTGATTTCTTGATGGTTCTCCCATCGTGTGCTCCCTGCCTTCTGATCTCGCCCCATCCTTCGCTTGTGATTTTTCTCCACGCCTTTGCAATGAAGTGGAGCAGCTTTTGATTTCTGTGGCTTTGGTCCTCATCTCGTGCCCTTCCTTGGTCCTGCTGGCAAGGGCTGCTGGATTGATGGAGATGGAGCTTTCAGTGGCCAGTGCTGTGTCCCACCTTCAGGCTGTTCTGCAGCTCTGTATTCACCAACCCTCCAAGTAGTTATCTGACTTAACAAAACCTTGGGCAGTTCTTTCAGATATCCACAAAACCCAAACATGTCATTCTAGCCAGTCTTAAATTTTCTACATTTTTAGATCTTCATATAATTTTGTCACACCTTTTGGAATGGAAAAAACCCCCACATCTCTGTATTACTGCGTCGCTCCAGTCGGTAAAAAGATGCTTGGCAAGTGGCATAAAAAGAATTTAAAATGTGCACGTGTGTCACTTTTCAGCTCAAAATAGAGAAATTTTCTTGGAGTTGACAGGATTTAGAGATTTAGGGATTTTTCATTTGTGGCTTGTTGGGGTTTTGTTTTTGGTTTTGTTTTGTTTTGTTTTTTTTTTTACAAAAATGATATGAACAAATTATCACTTCTCATAGCAGGAGATGTGAGGGTTTTTTTTTTCCTTTGAAGGAAAGACAACTCAGCCAGCTGTTTGAATCAAAAGTGACTAAAATTGTAGCGTTGGAAGGATTTTTTTTTTAAGCTGTATTTTATATGTAATCAGTTAGCTAAGTCAATCAACGAGGCTGATTTCTGATTGCACAAGGTATTTGGAACACAAAGTGAGAATATTGCAACCATTTACTTTTCAGGCTGAATTACGTAGGTATTTTTATGGAAATATAGATGCTGCCTGTGTTTGACTGACACAAAGATTTCTTGGGCTTATTTTTATGAATTTTGTAAATCACTCCAGCATGTTACATTGTAGCCATCTCCGAAAAGGTTTTATGATATCTTTAAAAGGCGGTTGGATTTTTTTTATAGCACAACTCTCCACTCTTCAGTTTTACTGAAAAGATAAAAAACAACGTGGAGGTTGAGTATAACCTAGTAGAAAGGTCAACTGTGTGAAGACCTAGGTCAGACACGAGACGTTGTAGAGGAGATGAACCCACCTGGCCACAGCTTCCACCATGCAACGGGAGAGTTGATTTCAGCAGAGGATGCTGCTCTGCTGATCAAGGCTCCCAAAGCAGATGAGGAAAGGGGGCTCGCTGCAGCTCAGGAGGAAGAGACGAAGCATTGTTTTCGTGGCTCCTGCTCCTCCTGGACATCTTGATGGTGACCGAGCAGCCCACAGAGAAACTTGGGCAACTTTGAAGCCAACTTCTTGCCTCCACGTCCTGGCACGTGCCCAGGGTCACTGTAGCATCTCTGAAATCACCAGCAGCAGAGCTAAGGGGCTCGCAGCAGGGCAGAGACTTTGTCTTCTTTGTCTTCTGCTCCCTTGACCAAAAAAGATGAATATATAAAAACACACACACACATATATATACACATATATATATATAAAACTCTCCTCCTGTCCTCACATCCTGCCTACTGACGTGGTTGAATTGAGAGACTAGAAAATACTTCTGTTCTGCCTTTTCCCTCTGCTTTTAAACTTCTCTTACTTCTCCTCTGACCAGCCCTTCCATTCCTTTGCCTTGCTTTCATGTTTCTGTTTTATGGGTCTCTCACTGTGATGGTCCTGGGCCGTGAAGGCAAAATCATTTCTTGGGTGTTTTGTTTGCTGTGGGAGTGGTTTGAATACCACACAAAGCCAGAAATATTGCAAACTGCTTAATACTGAGAGACTGCTCGGTCCTTTATTTGCGAGGCACCCTGGTCACCGACGTGCTGGATGGAGAAATCTGTGTCGCTTCAGGCAGCAACATGAACTGGCGAGACCTACACACCTATTTTCCATTTGCCATCTGTTTATGTGTTCAAAGTCTAATATGGGTAGGGTGGAGTGATAAGGAAAGGCTACAAATGTAGAGTATAAATGGCTGAACACAAAGCCTGCCCTTGGGAAGACTGAATAAAAATAAGGTAAGTCACAACTGTATAGAGGAAAAAAGCGCTTTTCTTCTGGTTGGGCTTCTTGTTGTGCCTTTTAAGCATCTCTGCTGCAGTCATCATCTGGCTGATCTGACTGGATGATTTTATCCTCTTCCTTTTGATTTAAAAAATAAATCTAAAGCAAGTATAAATGAGATTTATTAAAAAATATAATATCACATTCACTCCTGTTTTATTTCTGAGCTATGCAATTCCTGCTGATGCAGGTGCACATACATATTTCCAGCTCCAGCCACGTTTAGTCTCTCCAGTATATACATATAAATGCATGTGTATATATACATTTATATGTGTATATATACATACAAGCAGGAGTTGGTCATTAAAACAGTTTTGCTGAGTCCCTCTGAAAGTTTTTCTAAAAATCAGCTTTTACTTTCAGATATTTCCCATGGGAATTAGAAGTAGGCAAGGAAAGATGCTGAGCTACCTCAAGCACACAATCGTTAGCTTCCAATAAGGCCTTTGAAAGTATTAACCTTTAGCTGACTGATCTGTTTATTGAGCACTGCTCCATGGATTTGCCAGATGGAAGATGAAAAGCTCTGGGCACTCTTTCTACTTCGTTTTGAAGAGTAAAAGACGAAGCCCTCATGCCAACGGCTACAGCTTCCCATCCACTAAAAGCTCCTCTTCAGCTCTCCTAAGCGCTTGCAGCATTATCCATTTTGGGAGCCTCCTTGTTTAAGCCCTCCCTGACATTTGGGACTATTCTTTAAATCCCACATCTGTAAGTAAGTTTGGATTCCAGCTCTGGAGTCAGGAACACTCGGATCAGGATCAAAGGCAGAGGAACAGGCAGGGTCCTCCTTGGACGTCGGCCATCGGAGAAGGAGAGTTGCCCCTTTGATCCCTCAGCTTTTATAGGGGGCGTGATGGGATGGGCTGGAATACCCCTGGTGGGCAGTTCTGGGTCCCCTGTCCTGTCTGCTCCTCCTTGCAGGTGGGGCCCCTTTACGCTTTTCCATTTCTGACCCTCCAACTGGGTCTCCTTCCTGCAGGAGACTGCTCTCCTTCCTGCAGGTAAGGCACAGGTTTGGACCAGTTTGGGGTGGGCGCAGAGCTAAGGCATCTTGGTTGGAATTTATACACAACTTTCAATGAAGAGAAGAGCTTCTTTGGCGAGTTGAGGCTCCAAGGTCTTCAGCGTCTCAGGGGGCAGTATGCCTTGGTGGTCCCAAATCTGGCACCGTATGAGCAGCACCCGCGTCTGCTAAAGAACGCCACCCTCTACACCAGCCTACAACTGTCCTCTAAAGCCCTTCAGAAAGCAGGAAATCTGGCAAAAATTGTTCAGGACAATCCTCATTTTCCAGTACAGAATGGCAAGTGGCTAAACCCTGGCGTTGACATTTGATCACGATCCTTGCCTGAAAGAAGGGTTGCTGCAATATTTTCCCACTGCTATAAGGGTTGGGTGTTGTTTTTTTTCATTCAGGAAAACAGACAAATCTCTTCTTTATCTGAAAACTTTCCAAATGAAGAAACAAATGCAGCAATGACTGCAGATTCCCAAGCTAGGACAGTCCGTTACAGTCAACTAACAGCCCCTCATCTTGCTTTCATGGGCACTGCATATTCTTTCAATATTAATAGTGATACGGAATTAACGATGCTAGTAATCAGGTAATTGTACACACATCATGATGCACTTTTCTCTCGCTCTTTCTTAATGTGGTTATTCAGTTTTAGCTACACAAGACTGCAGAGGAAAAAGAATGCTTGATCCCAGAGGAAGAAATTCAGGTCTTCTGGAGGTCTTCTTGGGCAGGACTGGCTGTTTTATCTGAGGAAAAGGAGATGCATTGGCAGCTGCACTTCCATGAATGATTCTTCTATTACTGATACTGCAGATACTGGAGCAGGGAATGGTCTCCTTTGGAAAATCCAGTACTGGATTTATACGCTGGTTTTCATTAATACGCACCTACAGGGACACAACAGAAGAGTATGACCAACACTGCCTACCACGACACCAGACTTTTTCTCTAAAGTTGTATTAATTCTTTCTTTTTAGACCGACCTTGCTGGTCTCAGGGGAAAAAAACAAAAACCTACACCCCACACCACCTCTCATATTATCATCTGTGCTGACTTCTCCATTTTGCTTTGTATCATTTCTCCAACTTTTTTTTTAAAGCATTAGGACAACGCTGGCAATCAGTTAACCGTTAAGTTTAACCCAGCTTTGCTTCAAAGTAAAGCAGAGGTTCACAAACCTCCTCAGCATTTTCCTTAGGGATGCTTGTATCCTTTCATCTGCAGCGTTTGATTTTAGCAGACACTGTCTCACATCTGTCTTGCTGACAAAGATGAAACTCTTATTCCACCTACAACAGCAAAAAGGTACCTGCTGGATACGTTCACATTTTCCATGTGATCTACCTCCCCCTAAGGCCTCATATTTCATTTTTTAAGAAAGCTACACCTACCCACAGGGCTTGGCCTTGCTCCATTTAGCTTCTCTTACCACTATTCCCACACTCCCTTTTAACCACGGGGGCAGTTTGTCCTGCATCCCTTTTATTGCCTCTGTGCGATTTTCCTCTGCGTGTGCACACGTCCTTGAGCACTTCCTAAGTCTCATAAATATTCCCTGCATTAATCTGGCAAGGCTCATCCTGCCAAAGATGGCTCTGAGCTTCGGAAGAGTAGTTTTCATCATCCATACTCCCTGGTGCCCGTTTTGTCAAATACTCTCCGAGTGTCGGGGCGACCACCCCAGCCCACAGGCAATAAAACGCTGCTGAGGTCTACAGGAGTTAATGCACTTTTATAGAGCTGTAGCTCCTGGAGTATCTCCCGGGCGCGGGGAAGTTCTCCTGGCATTTCACCACCTCATGGAGAGCCGTGAGGTCTCACGAGCCTGGTGTCAGGCAGGACAAACACGCGAGCTGAGTGGCGCCCTCAAACTAGAAACGAGGAATGATTGCTCCGGGAGCGCCCTGATGAATTTGGAGAAAAACCAGAGATGGCTTTCCATCCAGAGAGTCAGTGAAACAAATTAATGGAAAGGTTGCTGCAGTGATAATAATCTGTAAAAGCACATGTTGTAAGTAGCTAATAATGTCCCTTCTTTGTTGGAAGTGATTATTTTTCATTTAGCAGATCTGAACAGCTAAATAACTTGCCTCTTCGCTCATTCCATTCCTCAGAACCAAATTACAGTACAAAGAGCACAGTTATCCTAAGGGTAAAAAGAAAATAGAATGATATATTAAACTTCAGTTGTAAGTAATCGTGTATTTTCTTAAATAGTCCTTTTTAAAATTACATTTTCTCAAATCCTTGAACTACACAATATACTTGAAACATGACAGTGGTCCCAATTTACAAGCTCTGAACAAATATCTGGTATCTTATCGACCATCTTTTCATCAATGGGACAAAGCAGACAATTACAAATATTTTAGGGTAGAATTTGCAGTTCTGAGTCAGGATAAACTAGGAGGGGACCCTGAGTCGTAAGGAACCACAGAACAACATCACACAGAGGCATTCTATGGATTTGTCTTAACACAGTTCTCATTATATTAAAATTTTTAGAACTTCTTGTTTCCAGTTGAAGGAAAGGAACCCCACTGAACACCTTGTTATGTAGTCAAAGCCTGGGAATTGCTCAGATTTGTTGTATGGTTTATTATATTTGCAGTGATGTACTGCAGGGACACCTGCAGGGACACCTCCCACCAC
>VZRU01002615.1:158675-214638 GCA_013398155.1 Pedionomus torquatus | reverse complement strand
GTTATGAAAACTCAAAGCAAGGTGCAACATAAAATAATACACTTGATCCCCTGTTCTCCCTCAATGGCTGCTACCAGGGACCCAAGGAGTCTTCAAGACCAGGCTGAAGAGGACTTTGAGGAATCTGGTGTGGTGGGAGGTGACCCTGCCCATGGTGGGGGGTGGGATGAGATCATCTTTACGGTCCCTTCCAACCTTCTACGATCCACAGTCAAATCAATACTGGAAAAATTTGTTTTTTTCCCTCCTCCTGCTTTTATTTCATTGGGTTGGGGGTTGTGTTCTTTTAACTGAAGCAGAATTTTTCTACTTCAGACCTAATTGCAATTTAGCAGCAAGGATAAATAAAAAGCAGGTTACTCTGGGCCAATTTCACTGCATATCTCATTTTGCACTCGAGGTACGTCTCATCTGAAAGCAGTCCCTTGAGCAACAAACCCAATACTGGTAGTGTGGCCAATGGACTCAGGCCTCTGTGGCTTCACGGACCTCATGAACACCAACTATATGAAACATCTGGTGCAAAGGCACGAGGTGCTGATGACCTTGAATATCTTAGGTTAGATATTAGGAAATATTTCTTTCCTGAAAGGGTTGTCAGGTATTGGAATGGGCTGCCCAGGGAGGTGGTTGAGGCACCATCCCTGGAGGGATCCAAGAGAGGAGTTGACTTGGTGCTCAGGGATATGGCTTAGTGTTGGGGAGGGTGGTGTTTATGGTTGTTGGTTTTTTTTCTGGATTTTTTTTTTTTCTGGTGTTGTTTGGGGTGTAGTATTTTGGGGTTTGTTGTTGTTTGTGTCATAGTGTGGGTTGGTTGTGGTGTGTGGTTTATGTGGTGGTTTTTTTCCTTTTTCTTTTTTTCCCCCATTGGACTAGATAATCTTAAAAGGTCCCTTCCAACCTAGGTGATACTTTGATCTGTGCTTACCTTCTCTGCCAGGAGAGAAACACCAAAGCAACATTCACCAGGAAACAGCTTTACTCCTTTGGATTTCCCTGGAGGCAGGAACGCTTTGCAGAGCAGGTTTCATCGTTGCTGGATGCCCACCTCCACCTCAAAGGGTCCATGGCTGGGTGTAGAACATGATGGTGGAGAGGACTCCTCTGTCCCATCCTTGGCAAATGACGTGGATAAAACGAGCCAGCACAAAGGAAGCAAACCACGTCTGGGAGAGCAGATGCACTGAACTGGAGAACTTTGGGGCCCAAATCTAACCAGGTTATGGAAGAAGATGAACATCATCTGGATTAAGCAGTAAACTTGTGAACACAGAACGACTTAATGAAGAAGTTTGAGAAGAGGTAGCAAAGGAGCATGGTCATTTGGGCCAGAAGGTAAAGACCTTGGTGTGGAAAGTGGTAAAAACCGGTTGAAGCAGCCTAGATGCCACCGTGACTTCTCCAAGGCCACAGAGAGCAGCCTTCCTGTTGCACATCGCGTTCGGGGATAGCGTTCGTGCACGCACATCTTGGGTGATTGTGTGTGTACATGTGAAATTACAACGTTCTTGGATTAAAGACGAATGTTCAGAAATTTCTGTGCATTTATCAGCGTTCTGTGGGTGCCCAGTGTTGCGGCTGACCTGTTGCATCACCAGCATTGATCCTGAATGTGCACTTCACTGATTGCCAGTTAATTAAGTGTTGTTAATAAAAATCAATAAACCACTTCAACCCTGATTTGGTTTAAATTTGTGAGCCAAGCAGTTGTTTGGTTTTTTTTTCCCCCTGCAGCAGCTGGGCGGTGGCAGTAATTCCCCTGCAGGAGATCCATCATTTTTAGTGCAGAATGGGTTGGGGGGGAGGACCTGGCCTCCATCTGCAGTTGTTTGCATGCATTGGTCTAAAAAGCCACCAGTTCAGCTGCAGACCATAGCTATGACGGACACAGAGCAGGGGACTCCCAATCTGCCCATTTTTCCCCACTGCCTGAGCAAAGCCAGCAAAGGAGATGAAGCTTCCCACACGTGACACCTTGGATGGGATCTCCTAGTATGAGGAGCACTCTGTGATGAGAATATTAAAAAGTTACATGTTTAAAAAAAACCATATAATATTCAAAATGCTAAACCTCACTCGCTCTTTCCATTCCCTTTGCTGTTGTAACTTATTTATGTTTAAGTGCAGATTTCAGTGAATTTATAAGCTTGGACCCTCACCCACCCTCTCACCTCCATGGCGCAGCTCTCCAAGGAGAATGTGTTGGGGCACGGAAAAGCTGCTTGACACAAACCTTAGGGAAATTAGTTACTCTGCTTTTATTTCTTCTCCCCCTGCCCCAAATTATAGAATTACTATGGTTGTAAGAGCTCTTTAACAGTTGGATTTGATGCTCTTAACCTATCACTGCCAATTCATCACTAACCCATATCCCTCAGCATCACTTCTCCATGGTTTTTAAATACATCCACTGCCCTGGACGGCTTCTTCCAAGGCTGGACAACCCTTGCAATGAAGAAATTTTTCCTAATATCCATCCTAAACTTCCCCTGGTGCAACTTGAGGCTGTTTCCTCCTGTCCCATGGCCTGTTCCTTGGGAGAAGAGACTGACCCCCTCTGGCTACCCCATCATTTCAGGGAGCTGTAGAGTGAGAAGGTCTCCTCTCAGCCGCTCCTCACAAGACTTGTGCTCTCTCTTCTTTTGGATGGTGGCGTGATGGAGTTGGGGTGGGGATGGGGTGTAGCCCCAAGGACTGCCCCAGCTCCCCCCTGGTTCCACAGTACAAGATGCCCCACCGGCAGTCGTGGCAAGGAGCCAGCGGTACCCACACCTGTGCAGAAGGTGTCCCCAGGGAGGAAGAGCTTGGAGACAGCCTGGGAAATGCTCTTCACAGTTTGTCTCCTGCAGCCTCTGCTCAGTGCAAAGGAGCAGCCAAGCAGGGAAGGGGTCTGCAAACACACCAAAAGTTCCTTCTCTGGGGAAACAGGAAGAGGGAAAGAGAAAAATAACCCAAAACTAGTAGGAAGAAGTGGTTACCATAGCAACCAGCACCACTCTGCCAGAGCAAGTGAGGAAAGAATCAAAAATTCAAAGAAAGTAGTAAACAAATCATCTTAAGGAATACTGAAAAAGAAAAAGAAAAGTATATGAACTCCACTAAGAACTCTTACAAATCAATTCAAAGGAAAAGAGATGTTGAGTGAATTTAAAGAAAAGGAAGAGATACTATTTACATTCTAACCCTTCACTATAAATTATGGATATCTTTGTTTGGCGTTACTGCTTTGTTTGGGAAACAACTCGGTGAGGCAAAGTGAATTAATGGAAGTCCAAATATTTAAATCTAACCCAGACTCCGGGTGAGCTGTCTCGCCGCCTACGACGACTCAGCACCCGTTTGGGAGACGGGAGAGGGAAACACTCAGGTGTTCACTGTGGCTCTGCCGAGTACCTTACAAAGATGTGGAGAGGCCAAGTTTGCCTGAAAACTAGCTTGCCCTAAAGGTAAATATTTTCTTGCATGATGTAGAGTCATCCTAAGAAATTCAGAGGAGACTCAGCAGGAAAAAGGACCAAATATGGTTAGGAAGAATAGGAACCCAGCGGAGGGTCACGAAGATGATTAGAGGGCTGGAGCACCTCTGCTGTGAGGACAGGCTGAGGGAGCTGGGACTGTTCAGCCTGGAGAAGAGAAGGCTGCGGGGAGACCTTGGAGCAGCCTTCCAGGATCTGAAGGGAGCTCCAGGAGAGCTGGAGAGGGACTCTTGGGCAGGAAGAGTAGTGACAGGGCAAGGGGTAATGGTTTTAAACTGGAAGAGGGGAGATTTAGATTGGATCTTAGGAAGAGTTTCTTTGCTGTGAGGGTGGTGAGACCCTGGCCCAGGTTGCCCAGAGAAGCTGTGGCTGCCCCATCCCTGGAGGGGTTCAAGGCCAGGCTGGATGGGGCTTGGAGCAACCTGGTGTGGTGGGAGGTGTCCCTGCCCAGGGCAGGGGGTGGCACTGGATGATCTTCAAGGTCCCTTCCAACTCTAACCATTCTATGATTCTAAGAATTGAAGTTACAAGAATGAAAGTACAAAATCTGAGCAGAGCCTTCATTACAAATTTCTCCCAGGATTATGAAATCCTTGTTCCAGGTCCATAAAGCGGATGATTTCCTCCAGTCACCGTGGATTTCAAAGTCTAAGGTTACTGCATCCCAGCGCATCCTGCCTCGCACCTTCCCAAACCACTGGGTGCTACTGGGGAGAGCAGAGGGCAGTGGGTTGGCTCCCCCCTGCCATGCTTGTGTTTCTCAGTGCTGGGTTTTTCCAGACACATGGAGATGTCTTCCCTTTGCCTTCCCACAGGGATCAAGCCTTGGTGAGGGCAGCCAACGGGTCACACCCATGGATTTTTCTCATCTTCCCAAACACAGCCCGAAGTTCCCTTTGCACCTTCCCCTCCTTTCTCAAACCCAGACAACAGCCACAAGACACCCTGTTGCTCCTTCTTCCCAATGCCCTCACTAAGGCCATTAATCACAGTGCCACGCCATCCCATCGGCATGCTGTGTGCGGCACTTTGAAGCTCCCTGCTCCGAGGATGTCCTTGATGCAAGACCTCTGTTTGCATTCCGCTCCTCTGCTCCACACAAGTGCATTAAAGTCTCCCCCCATAACAGGCGTCCCGCTCGGATACATAAATCTCAAGCTCCTAAAAGCAACTTTCCCAGACAAGGTGGTTTATTTATTAATGCACACATTTATATAAAGTACCACCTGCTGCCGTGGCTTCACTGTTTTAATGGCTTTGCTGGCGTTTTTTGAGCAGCCTAGTGTGGTGGGACATATCCCTGCCCAGGGCAGGGGTGTTGGAACAAGATCATAGAATCGCTAGAGTTGGAAGGGACCTTCAAGATCCTTCAGTTCCAGCCCCCCTGCCCTGGGCAGGGACACCTCCCACCACACCAGGTTAAACCTTGAACACCTCGAACTCCTCCAGGGATGGGGCAGCCACAGCTTCTCTGGGCAACCTGGGCCAGGGTCTCACCACCCTCACACCAAAGAAGTTCTTCCTAAGATCCAATCTAAATCTCCACTATTCCAGTTTAAAACCCTTCCCCCTTGTCCTGTCCCTCCCCTCCCTGCCCAAGAGTCCCTCTCCAGCTCTCCTGGAGCTCCCTTCAGATCCTGGAAGGCTGCTCCAAGGTCTCCCCGGAGCCTTCTCTTCTCCAGGCTCAACAGCCCCAGCTCTCTCAGCCTGTCAAGATGATCTTTAAGGTCTTTTGCAACCCAGACCACTCCACGTTTCTATGAAATAAATCTATCAGTTAAGCAGCCAGGAGAAGGGTTCAGCTCTTGGTATGTTCTCAAGCACACTGCAAAGGCTTCAACACTGGCTCATGGAGACAAGTTGGCCTTTGAAGAAGCTGGTGGAGACAGGCTCAGCAGCATCAAGAGACACCCACTATTCACAGTTTTGCCCACTTGGCACAAAGACCCCCCCCACTTCCCTTCAACTCCCTGGGGTTGGGTGCAAGCAAGCGACTGCAACAGCAGGTTGGATACAGACTTTTCCAAAGTGTCCTCCTTAATCTGATGTAAAGTGATGATGAGAACAAGGGTTGTGTTCCTAATGTCCATATTTGCTAGGAAACTCAGCGTGGAAAGATGTAGGCAGACCTATGGGCACATTCTCCAGGGGAAGGAGAAAAAGAGTCAACTTCAGTTCTTTGGCTTATGCTCCCTTAAAAAAAAAAAACAACAAAACAAATTGAAACCACAGGTTTTTTAATTGTAAAGAAATTTTAAAAAATATAAAAGAATAAATTAAACAAGTATATTGTGATCTATGAAATCCTGCTTAAACTGAGTAATCTTTTAAAAAGCACTTATTTTCCATTGAAAGTTGGTTCAGTCACTGGACAGATGCTCCTTTGGTAAACAGAATTAAAAAAAAAAATATTTTAACAGTCTTCTCCCTTTATTGGAGAGAAGATGGCCAATGCTACCTTGACTGAGGAACTGGAAAATTTTGATGGCATCTGTGAGTCTCCAGAGCCCTTTAATTTATGGGTTTTTTTTTTAGTTTTAGAAGCCTTTTGACAGCAGAAGTGCTGCAGGGCGTGTGCCCCAGCAGGGACACTTCCTCACAGGGGTAAAAAAACTAAAGAAAAAAGTAAGCTAAAGATAGTATTTTCCTATTTAGGGAAGGTAACCAAGGCTGTTCAGGTCAACACATCACCCTGCTGCAAACAGAGGAGGAAGAGAGGTATTTTCTGTGCTAGTTCAGATCCTTTTTTACTGTCCATTGGCTTCTCAACGCAAAGCTGAATCTACCATTTGGCAAACTGGAAAATGCCTTAAGAGCCATTCTGAGCCCCACGAGGTGAGTAAAACCAGCAGAGACAACCAGGGGAAAAAAAATAAATGCTGAACATCTCATTTGGAGCATGCATTGCATAGAACACAGTGATGTGTCTCACGGGACACGAGCCCACCCCAACCGGGCCTATAGACCCCCCCACCCCCCATCACTGCCGACACCAAACAGGCAGCACCTGCCAGAAACCCCATCTTTTCCATGCAACTTTTTGTTTTTTGCCACTTAAGCAGTTCGGCAGCAGCTGAAATCAATACCTGGCACTCTTTTAATTAATAGTTTTCTGCTGCCACCAGCCAATTATAAGGACATTTTAAAAGAATGCAGTGGGGCATGATGACATTGGAAGTTCTTTCAATTCCGCTAATCTGTTTCAATTAAAACTAAATATATTTTTTTTTTAATAGGGATGACAAGTTATTTACCACCCGAGAGACACAACTCGATCCCCAAATTCTAATCTACTGACCTGGATGACAAAAATATTTCTGTCTCTTGGGGTCTCACACAGAAACAGTAAGGAGGAGGTGTTGGCTTACAGCAGTAATGGGAAGAAAAACAAAATATTTTTTTCTTGCTAAAAGTAAAACCTGAAAAATTCTGATTGATCTGAGAGATTTAATAAAAATGGAGAGGACCTTTTTTCATGCGTATTTGATGAAAATAAATGAAAGCAAGGGCTGGTGTAATGCTGCTCTGGGTTCAGGGGCTATAGGAGCTACAGCAGGGGCTATAGGAGCTACAGCAGGACACACAGCTGGGCACACCAGGGTTCAGCATCCGTTTTCCACAGAAACGCCACTAGAAACACTCATAACCATTGCCAGGCTGAGGAAAAAACGTGTTATTAGCATCTCCATCAATGCTCTTCTCCTGCAGTACAGCACAGGGATGCCCCGACCCCAACAACATCAACATCTCCCATCAGTTTTCAGGTCAATTTTCTTGGATCAGAGAGTAATTTTTCTGAAGGATGTAAATGAAGAGAAACAGCAAAACAAAACTCTATCACTTGCATGAGGTGTAAGATTTCAAGCAAACTGCAAAATCCCTATTGTTTACTTGCCTGGTAAGGATCCAAGCTCATTGAAGAATGTTCAGCCAATTAAAGTGTCGAAATCACTGAAAGTTCTGGCACAGAAATAAGGAAAATAATTTTCCTCTCTCAAGACAGAATATCTAACAGAGCAGCTCCTAGAGCACTCAGAAGAAAGGTTTGGAGAGGCTTAAATTAATTCATCAGTCTCGGGGTGCTTCCTATGAAAACTTACTGAAAACTTATTTAAATGGCCAGTTCTCAAACTATTTACTCAATGCAAATACACGCAGGGGAGGAGGGGTGACCTCTGGGGGTGGGCTGGAAGGTACCACTCTCTCAGTGGAGGTTTAACCTGACACCTCCAGCTGGCCACACTGTGCAGATTGACCAAATATTTCTGTGCTATCAAGTCTACGCCACCTCTTTTGGTAATTTTTAAAGCACAAAAAATATCAGCCACTTCCAAGGTTGTCATCTGCACCTCTACATCTGGGGACTCATCTAAACACCTTAATTCCACACCTATTTCTATCAACCTATCAAGTCAAAAAGAGGGTGCAAAATGCATAAAGAAAGCAACACAGAAAAAAAAAATAAGGTATGAACAATAATTAAACGGCCTGAACTCAGCCTGGAAGAGCACGACAGAAGTCTATGAACTCACAAACAGCCTGAAGAAACTGCTCCAGGAATAATTGCTCCTGTCACTTCCAATAAAAGAGCAAAGTGGCATCAGACAGGAGACGGAGCTACAGCGGGCACAAGGAGGTCTCCTTCATGCACCACATGGCCAATCAGTGAAATCCTGTTCTGCAGGTACCTGGGGATGTTAATAGTAACAAGGGCTTAAAGAGAAATTGGATAAACCTGTGGAGTACTGCGTCCAGCTCTGGAGTCCTCAGCAGAGAAAGGACATGGACCTGATGAATCAGGTTCAGCAGGACCAACATGATGAGAGAGATGGAGCCCCTCTGCTGAGAGGACAGGCTGAGGGAGCTGGGGCTGTTGAGCCTGGAGAAGGGAAGGCTCCGGGGAGACCTTGGAGCAGCCTTCCAGGATCTGAAGGGAGCTCCAGGAGAGCTGGAGAGGGACTCCTGGTCAGGGAGGGGAGGGACAGGACAAGGGGGAAGGGTTTTAAACTAGAAGAGGGGAGATTTAGATTGGATTTTAGGAAGGAATTCTTTGCTGTGAGGGTGGTGAGGCACTGGAAGAGGTTGCCCAGGGAAGCTGTGGCTGCCCCATCCCTGGAGGGGTTCAAGGCCAGGCTGGATGGGGCTTGGAGCAACCTGGTGTGGTGGGAGGTGTCCCTGCCCAGGGCAGGGGGTTGGAACTCAATGATCCTTAAGGTCCCTTCCAACTTGAACCATTCTATGATTCCAAGATGAAAAGTATTGGTAACTATAGCAGAGGAATACCCAACTTGAAGTCTCTCAGCTGCAACTCCCCAGGGAGGACTCCACAGAAGAAGTGCTTTTCTTGCCACAAAAATCTATGTGGTGGTGGGAAATGTTTATGTTCCCTTTGCTAATGATTTTGTGTTCTGTTGTCAACACAGCCTCTGAACCTCTGTGTCCCAGTGCTGTTCCCACAGGACACAGCAGCTGTTTTAATGGTGCCTGCTAAGAGAGAGGCTAGGGGGACAGCACATCAAGCAAGTCAGAACATCTCTATTGCTTCTGCATTGTGTTACCAAGGCTGTAGTGAAAGTGCCATGGGCCAAAACAACTCAAGTCCATCAGCAGGAGCCACCACAGATGTCAGTTCTTACAAAACCTTCTCTCTTCTGCCTGGGTTGGGAGCAAAGATGCCTTCCCCAAAGATGAGCTCCTCTAACGTCTCCTCCTAAGGTACACTGGCAACAGGAGAAGATGATCTTCCCTTTTGTGAAAAACCCACAGGAGTGTTCTATTTTCCACGTGCTACTCCTTATACTTCTCACAAAGTTTTTAGTTACAGAATCACAGAATCACCTAGGTTGGAAGGGACCTTTTTAAGATCATCTAGTCCAACCAATGGTGGTGGTGGTGGGGAACAAAACAAAAAAACAACCCCCCCCCAACCCTCAGATTAACTCTGAAAGACCTTGCCAGGTGGGAAGGGTAGAGCAGCAGAAGTAGCAAAGAAATTAAAATCTGATTAATTCCTAGCTAATATACAGTTATACACCTGAAGGTAATTCTTGCCTTTTATTCCAGGTCTTAAAAAAAACATGAATAGAAGTGGGAGAAATTAAAAGCATGCTCTCTCATTGTTTTATTTCTAAGATATTTTATTTGCATTACTTTAAGCTCACTGTAACTTCTGTTTTCCAGAGCACAAGGCACTACTTCATATTACCGTGACATAGCCTCAGCTGTGCCCTGCTCAGCGTTACAGCACACACACGTTCAAGGGTGAAATATTCCCCATGTCAAAACAAATTCTCTTTATGCAGTTTGTTCTGCGGGTCAGACACGTCTTCCCACTGGTGAGAGCCATCAGTCAGTACCAATAAAATTAGTCCAAATGATCATACAATGGAGGGCTGTGGCCTTTTGTCATGGATAGCTGGAAGACCTCTGCCCCCACCAGATGGTATTCAAAAAGGCTTCTTCAACAGTTCCATGGGTGAGTTAATTTTTGACAGGCTTCAAAAAGATCTCTGGGTTTTGCAGTCACTTCAACACATTCCTTTCTTCCCCCCTGCCACTTAGCTGCAGACTATTAAATATATTAGAGTGGAAGCAATTTATACCTGCCTACTGCGATATTAAGGCAAATAAAATAGCATGCACTAGAAGACAAGATACAGGTCTGATTCTGCCCTCACACCGAGGGGTGAATGGAGATGCAGTTTCTGCCATTGATGCCACATCACTGAGCGTTTTTACTACCACAATCAAAAGCAGAGCTAAGCCTAAAGGTTTTGTTGTTGTTGTTTGGTTGGGTTTTGGGGTGGTTTTTCTTTTCTTTTTGGTAATATGGGATCATGTTGTTTGAAGACAAGGTTTCATCTTAAGTGAACCCAATTAATGAATACAGTGAACTGGTATCCATGGGTGAATCACAGAATCATAGATTTGTCTGGGTTGGAAGGGACCTTTAAGATCATCTAGTTCAACCACCAACCCAACACTGACAAAACCCACCACTGACCCATGTCACTGAGCGCTGTGTCCACCCCTCTTTTAAATCCCTCCAGGGATGGTGCCTCAACTACTTCCCTGGGCAGCCCATTCCAAGGCTTAAGAACCCTTTCAGTGCTTCTCCAGGCAATCTGAGCACCACATTTACTGTCCCAGGGACACGGCAAATAACCCTTGGACCCAGTTATTTCTGCACAGGCAATCTCCATGTTGAGCAAAGGATGGATATCTGAGACAACAGTCACCTTAAAACACATCACCAGGGGATTTCATTTACTTCTTGCTAGTTCTGCATTAATTTCACACATTTCACTTCGAGCCATTGCATATCAGAAATAACGCACGGGGGAAAAGACTCACAGAGTGAATGAAACACTTAGAATCTTGCTACACTTCTAGGTGGCCCCCCAAAGACCAAGAATGTAACCCTATATTTCCCTTTGGGGAAAAAAAACCCAAATTTTAGAGGTTTTGACTCACCGTGTCCACCCTTGCTATAAATAGGGATTGAATCCAAGTCCAATACATACATGTGTACTATTCAATAAAATAAAGGCATTTCATTAGTCAGGACAGGCTCTGGGCTGTTATTAAGTAGTAATTTGTCCCTAGGAAACCTTCCAGAATATATAGAAGTGCTCTACTATGTGAATCCAGTTTGCCATGAAAGCTGCCAGTGGTGAAATTATTTCAATCCAGAGCAATTTAAAGTAGTTATAAATGACATATCCATCTTCCTGATTCAACCCATACCAAGGAGTAGTTAGGAAAAGAGTTTATACCCCTATGTAGTTGGAAACAAAGTTTTTCAGAGATTAAGCAGAAGAATCTCTATTTTTCCACTGACATTTTGTTGACTAATGCTCTGCCGAAAGAGACAGCGATGTCAGCTTGCACTGAGATAATTGCAGTGCAAAAGATCTACATGCTCCAATTCATTAAATAAATGATGAAAGGAAGTAGGGGGAGGAAAAATGGAGGATAAAGGACTTCAAGAACGAATAGAGAAAATATACCAAAAAACCCCCAGATTATCCCATCAACATTAGAGTCTGTGTACTTGATAAATCACAATTAAAGGTGCCCAAATTGCTCTGATAAATCGCTCCTCGACATTACTGCAAGAACGGAGAACCCGCCTCACTGAGACACAGACTGGTCTCCAGAAGGCCCTGGTTTTCACAGGGGAAACTCAGTTCAGGTGAGGGGTCTGGAGCACAAATCTTATGAGGAGAGGCTGAGGGAGCTGGGGGTGTTCAGCCTGAGGAAGAGGAGGCTGAGGGGAGACCTTCTCGCTCTCTCCAACTCCCTGAAAGGAGGCTGCAGAGAGGCGGGGGTTGGTCTCTTCTCCCAAGTTACAGATGACAGGACAAGGGGTGATGGCTTCAAGTTGCGCCAGGGGAAGTTCAGGTTAGATATTAGGAACTATTTCTTCACTGAAAGGGTTGTCAGGTGTTGGAATGGGCTGCCCAGGGAGGTGGTTGAGGCACCATCCCTGGAGGGATTCAAGAAAAGTTGACTTGGTGCTCAAGGATATGGCTTAGTGTTGGGTGGGGTGCGGTGGTGTTTATGGTTGTTGTGGTTTTTTGGATTTTCTTCCCCCTCCCCCATTGGTTGGACTAGATGATCTTAAAAGGTCCCTTCCAACCTAGGTGATTCTGTATGCACAGGCAGAAAAAAATAAAACACAGACAAGAGACCTAACTGACAGCGAAGACAAAAATGAAAAACGGAGTGGAAGAGCTATATAAAGAAAGATCTATAGCATTTGGATGTATTGGAACATGCACCTGTGTCCTTCTCATCAACAGAAAAGATGGGCTAGTCATGCAACAAAGCTAGTTGTTGCTTGAACCTTGTTCCCCTTCTGTTGTTACGGTTTCAACTTCTTTTGGTCAACAAGAAGGATTGAGAAACTTTAAGGAAGGTGAAGAAATGGGTATTATTTCCTACCTCTTGCACTCAGAAACATTACTCCAAGTATAATCTGTACTTTAATAAAAGATTTAAAACAGATTAATTTTAGTATATAGTACTAAATAATTTTAAGTAAATTACTTAAAATTTCAATTAAAAAGTAAGTGTATTTTAAACACTGAAGCAGGCTGGTGCAGGGCAGACTATCCCACTAGCTATTTCAATAGCACAAAAAAAAACCCAACCCCAAACCTTCGCCAAGGTACTAGTTACATTTTTTAAAACTAAATCAAGTTAGCTAGATCCATAAATACAATAGAGGCAGGAGGAGATAAAACGTGAGTTATCACCTTTCAGAGTCTGGAGAGTACTAGATTACTACTTCTAAGATAAATTCTTTTTAGGTCATTTTGACCTTGGGAAAAAAAGATGAGAGATCTGGTATTCTTAAGCAGTCAGCCAGAAACTGTAAGATCACGTAAATTGCCCAGAAACGTGTAGCAGTGTTATTAATAATAGTGGATAGTAAGTAAAATAAATGTTCCCAGCACGTACCAAACACACAGACAGACTTGCAAGGGATTACCACGAGCGTTTCGCCATCAAACCACAGGGACAGCCCAAAGAATTTATAACACGTTCAATTCACTTACCAGGGTTTTGGGAAGGAATGGGGGTCTTTCTATCGTTGGACCCTGTCACTCAAACCCATGAAAGGGGCATGAAGCCCCATCAGCATCGTCAGTCATCCTGATAACTTCCATTTGGCTGCAGGTGGACCACCCCCCCACCCCCCAAACACAACACAATTTAAAAGAAAAATCCAAAATACAGTCATCTGACACCTTACAGCAGGAACACCAACAAAGCCAGTCCCGAACTACTTCTCGGGTGCTTTTATCCTCTTTCCTAGTAACACAGGACTCTGCCCAGCCCCCTGCTCTGCCCCCCCCCAACCCCCCCCCAGCCTTTGGCCCTACAGCTGTGGTGGGCAGTGGTGGGGAGCAGGAACACGCTGCCCCCGGTTGGCCAAGTGTTTGACATCTCCCACTGCTCTCATTCCTAGCCTGCAAAGGATAATACTAATTTTGAAATCTTTTAAAGGTATTTTTTTTCAGTCAGAGGATTTTAGTGGCTTATTACTTATTATTGTGCTTCAAAACTGGTGCAAACCTCTGGAAAACGAATGTCAAAGAAGGCATTTAAGTTTCAAACTTGCATCTTACATAGGTATTTTTATCTTCCCAGAATATTTTTCTTCAAAACATAGAATCATAGAATGGTCAGAGTTGGAAGGGACCTGAAAGATCATCCAGTTCCAACCCCCCTGCCCTGGGCAGGGACACCTCCCACCACACCAGGTTGCTCCAAGCCCCATCCAGCCTGGCCTTGAACCCCTCCAGGGATGGGGCAGCCACAGCTTCTTGGGGCAACCTCTTCCAGGGTCTCACCACCCTCACAGCAAAGAATTTTTTCCTAATATCATGTTGATCTTAGAAACAAACAAACATAAATAACCCCCCCAAAACGTTATTTTTTAACTTATTTGACCTAGTCTGTACATCTCTCAGTTTACCCCTAGCAATTTTCCCCCCCCACATCTCATACAGTTTATAACAGGATATGAAACCAGACAAGACATGGATCTTATTTCCAGCACACAGAAGTGCACAGCTCTTATCTGGAAGGAAACCTGTCTTTAAACAGCAAAATAGATGATCAGTTTTAGATTTGGCTCACAAATGTACAGTGATGGGTATAGAGAAGGGTGAGGGGGGAACTGATCAACACCTAGAAATACTTCAAGGGTGGGTGTCAGGAGGATGGGGCCAGGCTTTTCTCAGAGGTGCCCAGGGACAGGACAAAAAGAAATGGGCACAAATTTGAACATAAGAAGCTCCATTTGAGCTTGAGGAGGAACTTCTTCACCTTGAAAGTGGCAGAGCCCTGGCAGAGGCTGCCCAGAGAGGTGGTGGAGTCTCCTTCTCTGGAGATATTCCAAAGCCATATGGACACATTCCTGTCCAACCTGTTCTGGGTGGACCTGCTTTGGCAGGGGGTTAGACTAGATTATCTCCAGAGGTCCCTTCCAACCCCATAGCATTCTGTGATATGGGGCTTCACAGAAGTTAGGACTTTTTTAATAATACGGGAAGCTGATACTAACTGCCCATCAGTTCAACTCAGAATTTCATCTTCTGACTCATTCACAATATGCTCCTGTAGGAAAGAGAACTTCACACTCCAATGGTGGTTTTATTTATTTTCAGCCAGGGCACTCAGGAAAAGGAACTTATCTGTAGGCACATTAGAGAGCCTCATCCTACAGTTGAACAATAACTTTCTTTAGAGATATGGGTATGTCCATACTCCATCGGAGGAAGGATTTTCCTCATCCAGCTTTGAGCAAGCCAGCTCAGGTACCTCAAGAAAATTGAGGTGCAACACTACAGATGTAGGTTACAGCCAAGAGACTCAGGCCCTGCTTGAAGGAACACCGTAGCTCCTTCCCATAGAGCAGAGACATACGACAAGGGAGAAGATGCCAGATTTAACTGGTCAATGGTTTCTTAAACACAGACCTATAAATAATTTAAATTCTTCTCATCTATAATACAGACATTCAGAACTACGCTGGCTTCATTTGCAAGTAGATAGAGCGAATAAACTACCTGTCTGTCTGGAAGCTAGTGGACAAAGTTGTAACCATCACATTCCCATATTCATCAGGATTTCATGGTTACTGAGTCAGCAGCCTCCTGGGAAGAGACTTTGGTTCTATTCTCACATGCAGAGGGTTTTTTTTGTGGTTGTGTGACTCTGCATTTCACTGGGGAAATAATTTCATTGAATCATAGAATGGTTAGAGTTGGAAGGGACCTTGAAGATCATCCAGTTCCAACCCCCCTGCCCTGGGCAGGGACACCTCCCACCACCCCAGGTTGCTCCAAGCCCCATCCAGCCTGGCCTTGAACCCCTCCAGGGATGGGGCAGCCACAGCTTCCCTGGGCAGCCTCTTCCAGGGTCTCACCACCCTCACACCAAAGAAGTTATTCCTAACATCCAATCTAAATCTCCTCTATTCCAATTTAAAACCCTTCCCCCTTGTCCTGTCCCTCCACTCCCTGACCAAGAGTCCCTCTCCTGTTCTCCTGGAGCTCCCTTCAGATTTCACTGTGCCAAATCCACCTGGTAACAGCAGACTTAAAGATTGCCATTTAGTTTGCCCAGAAATAATCTCTAAGACACCCAAAACGCACTAAGGGTCACTCGTGTGGTGAGAACACACAATGCAAGTAATTTTTTAAATGTTGCAGAGAAAACATAGCGAGATATTCCCACCTGAATCTGCCAAAAGCAGCAAAGTAAATCATAACATACTAACAGCAAGAGTCATTAACTGCAAAGTTCAGTTGCCAGGGAAAACGGTCATCAATTACCATTTATAAGGAAGAATTCCAAGGTAATAGAGCAAAATGAAACCTTAGACATACAAGTTACTAAAATATGGCACTTGGAATTTCTACTTCAAGATACAATATTTTTATAAAAACTTACTGTGTTTGACACCGCAGGAGGATTATACACCTCAGGAAGCCCAACCCTAGTGAAACAGAGGGCACACACCTAAGGAAAGCTGTTGTTGATTCCCCCTTAAATTAATGTTAAGTGATTCCAGAGAAAATTAGTAACAGCTGGAAGCGGCCGGTGGTCAGCTGAAGGAAATCACAGCAGTGACTCCTCAAGTCCTCAGGACACAGGGTGTATTTAGCAAGTGTTTCTCTTCCTGTTCATCATTACTTCTTTATGATTTTCAGGAAAAGGGAAAAAATATGAAAAAGAGGAAGAGCCCATCTTCAATTTCTTAAATAAATATCGCCTGGCTGGCTGGTTCCAAATCTCTTTAGATCAGCAAAAATTCTAGGGCATCTTTTATGAGCTCCTCTGCCTCCTTCTCTCTCTAAGTGGCTTACTGGCCTTGAAAATGATTCTCATTGTTCTTTCTTTGAGTAATGGAGACTTTTTTTCACGCAAGAGCGAGCTACATTGATTTACACTGAGGAAAAGCAAAATGTTTCCGTTCATGGGCCATATATCCTCTAGGATAAGGCCATTGAACTCTTCATTAAAAATTTGTTAGTTCAAAGATTTATTACCAACCTTCTTAAAGGGGCAAAAGCAAAGCCCTGGAGAAGGGCATGGGAAAATCCCATTAAAGGACCTGGCTGGGAAACCAAGACCGACTTCTTCCCTAAAATTAATTAGAAGAGATAGAGCCCCAGAACAATTCAATACTATTTATTAGCATTTTCCAGTAACCCTTGCCCCTGACATCCCATCTCTTAGAAGACTCCTAACTGGATCTTGTCACAGCAAACCACTTCTGGTCATGCATTTCACCATAGTTAAACCAGTTAAAGTCCCCCTGCCCTGGGGTGGAGGGTATACAATTCGAGTTCTTTGGCAAAAACATCCGCTGCAGCTCTCGCATTGAGGCTTGGCCAAGTGTCCCTGGATCGAGGGACCTGGACATCATCATGTTCCAACCCCCCTGCCCTGGGCAGGGACACCTCCCACCACACCAGGTTGCTCCAAGCCCCTTCCACCCTGGCCTTGAACCCCTCCAGGGATGGGGCAGCCACAGCTTCTCGGGGCAACCTGTTTTTCTTTCTTTCTAATAAAGGTGACTGCACAATGTTTTCCAGACCTCCGTTGGGTCTGATGCCCAATGGACATACCCATAAAGTCCCAGGTCCCAAAGATTTAGGCGAGTACGTGAACACGAGCACTTCCAGGGAACTATTCACTTGAGCAAAACTGAGCATACGCATAAATTTGGCAGGATGGAGAACTTCAGTTGCATTTTCCAAGTTGTTTCAAAGCAGAGCATACCGGGTGTTGGTGGGACTCTGAAAATTCATCCAAAGCCAAAATAATTAGAAGTGACACGAGTTTTCCATTGGATTAAAGCAACCAAGATGAAAAGAAACCTGAGCAATAGAGCCAGCACATGGAGGTGTGCCTGGAAAACTAATTAACATACATTAAAAAAAAGAAAAACGTGTCCAGAGATGTTACTGAGGAAATCTTGCCTCCTTTAAGGTTAATCAAAAAACCCAATAAATCTAATACATTCTGACTAATGTCTACAACTCAAAGCAAAATTCAGAATTTAGTCTGGATCTCAATATGATCATGTTCCTTGAGGGACTGAAATTAAAGTTTATTAGAAAAATAAATATACCACTTAAAAAGTGAAATGGAATATGTACTTTTAGTAATGAAATTAAATTTCACCGCGTACAGCAGCAGCAGAAGTGAGAAGATTAGTTGTTCAATTAATTTTCCATCTTAAATAAAAAAAAAAAAGTCTATATTATAGAGGAAATGCATTTAATATACCAGCTAGGTATATAATATACGTCCCAGATGTGAGAAGATTTTCATGAGGAATGACAGAGCAGGGAAATATGTTCTTCTGCATATCAGCAAAGGAGGAATTCAAGTCAATTAATAAAACTAAAGGAAGGTTTACCGAGGTACTGATACTTCATCTTTTTCTTTTTTTTTTTTTTTAAGGGATTATCATTGTTTCAAGGAGTATGGCCATGAATCGTATCATCTAGCCAAACGAGCCAAATCCTGTCCACGTGAGACAGATCTACTCTTCACTTAGGCTGTGAGGACATGCTCACGGGGGGCTCTACTAGAGGGACAGAGCTCCAAAGTGCTTTCCCCTTGCTGTGCATGAAGGACACACGCTGCTTGACGGGCTCCAGGAGAAGATGCTACGCTGGAGATAGCACATCCGTGCTGCTGTGGGTGGTTACGCTCTTTGATGCTGCTGATTTTTGATGAAGGGGCCAAATGCAATCAAGGGAGGAAAAAAAACCCCACCATCTGGCCACGGTGATGGGAAGCCGCGTGGTACAACACAAAAACGTTCATTAGAAGGAACTGGCCAGAGCTGCATTTGCAGAGAACACAATCCTGCTGGCAGGGACCACGGCTGCACAGCACAGAGCCCTTGGAGAAGATTTGGGTTGGACATAAAAGCCTGGCTAAACCTGCTGGAGCTCCAGAAGTTCTCGGCATGCTCAGAAATGGCATGTGGCGGGCAAAGACTGCAAGGGGTGGTGGTAAGGGCACGTTTAGAGAGCGCAGGCAAAGTGGCAGCTGGGCAAAGGGTATTTTCCTTGCAATTTTGGAAACTTGTACCAAAACTCCTATCAGATAAAGCCCTGTGCACTCAACCACAACACTCTCACTGGGCCAGGGCAGACCCCGGGCTCTTTGGTGCAGCAGTCCTAGTATCACAGAATAGTTTAGGTTGGAAGGGTCCTTAAAGACCATCCAGTGCCTCCCACCACACCAGGTTGCCCCAAGCCCCATCCAGCCTGGCCTTGAACCCCTCCAGGGATGGGGCAGCCACAGCTTCTCTGGGAAACCTCTTCCAGTGCCTCACCACCCTCACACCAAAGAGGTTCTTCCTCATATCTTGTCTCGGTCTCCCCTCTTTCAGGTTAAAACTGTTTTCCCTCATCCTAGGGCTCCCCTCCCTGACGTAGAGTGTCCTCCCCCAGCTTTCCTGGAGCCCCTTGAGGGGCTGGAAGGGGTTCAAAGGTCTCCCTGGTTCCTTCTCTTCTCCAGCCTGAACTCCCCCAACTCTCTCAGCCTGTCCTCCCAGCAGAGGGGCTCCAGCCTGTTGAGATGGATTTCCATGTTCATCCAAGAAGACACACTGGTCATTAGGTGAGAAGAGCTGATGGAAACAGAGCAGTTGCAGTCATAAATTCTCCACACAAGGCGACTTCAATATTGCTATCTCCAAAGCCAAATCCCAAGGATCCCTCTGCAAACACCAGTCCCGCGTATCTCTCCGTTCCCAGGGCAGGATGATGGATTGGTGAGATTTTAATCCTGGAGTGAGATAAGCAGAGAAGTCCTAGCTAGGTAGGGTCTCGTTTTACAGCTCTATAAAAGCCGGAGTTAATGTCAGGAAGGCAGCAAGCACTGTCTGACACTGTTTCTGCCTTTGAACTCATGAAAAATATAAAATCCTGCCTGATTACTCATTTGAAAAATACACTTCTGCCACAAAGCCAGTGGCTACAGCAAGAGAAAATTCATACTGAGCGCAGATGGAACTCTTAGATCACCTGGATCATAACCTGAGTGTCACAGACCATTAAACTTCACCAGAAAGCCCTATATCCACTCTCCTGGCAGTAAGTAAATGGAAATCTTTCACTCTTTGCAAAAGGGTAAGCTGTTCCGTGCCACGGAAAGGCACCACACCATGGATGCACGGGCAGGGAATTGAAGAGGTGACCCACGCCAGCCTGTCCTGGGGAGGAAGGCAGGAAAGAACAGAACAATCTCCATTTGCACCACCTGGTCAAAAATTCCTGCAAATATGCCAGTTTACCTTACAAAAGCCAACGAGGACCATCTGTCAGGAGCTCAGCCAGAGCAGCCACGGGGTACAACCTTCACAGCCGCCCCGTCCATCCCCAGCTGTGGCAAATCTCTGCTGCTTCAACTTAGCAGCCAGCAAACGCCGCCACAAGGAGTGCAGGCAGCTGTGTCTGGAGGTGAATTCCTTCCTGGCACCTGCAAGCAATTGCCTGAAGCTACCAGACATGAGATTTGATTGCAATCACAGCCTTCAACATGTTCAGAGCCTGCTTAGGGCAAGACAGGCTTTTGTCTTCTCTCTCTCACCCACGTAGGGTGGGTGGGAGCTTGTGGTCCTCCGTGTCAGAGGACCACAAAGGCTGACCGCAGCTGGATTTCTCTTCCCAGGATAAAATCCATCTTTTAGAATGAAATCTAACCTCACCTGGGGCCTCCAAAACAGTGGTAAATTCGCCGTTGCCCCTGGCGAAGCTGTTTCAGATACCTGCATCTGCAAACTGCGTCCTATTTCCAGGCTCAGAGTCATTAATGTGACTCCTGTGGCGGCAGCGCCGGTCCCAAAGGAGGCTGGGGGGGACGGATACCCCGTGCAGCATAGTCATAAGCTTCCATGGATTTTCAGCAGCCTTGTAATCGCCTCTTGGTTTTGGCAGCGCCCTGGTTTCCCAGTCAGACACAGGAACCTTTGTTCTCCTCCTCCGGTAACATCTTGATGTCCCGATAAAGTCCTGAGACTCTCCGATTAATCACTCTTGCTAACTTACTAAGCAAGGACTGCTGTAGCTAATAAAAGATTTCCTCATGTTTTTCATTTCTCTTCCTTGTCCTAATGTCCTGCAAGGATAAGCAGGAGTAGGAGATGCTTTTTTGGTAGACACCAAATCCAAGTACCCGAAAGTGAGCACATGTGCATCTGTTTCTCACGAAACAGTAGGGCTTGATTTGCCATTAAAACTCTCATAGACACGCCCAGAGTCTTTTTAATCTGCGTGGCATAATTACCAGCAGCATTCTAGCCCTCACAACGTGGCCACGTGTAGGGGCTTGTGGTCCTCTACCATCCAAAGCATTTTTGGGGGGGCTGACAATGGTGTTTTCGCAGTCGGTCCTTGGCACACAAGCTTTCCCACGTAGCTTGGGGGCAGCTACGAGACCTGCAGCCCCCCACCAGCCCATGCTGTGCCCATCCCAGAGGGTCAGTCCCCACTTCAGAGAGTCCTCTCTATCCGCTAGGGCTCAAGGACAGGTAGAAATCAGAGCATCCTCCTATTTTCCTTTATTTTCTGGAATACGATGAAGTCTGTGTTACCCAGAGTCCAACCCCTGACCGACACCACTTCTCTTCCTGACACCCCCCGTGTCCTACCAAGCATTTGCTGTCAGTACCATAATGCTGTTGTTACTGGTAACAGTACTAAGAGCAGATTTGCATCCAGTGCCACTCTCGGGCAGCCTCATTAGACCCAATATCCAACAAATACCCAGGGACGCCCAGAAAGGGATGCTGTCCCAGATGTTCTCTAAACTGAATCAAATGGAAAATATCAGGCTGCACTTTCAGCCAGTTATCCTGTTAAATAAGTCTCTTTAATTAAAAGGAGCTCTTGGTTTGTTGGTTTGGTTGTTGTTTTATTTTTTTCCCTAAATCAAATCCTTTCTGTTCTTTCAAGTGGTCAATCTCCCCTGCATTAGCTCTGTATTAGTATTCGTCAGTGTTCAGACCCAGCAGGGAATGGGACTTGCACTGAGAAGCCTCTTGCTGAGCGAGCAGCCAGACACATAATGACAATTAGAAAGAGGATTAGATGCTATTTAAGCCTCAGCCAGTCCCTCTCGGAGCCCTCACACAGGATGCAATCACCGCCTATTAGCAATGAAGACGATTTATTAGTATGTTTTTTAAAAATGTTGTCCTTTAAAGCAGGATCTGTATTTGTCTTATTTATTTTTGTTACTTTCTGTAAGGAAAAGGGAGCCTAAGGACATTATTAACCCCTTGGAAGGGTCTCTCCGAGGCTAATGAAAGGAGGCAAAGGCACAAGAGAACATCAGGGATGTTTCATAAAGGAATCGGAGGAATAGCATGGAAGGAGAGTTGGCAGAGATGCTAAAAGAGCGGACACACAGGGTAGAAAAACCTGTCAGTCTGTCAGATGTCCATCAGGCTGAGGAGAGCTCCTGGAGAGCCTTCCTCGGGAGGTGGTCGATGCCCCGAGTCCATCTGGACACTGCCCTCAATGACGGGCTTTAATTTTTGGTCAGCTCTGAAGCTTCCAGGCAGTTAGACCGTTCAATAAACAGCTTGTTGCTGTGATCGCAGCTGCCCTTCGAGCCCCCTTGAACCGGGACAAAAATTTCAGGACATATTAAAATGAAAAGAAGAACAGAGACACAGGAAACAAGACTGGCAGGACTGCCTAAGCTTCGTTCCCTGAGGAGTTGGGCTGAAAATGTCAAGTATTACTGGAAACAGCAGAACCACAAATTTTTGCTGCACCCAAAATACATTAGGATTTACAGCCCTCATCAGAATGTCAGTTTTTTATAGCTTTTTAAAAATTTTTTATTAATTTTCACTCTGTAATTAAGGAATATGAGAGAAGCGCTGTGTTCTGGTGGGATTAGACCAAATAACATGGATTTTGAAAGGCCTGGAGCCACTGGAGTAATACTTTAATCCTTGCAAATTCACCCCTGTCCTCCTGTCATTTGAAAAAAATAAAATAAATAATAATAAAAAAAAGAGAACATGCTAAAAAAAAACGCCTACAAGAATAAAAAGCTTTCCCCAGGGAGTCAGAGCTGACAAGTCCTGGCAGCTTGACGTGCTTTGCCACTCACGTCTGGAGCACAAATACACCAACTCCACAAAAAATAAGCGACTGACTAGGAGTAGGCACTGACCTACTCGTGTGGTTTGTCTCTCAGCCCAGGCTTTCAGCTTGCTGAAATTTTACTCTGAAATGGTCTTTTTTCCCACAAATAAGAAGTTTCCTGAAGCCAACAAGTCAAGGAAAAATCCAATGGACTTAATGGTGGTGGTGTTAGGAAAAATAAAAAAGAAGGCAAAGCCAAAGGTTTCTGCATAGATGCTTCTGTCAGTCTTGCCAACCTCCACAAACCTTCACAGAATTGAGTGGGGTTTGGTTGGTACTGATTTGATCAGGGGCCTGGAGCATCTGTTTTATGAGGAAAGGTTGAGGGACTTGGGTCTTTTTAGTCTGGAGAAGAGAAGGCTGAGGGGGATCTGATCAACATCTAGAAATACTTCAAGGGGGGGTGTCAGGAGGATGGGGCCAGGCTTTTTCCAGTGGTGCCCAGGGACAGGACAAGAGGGAACAGGCACAAACTTGTACATAAGAAGTTCCATCTAAACATGAGGAGGAACTTCTTCACCTTGAAGGTGGCAGAGCCCTGGCAGAGGCTGCCCAGAGAGGTGAGGGAGTCTCCTTCTCTGGAGACATTCCAAAGCCATATGGACACGTTGCTGTGGGACCTGCTCTGGGTGGACCTGCTTTGGCAGGGGGTTGGACTGGGTGATCTCCAGAGGTCCCTTCCAACCCCAGGGCATTATGTGGGGTAGGGACAGTGAGGTACAAATCTTGGTCCTTGAAGGAGATTGGAGACAAGGTGGCAACTGCAGACAAGGATGCAGAGCACTTCCATTTGATACTCGATAGCTTAGATGGGGTGTAATTACAAGACATGTAAGACTTCCAACAGTAATATATATCATTCTGGCTGTCTTCATGCTCCATGGTACATGCCCTTGGATCTCCTCTTGGCCCAGACACAATTACCATGAGGGGAAGAAGGAGCAGCTCCGTATTTCTGGGATAAAATCAAGAAAATGCTTCAGCCCATCAGTTCAAGCCCTGAATATCCTCAGGATAGGAGGAGGGAACGTAGGGAGGGTTTCAGGTGGTGAGATGCAATAGGATAGTGCATTTTTTTTTTTCAAGCTGAAAAATAAGGAGACCAGAATAATTCCCTTCTTGTTGCCGCGAATTTCAGTGCTGGTGTTTGTCAGTGCCTGGGGTGGGGGTCACTGGAGAGCCAGAGTTTTCTGGAAACTGTGCGTTTTTATCTTGTGAATTAATTTGAACGCGTGCTTAGAAGCTGACAGCCAACAGCCACAAATCTAATCAAGAAGATGATGGAGGCCACCACCATAACTGAAAAGGGCAAAGAAATGCCAGCATTTGCAAAACCTAACGGGAAACAAAGCCTTCCTGTAGATTGTGGTCTCGTTTCACCTACAGCCAAGGTAGGCTTTTCATTCTGCAAGGTTGTACAAAGGTTTATCTCCACACAGACCAACACAAGGGGGGTCCCTCTTCAAGTGCTGGTTTGCTCCGTGCATTCACTTCTCCAGCAGTGTGACAGGGACACACAACGTGGCCAAACCAGAGTGTAGCATTTGACCCTTGACTTGCCCTCAACGAGAGAAGTTTAATGGTCTGCTTGGGCCTTCTCCAATTCTACCCTAGCTAGCCAGTCACAGCCTGGAGCCTTCAAGTTCTAAAATAATATGCTGCTGGAAGGAGTAACTCTTCTAATTCTTCACGTTACAGTATTCTGGAGACCCCTCAACGAAAAGTGAGCCTGGCTACGCTGTAAATGGACATCAGAAATGGAAAAGAAAGAGAATTACCCAGGTCATGAACGCAACAAAGAACGGGCATCGCTGAGATCCAGGTGGGCAACCTCCACACTGGACAACGCAGCCACTGCCCTTGACAAGTCTAGAGGTGCCATGCAGTAAGGTCCAGGTTGGATCTGGAGGTGTTGGGCTCTACCCCGATGTTATACCAAGGCAGATACGGTGCTTTGTGGGCCCATCACATCTATACCCACATGGCGTGGGGAGGAGTACTCTTAAATAGCCTGCTCTGGTGTGGCAAACTGCATCTTCATGCAGGTTTCTCTGGTTTCGCTTCCCAGGGATGGCGTGAGCATTATGGAAAGTCAAAGAAATGGACTTCAACCCTCAACTCTCCATGTGGCCAGGAAGGAAAAGGGAAGGAAAGGCCCCAGTAGAGAAGAGGGTGGCATGACCATGGTACCATGGTCTACTCAAAAGCATTCAGTTCCTAGCAAGAGCTGGAGGGATGGGGAGGGACAGTTCTCCTTCCTTACGTCTCTTAGGAAGGCAAGGACACACTGACCAAGAAATATTGCCCACCAAACCCAGTCCTTCCCACCCGCTCTCCACTCTTCATCACAGAGGATCTGGGGTGGGCTGGGGGGCAGGAGCAGAGGCAGCACGCACCCCAAGGGGAAAAGAGTGAAAATACTGCTGGCAATTGAAAAGGTAACCAAAAATACACAGTGATTTTTTTTTTTCTTTATAAAATGTACATAAAGAACATATACCCTTTGAGAATAAAAGTGAGACCAGTTTGTAATTTAACCAGATACATCAGCAACAATGACAAAAAATAAATCTACAGTGGGTGTGCTAGTAAAATAAGAGACCAAGTTTTGGCTATATACAATACTTGAGATTGTTAAAATGTAATAATCATTATATATACATTAAATACATACAATTACAGTTATTTATATAATATTTACACGCACAAACACACAGATTTTTTTCCCTTTGCGGTTGGTAGTGTGCAAGCAGAAGCGCATCTGATCTTTCCTGAGAAGGTGCTGAGGCTGCTAATTCTCACGGGTGGTTCTTCAACCTCTTTTGTGGTCACATCTATCAAAACCACTTCAATAGATTTACAGGCGCGGTTTGTTGCAGGGTTCCCGTTTCTTCCCCATGGGCAGAGGACTGGAACCCTCCACCCTGCAGGAGGCAAAGGCTTTGTTGGATGCAGAGATCCTGAGGAACTGGCGGTGGAGTTTCTCCTGTTGTCAGCCATGACCTTAGCTGTGAGCAAAGCTACGTTGATACTCATTTGCCCAAGCACTTGCCAACACTCAAGTCTTTCTCAGTGGAAAAAAAAACAACAAAAAAAGAAAAAAACAAAAAAAAAGAAAACATACAGAGACTAGCAATAGAAGGAACTTGGTTGCAATCACCTGTCATAGGTCCCTGGTAGGCTCCAATAAGGTGACACTCAACCTGATCGTGTCAAAGAACCAGCTCGGAGAGACCGTGCTAGGTGAGCTTACCAGGATGCATGGAGACACCTCTACAGAGGGATCCCAAACAGAATCCTCCTATTTACGTTGCAGTTTCTTGTCAAGCCTCCGATACAGATTTTATCATTAGGTTTGTTCTCATTAAACCACAAAATGTGGTGAGTGACTGGGAGCTCACTGCTGGGCGTGGATGGTTTCGGCTGTTGGTGGAGGGGCACAGCTGGAGGGGGGAATTACTCCCCCGACGGACCATGTCATTACATTCTCTGGTCAGTTTGTTTCCACTTGAGTAGTCTCACTACAACACAACTATTTTTTCTAAGAGATAGGGGTAAGAGCGCACTATATTAAAGGAAAGTCTTAGTGTCACCACCGAAACCTCTCAAAGACTTGCTCTCCTGAAGCCCCCAAGTGTAAGTAGGATGACATCTTCACAGACCTCGGATGTGATATTCTATTCTAGGGAGAAAACGCATCATTCTTCCCATAATATAAAGCTCATAGTACAAGCTCCCTAATCTGACAAAGGTGAACTATGTTGTATTTTAGTACAGCACATCGGGATTCCAAATATCCTGTGTTTGGGTTAATGATATCTCCTATTTATTTTATTATGCAGCCTGGCCAAAAGCAGCCAAAAAGGGGACCTGAAGATGATCCATGGGTACAGAGGAAGAGGAGCTTAACACCAGAAAGGGAGTAAAATATGTTTTAATCTTTCTGGTATGAGAATAGACGCCTCTAAACTGGCCAGAGAAGAAGGGTGGGGGGTGGCAAACTGCCCAGCAGTGAAGCTTTGTAAAAATCCAACACCTCCTCCCCCTCCTACCTTTTAATTGGTTTTAAGATTGATGAATTTGTGAGCAGGGGGATGGTTGCTGGCAGCAGGAATGCCCGGTGCATCCCTCCCCAGCCGGAGTCCCGCCGAGCACCTTTCCTTCCCCGTGGGATCTACGGGGCGACACCGGAGTCGGGAAAGGTGACATAAAACTTCTGAAGAGCGATGGCCCCAGGACTGCAGGACTGACTGAGCTGTGGGTCGCTAAGCTCCTTCACCCAAAATCAGATGGTTAGTACATGCTGGTTTAATTCCTCCTGAGCTGCTGAGACCGACACCGGCATCGCAGTGGGGCAGTACGCGCCTGTGCTGCGGCTTTGTGGGGAGAGAAAATAATCAGAAATGTAATAATAAGCTTTTTTTTATAGCTTTTTATAGTTTTGTGGGAAAATACAAAAATTAATCCAGATGGCACCCAATCTCTTTATTAGCATATGTAGGCAGAGAGTGCTTATAATATCAAACTGTATCTTCTTTATTGAGCTGCTCTAGAAAGCCATTCTCCTGATGGATCACAGCTCTTCTTGGGGAGGAAAAGAGTTTCAATTATCCTTTGATACACGAAAAAACATTCCTAGCAAGTAAACCCTCCAAAAATAAAACCAGGTAAGCCTCTTCCACTAAGGGTGGGAAAAAAAACCCTGGATTATTCTGACTAAACTGCTCACTACAAAAGGATTTCACTGACCTTACAAGCAGTGAAAGAGAAAGACTCAAACAAAAAGCTGATGTTCTGCCTACCTCAGTTTTTTAAGTTTGGGGATCCTAACTGCCCCAAAAGCTGCTGAAACTCAAGGATGTCATTTACACTGGGGACTGCAGCAGAGATTCAAGTGCCGGGGGTCCAGAAGGAAACCACCATCGGCAGAGGTCGGTCCCTCTGCGTGGGGCTTGCAGCTGCTGCTCCATCCCATTTGGGTGAACCATCAGTTCCTTTCCCAAATGAAGAGGGAATTTCACAGATCCGAAGGTTTCTGTGGGCCCAACAGCAGCACACCCTTCCATAACAGTTGATAAACAGGTAACAGATAAACCGGCTGGAAGGAGACAAGCTCGGTGTAAAGATCCTCCACCAGTTAACACCTTCATCGCACAAGCCAGCGCCACTTCGGTGAGCTCTCAAGGACCTGCTCCTCCCTTCAAATCCTAATTGTGGATTTGTAGTGTGATTTGTAACGTGTTTGCCCTCTTTCTGTCTATTCTCTTTTACTCCTCCTTGAGTCCCACCCAGGATTCAAGCCTGGCTGGAGAAGCGGTGGGTTGGTAGCACAGCGAGATCAAAGAACTTTGTAATTGTACCTGGGATTTCACCTTCAAACTACGTGATTTGTGGCAGAAATGAACCGACACGGCTTCGTTGGAGGCAATGAAAGGGGAGTACTCTAATAATGTCCTTATTCTCCCAGATCATCCTGAGAAAGAATTTAAAGTTAATCAAGTTCTCCACCTCCCTCTGCCTTGGGAAGGCCCAGCTCGCTCCCACGGCCACCCCCACCGAAATCCCAACAGCCAAGGGTTGTACCCGCTGCGAAATCCACAGTTGTACAATGAAGCATTTGACATCCAATTTTTTTTTTTTTTTAAAAAAGAAATAATCCATCAGAAACATTACCCGATGGGACACCCGAGAACCGAACCACAGCGTTTGGCAGATTTCATAGAAAGGCCACCAGCTCAAACTCCTTTTGTCTGATTGTCAGCCCCAAAAATTTCACAAATACTCAATTCATTTTCACAACACAATGAAAAAAATTAAAAAAAAGGACCCACCACCCAACCCAAGACTAGAAAATGCACATCTCGGTTTGTTCTCCTTCCTCATGGCCCGGACAAAGAAATCCCATTGCCTTCTCAGTGGCTTACACTGGGAACGCAAAGGGAGGTCACACTGCTCCTCAACCGACGTCTGAAAGAAAAACCAGCTTTTCTTGGCACCTTCTTCTGCACCCAGGCAAGCAGAGTAACACTGAAATAGGCACGGGAAATAAACTCCCTTTCACGCACAGACCTGGGCTTCTCAGCACAGATTATCCTGCCCCGAGAGAAGATGACTGCGGTCTTTGGCTGCCCGTCCAAAACCTTTATCAAACGCTCAGTGTGGTCCTCAACCAAGGGAAAGGAAAATCAAAATATGAAGAGGACGTACGGGCTTCAGTTTGCAGTCTGAGCTCGGGGTCTAAACCAACAAGCGCCGTCTCCTTTCCATTAGCTTCAGGCTGTCTCCACCACAGCTGCCCGAGCACGAGAAGACACCTCAGGGCACCTTCCGAGTCCTCCCTTCCCTCGGAGTCCCCCATCACGCCGCTGCCATCAGCCCCGTGGCCCCAGCTCTGCCCAGTGCTTCCATCCAAGGTGCTTCTCCTGGTCTGTGCTGATCCACGGGTACCCAAAATTCACTTTTCTTTGAGTCTATTTTTTTGAAGGGATAAAATCAAGGGAAAAAACAGAAGATATTTTAAGGGAAACTGAATGTTTCACAATCAAAATGAGACAGATGGCCACTCTGTTTTTCTTTTCTTCCATATTCCCCATTTCATCTGCTCAGGACAGTGAACTTGGGTGTCACAAGATACAGCAGGATGAGGTTTGTCACCCGCTTAGCGCGGTGCAGCGATGCCAGTCCCCAAGCGGTGGGAGCCTCACGCAGCGCCCACTGCGCCTCCAGCCCGAAGCATCGCGGTGGCTGCTGCTCAGACCAGAAAACGAGCAAAAAAAGGAGCCACCCAGATGGTACGAGGCTCAGAGAAAGAACAGGAAACGTTAACTGGAGAGTTTGTAGCAAAAAAAATAACCCCCCGCGCATCCACTTGTGGCAGGGCTCCGAGCAGCCTTGGGCAAAGCCAGTCCCTCAAAGGGCAGTCACGCCAAAAGAAGCCCACAGAGAAGCCTCTGGGATGATCCCGTAGTTCCGTGGCTTTCAGAAGAGGTCAGCGGGAGGGGACGCGTGAAGCTTTGGTTTCCACAAATCCTGAATTGCGAGACACACCAGCCTCCTAAGCCAAAAATCTGCACCGGGGTCTCACCATTCCTGACCTTCTCCTCTGTCCACAATTTAAACCCAGCGCTTCCCAGGGGGACATCCGCTTTATTTGTTGGTTTGGTTGGTTTTTTTTTTTTATTTTTTAAGGCTGTCAAACCTCACGGTCCATCCAAACTCAGAGCTCCCACCATCTTCCGAGCAGCCTTCCCGCCGGGATTACAGACACTGCAAACTGCCCACAAACCCAGGCAGCATCCTCGGGAAGCGCCAGCCCCCGAGCATCACCAGTACGGACCATTACATCTTCAGACACCACCAGTTAATGGGGGGGGTGGGGAGGGGGGAACCAAACCATCCCAGTTGCACATTGCTCAACAAACACACATACCACTTGGCATACCTTACCTGGAAAGAGGCTTTATTGAACAGAGCTGTAAAATTATCTCTTCAGTTGAATTACTGAATTTGCACAAACATTTCTCTACAGAATAAAAAAAAAAATCAAGCCTTGTCATTGTTTTACTGCATCTCGTTGTGCTTTTTATACCCATATTTGCAAATATTCTACTCATCTGTTTGTTTTCATGTTTGTACTCCAATTACTTGCATATCAGGTTGGTTGGTTTTTTTTAATCCTAGGGTGTCGAGAGAACACAGGATAAGAATTATAATAATAATAATAATACTCTTCTTTAGACAAAAGTCTTCTGTTTGTTTGTTTGTGATTTTTTTTTTTTTGGAAATGAAGTTAAAAGCTGAGAGAATTTAAGGAACAAGGTCTTCAAATTGCCATAGCCAACTGTAAGGGAACTTTACAACGCAGTGGAAAACCGGCTGGCTAACGGCAGGCGTTCGGGTAGCCCAAAACCATTTCTACAACTTATATTATTTTTTTTTTTTCTGTTGTAAAAGTGGATAATTTCTTATAATTATTATTTTTCTTTGATTTCCCTATAATAACAAAATAATCTTTCGCCATCTGCTCGGAGTCTGGCTGCAGGGCAGAGGCACGGCACCCTCGGAGCTCGGCTGACCCCGGGGCTTCGCTCGGGACTTTGGGGGGGTGTCTCGGTCGGCGCCGCCGTGTGTGTCCATGTGTCCCCCATCCCCAAACCCCCCTTTTTACCTCCCTGTCCTGCTGGCCCCGGGGCCGGTTGCCTTTGCCAAGGGAGGTCAGAGTAAGAAAACGATTTCTGTGTTTTACCACCTTCTGCACTAAGTGTATCTTAACAAACCTTTTCCTCTGGTTGACCCACTTGGTAACCTGAAAAAAAACAACCACCACCAACAACCAAAAAAAAAAAGAAAAAAGAAAAAAAACCCAAAATAATAAGAATAAAGGAGTGCTACTCCCATTTTCCAGGACCAACGGAAGCTATTTTCTAATGGATAAGAAGCTGAAAGGCCATGGCTGTCTGGAAGGTTTATAAACACCAAACATCTCATCCCAAAGGGCTTACGCAGCAGCTTAGGTCCATCCGTCTCCAGAAGCGGCTCCGTCTCCTTGCCTGCAGTCTGCACACCCAGGCTCCGTAGTTTGTTTAGAAAAGAGTTTGCACAAACCACATTTTAGCAGTGCAAGCTTCTGTGTTGAAACTATTCTTAATATTTTTTTTATTTTTATTTTTTTCCTCTTTTTTTTTTTGTTATCTTTTTTTCTTTTTTTCTTTTAAATCAGGCTTGTTTCATTGAAGGCACTTGGTTTCCATGGCAATTTATAAAAGACGGTGGTTTGGTTTCTTCACTTCATTAGAACAGATGACTTAGTTGGGGAGGGGAGAGGGGTGTTCGAGTGGCCGCAAGCAAACTCCGATAAGCCTGTGTAATATGTAAGCCCAGGTCGCACATCCTGGATAGTAATGCATGCAAAAAGGAGACAGCATACAGTTATCAAGCATAGCCGTGAGAAATGAAACAGAAACGTCTTAAAAAGAGCTCTCTGATTGAGGGTTACTCTCTAGGGGGAGGTGACAGCCAAAGTAGAAAGGGCCTACGTTTATTTAACTCTACACTAAAAACCTTCTCCAAGGGAAAATGAAAGCCAACTCTTCACATACCCTGTTTACAGTGAGGTGTTTCTCTCTCTCTGCTCTTGTTTTTATTTCCTCTCTCTCTCTCCTTCCTCTTTTCTCTCTTTTGTTTTGTGGTTGTTTTGTTTTGTTTTTGTTTTTTTGGCAGGCCATTAGGTTTCCATGGTAACAAGCAAACTATTCATTTGAAACAAAACCAGCCATGACTTTGTGCTTTGACAAGGGTTTCTATAGCTCTTTTCCAAGAGTTCAACCAGATGATGCTGTATTCATTATTGACCACAAAAGCACCTGAAGGTCTCTTCCTTACTTAGGGCAGATCTCGTTCTCACGCGTGGTTCGTAGCGAGTTACACTCCTGTGATGCCTTTTTATGTCCCCAGTGCTTTTTAATTAATTTTTTTTTTAATTATTTATTTACGTATTTATTTAACGTTTGAGTCAGTCAGTGGAGGAATCTTTGGTAGTTTGTTTTTAAATGTCCGTTTTACAAAGACTCTTTCTTCATGCCAGTGCCTGGTGAATCTTTTGTAGCCTCTGCCAGGATAAGGTCACCTCTGATGACTTAAGACAGACATGAGGACGATAACTGGGATAAGTCGTATATGCGCTAATGTCCCAACAGCACCTGATCGTAAATCTACAAAAAGGGGGGAAAAAGGTAGAATTAAAGACCTGCCCAGACACAGTCACCATTGCTACAAGGCTCAGATGATAAAAAGGCTGGGCCACCAGAACCGGTCCTGCACACCAGCGCCAGGGCAGCTGGGGAGGACTTTGCTGTGAGGGTGGTGAGACCAGGTTGCCCAGAGAAGCTGTGGCTGCCCCATCCCTGGAGGGGTTCAAGGCCAGGCTGGATGGGGCTTGGAGCAACCTGGGGTGGTGGGAGGTGTCCCTGCCCAGGGCAGGGGGGTTGGAACTGGATGATTTTTGAGGTCCCTTCCAACTCTAACCATTCTGTGATTCTGTGACAACAGGGTGGAGAACAACTCGTCACATCAAATGCCACCAACCTCCCCTGGTCTCTGTAAGGACAGTGCTCTGCAAAGTCACCTCCTACAATGAGGGGATGAGAACAGCACCCACCTAGTGAAGGAGGCAGGAGATATTGGGATAAAACCCCACCTGGGTGGGTCGTTAAGGTCTATATCATAACACACACGTGGGGGTGGAGGGGTGAAACAAGGTCCACAGGGAATCCCAACACTGATATTCATTAATTCCAGATTATATGGTCCCCTTGAACGTAATTTTTTTTTTTAATGTTTTATCTGTCTGTCCATCTCAAATCCTGCTTGCCCAGCCCAACCGCAGCATAGAGGGCAACCCCCTCTTCTCCCCTCTGCCCATCAGCCTTTCACTCTCATTGCTGCTAAACCAGCATAGAATCATAGAATGGTCAGAGTTGGAAGGGACCTTGAAGATCATCCAGTTCCAGCCCCCCTGCCCTGGGCAGGGACACCTCCCACCACACCAGGTGGCTCCAAGCCCCATCCAGCCTGGCCTTGAACCCCTCCAGGGATGGGGCAGCCACAGCTTTTCGGGGCAACCTGGTCTCACCACCCTCACAGCAAAGAAGTTCTTCCTAATATCCAATCTAAATCTCCCCTCTTCCAGTTTAAAACCTTTCCCCCTTGTCCTATCACTACTCTTTCTGACCAAGAGTCCCTCTCCTGCTCTCCTCTAGGCTCCCTTCAGATCCTGGAAGGCTGAAGGGCATCTTCCTATCTGAACAACAACATTTTGACTCTAGACCTTGCTTCCAAAGCAAACTTTTCACTTTAAGCCTCTCCAGCAATACATTGTTCCCCCAGAGGCAACCCATGTGAGAAGGTCCCTCAAATGGATAACCATGAGAAGTGAGTTGCTTCCCCCCGCCCCCAAGTATGGAAGAGCCACTTACTGTTGGCTGGTTGGTCTGATTTCATACACTCTCCTTCCACAATTGACACATCGTCAATAGCAATATCACCTTCGATGCCAGGGCCACGGATCCCTTCAAATATGAGCTGGAAAAAAAATAAAGAACGAGTAGATCAGCGGGTGTCGAATGGAAAACCTTTGGCTGCATTTTTCATGGTGTTAAACTACATGGATGGGCTTGGAAGAAGGTACAAACGCTGCCTTTTCATTGTGTAGAAAGACACAACTGAGTTCACACATCCTGGTAAGGTGAACACCAAGGGTGTGAGAGCCAAGGGAGGCTTTCGCACTTCAGAATGAGCTGGAAAATATCAGAGCTGCTCATCCTCTGCCTAGTTGTTTACCTGGTGTCTCCAGGTCAGCTTCGCCGCTAAGCTCACTGTAACATCTCCATTTACGTACAATGTTCCTGGAGCAAAGAGCAGGATTAAATGGAGGAAAAGTTTTAAAGAGATTTGGGGTGAGTTTTTTTCACAGAAACTCCTGGCGCCTGGAGGGAGCAGCAAGGGTACAGCCTGACGGACAGCATCTGCAAGGTGTTGGAGGACTGAGCATCCGCTTGGCCACAGACATCATGAAAACACACAAGAGCCAGAAGAACTCCACAGTAAAACGAAGCTTCTGGTTCTCAAAGGTGGCCCAACTACCTCATCTCCCACATTTGGCTCACTCACCTGCACCCCTGTGGCACCTCCCTGACCTGGAGGAGAGGAGATGCCACCCAGCAACCTTCCCGTTGCCCATGAAAGCTTGGGAGAAATCCCTCAGGAGCCACGTTGGTGTTCTTTTACCCATAACACAAAGATTGAATTTATCTCAAGGGGTCGGAAAGGGTAGAATTGTAGAATGGTTTGGATTGGAAGGGACCTGAAAGATCATGCAGTCCCACCCCCCCCTGCCCTGGGCAGGGACACCTCCCACCACCCCCGGTGTGTCCAAGCCCCATCCAGCCTGGCCTTGAACCCCTCCAGGGATGGGGCAGCCACAGCTTCTCGGGGCAACCTGGGCCAGGGTCTCACCACTCTCAGACTAACTTGGATCCCCTGAGGTCCCACAGTGATCTCCTGCAACCACCGTGGTGGATTTTAACTTTCCAGATGTTCTGCCACAGCAGGAATTAATGCCAGTGACAGCCCTGCTTCTCTCCTGCCCCTTTTAGTGGCTCATCATCAAGTCTAGAAGCTTTGATACCTTCTAGGAATGGTTTTATATTTGTCAGAGGACACTATGACGTGCTTCATCACAGAGAGGGTCAGGCAGAGATTTTACTCTTCTTTAAGGCTTTAACCTCTACTAAAGGGATGCTTGAAATCTGTGATTTCAAGATTCTATTAATCACCTTCTGTTCAATATTCCTAGTTTGAAACCCCAATGCCTACAGCTGGGAGAAGAAACGGTGTCCGTGTGGAGATGGATGGCTTCTTGCAAGGTCAGTCATTATTTGCCGAAATATTTGTTATTATCTTATGGATTACCATTGTGCTAAAGAGACAAAGTTATCCCCTCTCCTTCCCCAACCCCGGTGGTGCTGCTGCCACGCTGCTGCTTAATTAGCTCTACAGAAGGGTGGACTCGTTCTGCGTTGCGAGAAATTTATTCACTAGAAAAACTTCAAAGCCTTTCTAAAGAGATGAAGGAATTATGTAAGGCATACATTTCCCAAGAAGCACCATTTGCAGACTTATCTCTCCTTACAACCTTCCCCCCCCCTTCCATCCTTTGAAATATTTCTGGTTAAACTTAGATGACAAGTTTTTTAACTTTAATCTGCAACAATATATGCATAAAACCCAATGAATTTCATAAGGGCATGCTGTGGCACTAATGGAGACATTAACTCTTGGGGGTAGAGTCAATTTGGATAAAAAACACCACCATTAATTCCATCTGGAGCAAAATACTTAAATTACTCTTCATAATGATCTAACTGCATCGGGGAGACGTCGGGGGCGCTCGGATGGGCTCGCTCTATTGTCACTGATTTCCACAGGACACGGGTCCCAGCCTCTTTTTCTGGCAGCTTCCGACATTTCTTTGCTCATTAATACAGTTTAATCAGAGCTGCTCATTTGAAATTAATACCTTTAATTATCAATGATGAATAAACACTCAGGGCAGTGGAAGATGAGCCTGTGGATCATAGCTGGTCCAGCTGGACATGTATCACCCAAGGACCTTAGAGCTTCTTCCAGTCCCTAAAGGGGCTCTAGCAAAGCTGAGGAGGGGCTCCTGATCAGGGAGGGGAGCGATGGGACAAGGGGAATGGTTTTAAATTGGACAGGGGAGATTTAGATTGGATATTAGGAAAAAATTCTTTGGTGTGAGGGTGGTGAGGCACTGGAAGAGGTTGCCCCGAGAAGCTGTGGCTGCCCCATCCCTGGAGGGGTTCAAGGCCAGGCTGGATGGGGCTTGGAGCAACCTGGGGTGGTGGGAGGTGTCCCTGCCCAGGGCAGGGGGGTGGAACCGGGTGGGCTTTCAGCTCCCTTCCAACCCAAATCCTTTAAGGATTCTATGACCATATCCCAAGGGCGCACGATGCCACCAGACATCACGTTGCACGGGCAACCCTCCACCCCGCCTTTCCACAGAGGACATGTCCCTCAAACCTTTCTTCTCCCTTTGCTAAGGCTGAGCATCCCCAGCAGCTGCCTGACCCTGCAGCAATAAGCTGGCAACATTGAACACATATTTACAGCCTGCCTGGTGCGTCCTGAGCCAGGTGGCAAGGTCTGCACCGGGAGCACTAAATAAACGTGAAAGCTCTGCCTTTGGAGCTGGAGGCTCCGTCGGTGTTTTATTGAAGTGCGACGCCGTAGGTTAATTGCTCTGACAAGGTGGATATTAATGCAACAGGGGACTGTAATTGGGGAAACAGTAAGTTTTTCCATAATATACCCCATTGTCTGAAAACAGTGTCTCAGGTAATTATCCCCCTGACAATTCTTCTACTCTACCCCTGACGATGGGGAGTATTTGAGCTCTAGAGGAGAGTGTCTTCCCTTCTCCCCCAAAGTACAGCTTCCCCTGCTCCCTGGCAAGCAGGCGCAGCACTACTCAATGGAGTTTACAGTCAAATCTTCCCTGATAATGAAAAAACACTGTTTCCAGACAAAAGGACTCTATGCAAACACAACGGCCAGCATTTAATTAAAATCTGCATTTGGCAGCGCGCTTTATGGGCCTCGGAGAGGGGCTGTTATTAGCCAGCTTGGCCACACGCTCGGAACAAATCACTGCAGATGAGTGTTGGCAGGGCACGGAGCCCCATCCAGCCTGCGGTTCCCAGCGACTGGCAGGAGCTGCCAGACGATCACAACTCCCCATCAGCATCCCGCAATCCCCATTATCTGCACGACCGTGACTTTACGAAGCTGCTGTTCAAAACACCGCCTTCAGCTGCGGAATAGAGGGGCTCGGGCAGCACAGCCAAGGGCACTCTGCTCTCGTAACAGGGGAAATAGAAATTAGCCCCTGGTGTGCCTCCAAGAGTCCCCGGGGGATTCAGCTTGTGCGTCTTCAACAGGATTTCAGATGGATTTTACCTTCCTGGTCAGTCTCCTGATCACTAGAGAGGAGCCTCATGAATGGCCCCAGCCAGAGAGGGTGACGACAAGGCTGTAAAAACCCTTACACTCGCTCTAAGGGTCTGAAAATCTCAGCAGGGCCACTAACTTTAGGGCAGATCAGTCCCTCTTTTGCAAAAATTGTCTTTCCCACAAGGAAAGCATTACTGGAAGTGGTGGCACAGAGCTCCTGCTCAAATCCGAATTACAACTGCTACCCTCCTAGATGCCAGTATCACTCCCACGTGCTCTTTCCTGCGTGTTTATTTCTAAAAAGTCCTTAATAAGTGAATATCTGACTGAGACGGCTTTTATACAGTACTTTTTGTGGTTCAAAGCACTGTGGTCCTCTCAATTCTTCACGACTGAAGCTCTGTCGTATATCACGGGGACTGGGAGGGTGTAAAACGAGTCTGGGCTGCGCTTTTACTCATACAAATTCACCTATAAAAAGTCTTTATTTCTGCGTCAGTGTACTCTTTTACTGAAAAGATTCGCCTCGATTCACTCTCCTTAAACTTAATTGGGAGGTTTATATTCTTTTCTACTTAGACTCCGAAATGGAAAATAAAGTTTGTTTGATGCAAGAGCTGCTAAAAATGTAACTTAAGGCTCCAATCACCCTGTTGTATCAGTGCAGAGCTTCACGGCTTCACACTCATTTTATGCCGAAGCCTTTGAAGACGATGATGTCCAAGGTGTAAACCAGCCAAGCAAAGGAGCTTCCAGTTTGCGTGCCAGTTGGTGGCCCCAGTGAAAGGTGGTTTTAAAGCAAGGCACATGAGGGGCACCCGTAGCAGAAGTGACCCCTGAAACTTTCCAGAAAGACAGAGGGCCCTGTGCAAGAGCTGGTGCTCAGGTTCCAGGGTGGAAGCAGTGACCTGGAGACTGGGAGCTGCTGGCTCCTCTGCCAATGCCTCACCCCAGCTTGCCCTTCCACTCAAACCCATGTCCACCTCTCCATGAGGTGACCTCAGGTGTGCGCCTCATCACCCTCCTCCACTCCTTGTCATTGCTGGTGCCAAGTCTTTTGAATATATCTGCCCAGAGCTGATGTCCTCGTCCTTCTCCTACTTCTGCTAAAAGCCCGGCCAGGTTTCAGGAACCTATCTCAGACCCAACTGCCATCACTTTGGTGTCAGCTTTCCCAGCCATGACCAGTCCATGTTCAGATACTAGATCATTCTCCTTTAGATACTAATTCTCCTTCACTGTTCACACTTCTTGGGTGTACCCTGACTTCACCAATGCAAAGCTCACCCACCCTGACCAGCTCCCTCCTTCTCCCCCCGCTCCGAGCGTGCTTTAACAACTCTTAATCCTCTTCTCCGCGCTCCTCCTCCCCAGTTCTGCTGCTTTTTGTCCCACTCAAACGGCATGTCACGCTATACTTCACACATCCTTCTCCTCCAGTTTTCCTCCAATGCCACGGTTCTGAGATAACCTATGTCAAATTATTTCCCATCCATCACTGCCTCTCACACAGGCAAATAAAAACCAAAGGATCGCTAATTATCTATAAAGCGAATCCCAGGCTGCACGTTTAAGGCAGCAGCTTTGAATTCCACCGAACGACTCTTTTTTTCCCCAAAGCCATCACCCTCCCCGGGGGACCCGGAGGTGGCAGGGAGGGGACAGAGAAGCCTGGAGGGGGTGGCACCGCAGGGCAGAGCGTGTGACTCCCGTCTCCCATCACGCTGACTCTCTCAGCCTCAAACAAGGGAGGGCTCACCCTCCCCAGCCGCCTTTTTGGGTCTGTTCCAGTCAGAAACCACTCCCGGCATGAATGAGAAACTGCCCACAAGAGTCTATCAGCATCTCGCTGCCGAGCCCACGGTGAAATGTGTGAAAACCTGCCACAACTTCCACGAGCCTGGCGAATTTCTGCGGAAAATTCGTGTATTCCGAGAGACCTCGAACACAGGCACTACACCACAGATGCTCAGATGCTAAACGGGTTGGTTTTTTTTTTCACAGGAAGGAATTACGTATTCCAGGTGCTGATACGAAATAAAAAAAAAAAAAAGACCATTTTATATCAGCTAACAGCATCTTCCGAAAACCGAAAGGCATTCTGTCGCCAAGCAAATAGCTGCAGTCCTGCCATTAAGGTTTGCATTATGAAGCTCTATGGTGCTGACCTGTTCACAGTGAGGAGAGCAATTCTCTGCCCACAAAGCAGCTTTCTGTGCTGAAACGACACTGCGAACCCCCCTGGCACACAGGTGCACAGGTCCTCCCACCCCGAAACCCAAATATTCCCATTCCTGGGGGGTGTGTGTGTGGGCACCACGAAGCGACGCGTGAGGCATTACCTGAAACGAAGTCGGGGGGTTTATATTAACGCGAGCCTGGTTCCAGTGCTGGCCCTTATTTCCACTTGAAGACCACAAGGGGTTCTCTATCGCCGTCTGCCCTTTCAACCGCAGGTAAACGTTCAAGCTTCCTGGAAGAGAGGTGGAGAACTGGAATTGGTCAGGCGCTCTGACGGGGCAGAGATGCTGGGCTGGGTCCAGCGTCACCCCCTTTCCCATCTCTCCTGGGTCTGGGTGGACGTGGCGAGTTTCTTGTCACAAATCCAGAAAACTTTTAAGCTTGGGAAAAACCGGTGATGTGAATTCACAGCAGAGGCAAAACGAGGGCGGGGTGGCACCCATTGCTCCCTGCTGCTCAGGAAGGACACCAGGCTTCCCAGGGTGAGACAGGAAAAACCTAGTTTTTTAGTGCAAACGAGGCATTTATAACCTCCTAACCCAAGGAACAAGAAGCAACTTGGTTGCCTTATTGTCTCGCTTCTACTGTTCAACTTCTAAGGGAGTGCCATAGAGCCTGGCAAATCCATCTCAGAGATGGACGTGATGGCCCCCAAGACATGGGAATAATAACCCTGATGCTCCTTGGAAATCTTACGGATGCTGATAATGAAGGAGAATAAAGCAACCCAGTGGAAATTGCTGACAAAGTCTGCTGAACAGATTTCTACAGCACTTTGGCTGAAAAATCAAAGTATAATCGCCATGCATCTTCCCTGAAGACCTTGTCCAAGAGGGGAACAGGCTGGATACTACTTAAGGCAAATTAACCTGCAAATTTTTGGCGAAGCCAGGTCAAGGATCAAGTTATTCAAAAGAGAGAGCTTTCAGCACAGAGACGGTATCAAAATCTCAATTAGCAACCCCTAGCCCGCTCTCGTGAAGAAGTCGGTGAGTTGGCAGCGCATATTGCAGTCGAGTGCTGCCCCGACTGGCAGCCCTCCTTCCCAGCTGGGGATAAGAAGCACCTTCTACAGCTGTGACGGGTCAAGGCTTCCAACAGCTTGTAAAAACCAGTCAATCAGGGGACTAATCCTTAAGAAAAGGGAACTCTTCTGAAAAAAATATTAACAATTAGGTATTTTTCACAGAATCACATCATTGTGGCCCCGAACTGGTCCCTCACCAGTAAGCCCCTGTCTCTCTTGTCCAGGGCAGCTGGGCACTGGACCCAACACCCCAGATGTGTCTCTCCAGTGCTGAGCAGGGGAGCAGGACCTGCTGGTCATGGTCTTCCTGCTGCCACCCAGGTGCTGGCCACCCGTACCACAAGGGCACACCACCTGCAACACCGTGTCATGGTAAGATTTGGTTTGCCTGGGCAAGTAATGCTTTTCCTAACCCAGAGGAATTTCTAAGACCACAAACCTTTAAAAACCCATTCAAGTAGTTTCCTCACCAATATGACTATTCATATAGTAATCACGCGCTTAAATTATTGAAGTCTTAGCATATCATCACTCATTAGGATTTTCTTTCTCTTTATTATCCTCATGTGAACCATTTCAGTGACAGAGTTCACATCTGGGGAATCAAATGGTATATATTTGCTGATTTCATGATTTATTCCTTGCATGCACACTTCGGTCTCATGAGTTTCATAACATCTTGTCATTATGAAGAATGCAAATGTTGACTTTAGTAGATGTGTATAAGCCTGCATTCAAACGCAGGGCTGATGCTATTAATTTACTATTTTTCTGTCAGTCTGCTCTTTAAAGACAGAATAATGAGTGATTTTGTACAAACCTACTCAAAAGCAGATGATTTTGAGTGCTAGCAAAACTGACGGCAACTCTACTTTTTTAATATCAAAGAGGAAAAATGGTATCGAGCAATTTTGGTTTTTGACAACTAGGTGTCCACATTGCCATGAACAAATCCTGCGGATCTGTGGTCACCAACCACCGTGGCCACCACCTCCACCTGCACGCCAGCTCCTGCAGCAGCTGGTATTGCAAGGGGCAACACAGAAAAAAACCCACATAAATAAGAAAGGGCGATCTCAGCACAAAAATCTAAGGACACAGACAATTGCTGAAGAGGTAGCCCGGGAAAAAAAATAACCAACATTCCACCAACTGCAGCCTCTGGGGCTGTTTTTCTTCCACTTCATCAAATCCCTATGATATTCCAGAGAAATTCTTTTCAAAATTCTTTCTCTTTGCAACTTCACTGACAAATAATGGCCTTATGGGGCAGTTTGTATTTTTTTTTTTCACTACGCATGGCTCAATCTCCTCTTGGATAAATAGATCTCTTGGATAAATAGATAAAGAAGACCAGGAGAACCTGGACCTGGGGCTGAGTTCCTGCACTCAGCAGTACAAGGACAACTGAGGAAACCACGTGCGCTTGTCTGCTCTCTTTAAAACTTGGAACTTGGCCCGGAGGCAGGCAAAGGTTTCCCCAAGCAATCCCCAGAATGCACCGTGAGGGTGTGCTTGCCCTTGAAATATATATAAAACCACATCAAGTTGGGTCAGCTGGGTGCTGGCCTGCCTCCTGACACACTGGTGAGCGCTGAGCACCCCAGAGGGATTTAGAAAAACGGGCTAGCATTTGTATTTTTAGATTTTCCCTTGCCTTTTTTTTTTTTTTAATTTTTTTTTTTGGTACTACTCAAAGAAATTAAACATATGTGTTGGAAGAGCCGTGACTTAAGATAGACCTGCAGATCCACCTTGAAAATATGTCCTCCCACGGCCTGGGAGCCAACGGGTCATGACTTTTACCAAGGAACCCAGCGCTGGTGCATCTCGCCCGGGCTGTGCAGCTCCAGCCGCCGGCACGTCCCGAACCCAGCCAGGAGCAGCTCCAAGCTCTGCGTTCCAAGCGCTTGCAAAAGTCACCTTCTCCCTTTCCTCACTCTAACTCAAGTTCCCAGGCTCAAATCCTCACATCTGCACGAAACATCAGGCATCGGGCAAACTCCTTGCCAATGTCACCTTTTGCGTTCCCACACTCTAACCTTCCCACGCTCAAACCCTCACGTGTGCACGAACCACCTCCCCATCCATAAGAGGGACTCCTGCTAGCATGCTAATTAATGCAAAACACACACTTTTATAGCAATTAGGACGCTACCAGGCAGCTCTCTTGCCAGCCTCGGGGCTGCTGGCGGTTCTGCTGTGCTTTTGTTGCATGCAAGCAGACCTTTCTCCTGCTATTTCTCCCCAAGTGAAAAGACAAGGTCATTGGCTTTCTCTCACCTATGTGCTGTCCATACATGTGATAGTAGAAGCTGAAGCAATAGGCTGTGTTCGTAGCCCCGTAGGGATTTTTCGGAGCGACGCTGAAGACAGGGCTAACAAGTCGGGCTTTTTCTCCTTCCAGCCTGGGGCGCGAGGTCTCGATGTACATGTAGAACCCTAGGGGAAAGTCCAGATGGAAATCGTCAGGTTGCAGTCCTCAAAATCCAACACTCGCACACGGGAAGACACTAGGGCTATCAAGCATCTTGATTAAACATGTACATGCAGGAAGACACCAGGACTATCAAGTGTCTTGATCCATTTTTCATAGAATCATAGAATCATTGAATGGTTAAAGTTGGAAGGGACCTTCAAGATCATCCAGTTCCAGCCCCCCTGCCCTGGGCAGGGACACCTCCCACCACCCCAGGTTGCTCCAAGCCCCATCCAGCCTGGCCTTGAACCCCTCCAGGGATGGGGCAGCCACAGCTTCTCAGGGCAACCTCTTCCAGTGCCTCACCACCCTCACAGCAAAGAAGTTTTTCCTAAGATCCAATCTAAGTATCACCTAAATCTTCACACTCATCTGGCATCACCATGGTTTCTGGGACATATTTCTCCTGCATTACGCCCATGTGTTTTCCACAACTGCTTCAAAGGTGTGTTTTCTACCCAGAGTAAAATCAGGGCTAACAGGTCAGTACTTGTAAACATCTTGAAATCGATGTAAGATCGTGTATGAACAAGAAAAAAATCTTTATGATGGGGTTCAGGCACCAGTCTCGAGGTTGCAATTTGTTCCTATCAGCCGTGAGCGAGGAGAACTTTTAAAATAAAGGTAAAATATCTTGATAGAAACCTTTCAAGGAACATTTTCAACCGGCCACGTCAATCACATGTTTGAAAGCTCAATTTGACAAACGGTATTAATTTATTCTGATCCTGGACCGAGCCAACAACAGAGATAGTATTTACTTAATCCAACTAAGCAAACACAATGCAGTCATGATTATTTATTTTTTTCCCCGCTTTGGTAGTGCAAGCAGGGAACATGCAATAAAATAGCGTGAGTTACTGCAGTGCTTGATAAATTCAGCACAACACGTCTGACTTCTCAAATGCAAACCCACTCTGCAGCGGAGCCGGCAGCTTCTGCTAAGCAGGGCAAGCAGATGGAGAATGACACATCTAAGCAACACCCGAAGTGAAAACGGGGCAAAAGAGTTTCTCCTTGTGACACTCTGAGAGAGTCCGAGTTAGAATTTAAATGGCATAAACGAGAAGAATTTTCAAGATGTGCCAGAAGACTTCCCCACCAGACCGTAAGGTGAAAGAAATCGCTTTGCAAATGGCCCAACAGAAACAGTACAAGATGGTTAATGGCACCGCTAGTGGGTCGTGCTTTGGGACCAGCCACAAGCCTCAGCGCTGGCAATATCTTTTATCATAGAATCATAATCATAGAAAGGTTAGAGTTGGAAGGGACCTCAAAGATCCTCCAGTTCCAACCCCCCTGCCCTGGGCAGGGACACCTCCCACTAGACCAGGTTGCTCCAAGCCCCATCCAGCCTGGCCTTGAACCCCTCCAGGGATGGGGCAGCCACAGCTTCTCTGGAAAAAGCAAAGAAGTTCTTCCTAAGATCTCATCTAAATCTCCCCTCTTCCAATTTAAAATCGTTCCCCCTTGTCCTATCACTCCACTCCCTGACCAAGAGTCCCTCTCCAGCTCTCCTGGAGCTCCCTTCAGATCCTGGAAGGCTGCTCCAAGCTCTCCCCAGAGCTTTCTCCAGGCTGACCCCTTCAGCTCTCTCAGCCTGTCCTCACAGCAGAGGGGCTCCAGCCCTCGGAGCATCTTGGTGTCCCCTCTGCTGGACCCTTTCCATCAGGTCCATGTCCCTTCTGTGTTGAGGACTCCAGAGCTGGACACAGGACTCCAGGTGGGGTCTCAGGAGCGCAGAGCAGAGGGGCAGAATCCCCTCCCTGTCCCTGCTGGTCACGCTGCTTTTGATGCAGCCCAGGATGGGGTTGGCTTTCTGGGGTGCCAGCATGCACTTTTAGAAGTCCTTCAATTGTGCATATTCTTGGTTTGGGCAGGAAAAACAATGTAGGTGGCTGAACTGGCTGTCCTGGAGAGGTCCCCCACCCCAAGGGAACCCTGGAGCTCCCAGTGCTGGGGACTGGGGACTCTGCTGGAGCTTACCTTCCTTGGAGCCGGTCCGATCCGCGTTGGGCCCCGTGTTGGGGGTGTATTTTGTGTCTCTGGTGGCAGTGCTTTGCTTTGTCCAGTCGAAATTGTCCGTGTCATCTTGGGTGAAAAGGCAAATGTTACCGTCCTCAAACCCACAGTGGAACTCTCCTGCCAAGGCAGCAAACGAGCAGAAATTTAGGGGCTGAAAATATTAATGTTTGTTTGTCAAAGTCCTTGTCAATTGTAACAAACACACTGTGGGATGATGTTTAGTAACAGCACTGGAAAATAGATGTACATTCCTTTTACATCAGTTTCTAGTGTTCAGTATATGTTTTCTTTTGCAGTAACATCAACCTGCATTGGTTTTACTTGAAATTATATTCCCATCTTATTGTACAGCTCCTCCCCTCACATTTACATGGATAAAATTGCCCTTAAAGACATCATCTCTTCTTACCCAGCTAGCATTTCTAAAAAGAACAGGCACCGTGTCCATAAACAACATGGACTACGGGGAAAAAAAGTGAGAAGCAAGTTATTTTGGTTTAGGGATAAGAACATGAGGGAAAAGAGGACAGCAGCTTCTCCGAATGGAAACATTATCTCCAAGTGACATCTCCTAAACTGTTCTTGGTTGGAAAACTATTCTTGGAATGGGAAAGGAAGTAAGGCTAAAGGATGTAATGGCTAAAATGAGAGCAAAGGAGCTTTAGGGGAGACATGAAGAAAATCTCTAAAAAATCAGGACACAAATGGGTTGCTCAGGAAGAGCACCGAGTCCCCTTCCCTGGATTATAATAACCAACTAGACAAATCCCTGGGAAGAAGCTTTAGGTCTATCCGAACCAGGCATGACAGGTGACTGTATCATGTCCCGAAGACATCTCCTTGAGGTTGACCTTGAGGTCAAGTGGTAACACCTTGGGTCTAAAGAATAATACTGCCAAGAGCCTCCAGGGAGCATCACCGGGCCCCTCTCCTTTGTGAAACAGAGGTGCGTGAGGCACACCAGCCCAGTGATCCCACCCGCCAGGTGATGGTGGGATGAGAAAGTCCTTCTGCCAGGTGTTTAGGAACCGATATAAGTCAAAACCTCGAGGTTCAGATTTCGCCTCAGACAAGAATAAGGCCCCGCGTCGCAGAATGTGAAAAAGCTTAATTTTATGCGCATGAACAGTTCCCGCCGAGTTTACTCTTCCAGCAAAGCCAATTGATCTGTCTGAGAAAACAAGCAAATCTCTCTTCTCTAGGGAGAAGGCAGCTGTCTGCACACCGTGTCAGCCACGGCCTTCTTCATAGGGGTGCAATTTATATTCATTGTTATGAGGAACTCTAACACCAGGCGCCATGGGATTATTCATCTGTGTTAAATTGAGAAGGTATATAAACGTTCGCAGGTTTGGGGTTTTGGTGAACTATAAATCCACTTAAGCCACTGGAGCTTCAGTGTAAATCAGTGAAGACAGAGGGACCTGGAGCTTAGCTTGGATATGTACCGCTAAGCGAGGATGCTGGTCTGAAGCTTATTTAAAATCAGGTAACACTGCAGACTGAAAAAGCAGGCTTGAAAAATTCATTCCGAACCACAAGGTGCATCCCAAGCCTTCCTCATTCTGCTCCTGCCCGTCCAAAGAATGACACAAACTCTACCTGCTCAGCATAAAAACCCTGCTTTTTTATAAGCCCTGAGTTATAAAACCAGGTTATCACAAAAATGCAGTCCATAGAAACTTCCTTAGCTCTTGGCACCTTAAGCACCTTGACTTGACTTCTCACAAAATCCATCAGCTTTATTAGATCCCCCAAGAGAATCAGCTTCCTAAATCATAGGATCATAATATGGTAAAGACCTTAAAGATCCTCCAGTTCCAACCCCCCTGCCCTGGGCAGGGACACCTCCCACCACCCCAGGTTGCTCCAAGCCCCATCCAGCCTGGCCTTGAACCCCTCCAAGGACGGGGCAGCCCCAACTGAATCGCAGTTCCTTAACTGGCAAAGGTGACTGGTAACCACCGGCATGAAGGGGATGGCAATTTCAGGACCTTGCACCTCGGTCTGGAGATGGAAGCAAGCTCTTCTGAATCCTGAACGTTGAAGAAGTAGCAACATAGAGCATCATTCAGTGGAGGAGCACCATCGTGAGCACTGCGGAGAAGGACTACGAGTAGAGGCCTGATTGTGGTTCTTCCTGAGAGATGAGCAAATCAAAGAACAAGGCCAGAAGGGATACAAACACGCAGGTTGCACCCAAAATCCTTTGACAGAGAAGCATGTCAACAGATCCAGGTGGACACCTCCATCCTTATTGCCAAGAGCAGGAAGACAATGCAAAGACCCTGACAAAGCTCTTGAAAGACACGAGGCATGGGATGAAGCACTCTGAGCAAAAGCCCAGCTGTGCCCTTCATCTCCAAGAATTACCCTTTCTACGTCTTGAGCTCCCAATTTCCTCTGCTTACACTATATTCTGTGTGTTTGACTTCCACCTCCACTCACGCAAGCCCTTCCCATAGCAAAACCGGCGCTGCTTCTACGCAGTCTGGAAAAATGAAAGGGCAAAACGGTAGCTGAAGGAGAAAAGTTCGGAGGAGCAGACCCAGGTCTGGTCAACAAGGCATTTTTAGCCATTGAGCAGTTTCTAACGCGGCCCCTCCAGTACCGTAAGAGCTGCATTTGCCTGTCGCGCCGTGCCCTCAGAGCTTCATTAAGGAATTCCACATCAGCAGAACAAAAGATTTTTCAAGTTAAAATAAAATATATATATATATATTCAGGCCAGATGAAAAAAAAAAAAAAAGGTATGAAAAAGTTTGCCACTTATTTAATAGGAAAACACTGGTTTCGTGTGGGACTTTGCCATTTGGAATACACTGGGAAAGGTTAGTGCTATTCTTGGTGCTAAAGGCTTCCTAAAAAATGGCAGAAGAATAGAAATGGGCAACGGTTCCCCAGGGTTAGCTCAGTATTTTTCTTATGCAAGAAGCAGGAGCATTTAAATAGGTCTAGATGGTCTTGCTGTGCTCACTGACAGAGCAGATGGAGTGCAGGGGGAACCAGCCCTTCCCCAAGCACCCAAGGGTGCTCCAGCTCATGACCCCCCCTCAGACCACTAGGGTTTGCTGAAAGCACAAACAGTGGTGCCAGTCGCTGTTAAAGGCAGTGGTCGATTTTTGTCAGAGCAGATGCCAGCTCTGGAAGTGGATTCAGGTTATTAATAATTTCATCTCCAATTAGGGCAAAATCTGAAGCTGTTCTCAAGGTGGAACACTCCTCATTGTAGTATGAATTATTGTCATGTATTTCCATAAAACTCAAGTTGAATATGACTCTCTACCACCTAATCTCTTCCATTATTCAGGTGTAACATCTAGTTGCACTCATTGATCTGAAATACTTATGGTTTAAATTAAATTATATTATACGTTACAAAATAAAAATGTAGATCTGAGGCTCCATCTCAGCGTTTATCCTCCAGTCCTACTCGCATCACAGACATCTTGTCAAAAGGAAGGCCAATAGGATTATTCCAGAAATGAAGCAAGAAGAACCCGCCTTCAGTTTCTGACACAGCTGCACGCAGCTCCTACTCTTCCTTCGCCACGGGGCAAATGAGAAGCCGCGGGGATGGCACCTGCACTGCTCCCCAAGCCTCCGAGAGCCCTTGCTTTTAACCCAGCTACAGAGACATGCTGAAAATTAGACAGTTTCAGATCTGAAAAAATCACGGAGGACCACAGACCGAAGCACTCGGGACGGCAATGTGTTTCTTCCCTAACATCACAGAGTACATATTTAATATATTAATTAGCAAGGGCCTCATCTACTCCTCATGTAAGTTAGTGGGAGTGGTTCCTTCAGCTCCCTCCAGCTTTGAACTAAGCCCTGATCAATTATTAACGCGTTGCACAAGATCTTCCCCAAATACATGTAAAATTTCCAGAGAGGCTTAGCCGTCCTGCGTGAGATGGAGAGAGGGGCTGTGCCGCTGCTTCTCTGCCCGGTTACGGCCGCGCTGCAGCAGGAACAGCAGCAGAGAGAATCCCCTTCCCTTTAATTTTTGCATCTTTTATGAAAAGCAAGGGTAACAGAGCAACATGTTCCACGTGCGTGGAAGGAAACCAAGAAGTAGACAAATGTGGGGGCTGTTCTGTTCGGAATAGGGTGGTTTCCCTGGGACACACTAAAAAGCTCCAGCCCAACCTCCAGCCTCTGGCATCTGTAGGGATTTGGTGCCGGTTGGAAAAGTGGAAGAACCACCCAGAAGAGAAGTCCTTTCTCCCCTGGAACATCCCGTGCACCGATGCACGAGGGAATAAGTTTAGAGTCTGCATTTTCAGTCCTGCCCTGTGAGTTTATCTGGATGCTTTGCCACCCCAGGCTGGTCCCTCTGTGCAAACGCGGTCCGTGATTCCTGTATGCACCAGGTGAAAAAAATAAAAGAGCCTTCTTTTGGTTTTTAAGCTGCAGGTGAGCATCTGATAACCCTTGAAAGTATCAAACTAACTCAAGAACTGCAAATGTGGTTGTTACGCAAGGATAAAAGAATTAGAAAAAAAAATTCATAAACTGACTTTTCCTTTGGGATTTTGACCACCCTTACCGAGACACGGGCATGGTTCCTAGGCAGCATCTGAACCTGCAGCTAATTAATTTGTCAGCATCCAGCTCCCCCCGTGACCGAACCCCAGCCTCACCCACGCACACTGAGCTCCCACAAACGCCTGTCGTTTCAGAATGTGAGTATTTTCCTTTAGATGAACCGTCTGGGCAGTGGGAAAGGAAGATGAACTGGGGCTATAATTTGTCCTTTCTCCACCTAACTCTTGCTCCAGCGCCTTGGCAGAACAAGAGGAAGAATCTTTATCCACCGACCCATCTCGCGTGCAATACTAAGGTGGTCCCCGCAACCCATGGGCTATAACTGAAAGTGAAATATATTTATCATTTATTTTTTTGCCTGTAAAGGACAACATGTGCAAGGAGAAGTCTTCATACAGAGAAAAGCTAAAAAAGATACAGAAATACTTACGTAGATGTGGATTTACTGGAGCTGGAAGATAGAGAAAAAAAAAACAAACAACAAAATTAGCACAAAGAAGAAATTCTAATTCATCAATATTCAGATTATCCTAAATTTCCCTCCCCCGCAAGACACTGATCATTGCTCCTACACTGAGACAGCCAGCAGAGCTGGGAACTCCCTCTCCCAGCAAATTTTTTTGTTCCCTGGCAATGCAAAGGCAACGATTCCAGCGAAAAACGGTAGCCTCTCCCATCCACGACGTGTGGGCTTCGTCACGAGCATCCGCAGCCTGGGGTACAAGGTGCTGTAATTAAGCATCCAGCCTAGATTATTGGTGCAGATGTTGTAAGGATGGGGAGAGCTGCACAGCAAAACTCTGGGGTGACGCTTTTGTACAGGAACCCGGCAAAAACTACAGAAAGGATTAATTCATCAAAAGCAGACGTCCTGCACTGGACCTCGCTCATCACTTAACATTTCCTTTTAGCATTGTTCAAGAATACCTAACGGAATGAATTACCCCTCTGCTCAATGAATAATTCTATTCTGCAATTTAAGACGCCTGAGTACATATGAGTCTTAAGAAAAACACAGCACTTCTTCTTAGAAATGCCTGTTTTCCTTTTAAGTAGCAGTAAACATAAGCCCAGCAAGTTTGTGAGAAGAGCTTTGATCTCATTAGACCAAGAAACACAGGCAAGAAAACACACGAGAGTCTTCTGGCATTTATAAACCCTCTTCTAGGGAGGATATACTTTATAAAAATTTAAGAAGTTGACAAAGGAAGCTGAGGTGCCCTGTTCTGGAAAGCTTCCAGCTGGAGGAGCTGCATTCAGCGGCCAGGACAGGGAGCCACCAGCATCCCACCTCTGCCCGCTCCCCTCCCCATGGCAGGAGCAGCCCATGCTGACCCCTCACCCTGGGAGGTACCAGAAAGAAAATTGCCAGGATTGCAGAGCACCTTGAGAGAATTTTGCTAAAAAATATGACTTCTGTCTTTTATGGGTCTGTGCAATGCCATGTGTGACGCGGCAGGGCTACTGGCAACTGGGAAATTTTGGGGAAACAGATGAAATTGCCACTCTTGGCAAAATGATAAAAACCTCTGTGTCCATAATCCTTAAACATTGAAGTTAATACCTCGATAGGATGAAACGAAAGTCAAAACTCGACAGTGCCTACAGGTATCTTCACGGTGTGAATGGGCACCTGCAGAGCCACCGCTACGATGCTAAACATGGGACATGGGCTTTGGATGAGAACCTGCTCTGCAGTTCTGTGCCACCTGGTAGCAGAAGGGCAAATCTGAGGAACGGATGGTTGAGGAACCAGGGCCCCTACGCACATGAGAAACAGAAGGACGCCAAGCTCAGGGCTGGAACTGCACGTTATTAACAGAAAATCTGGACTAAAACTTTATCTCCAAGTAACAGGTACATCTGGGAAGGCCAGATTTCAGACCGAGTCTCACCCCTCCTTTTCTCCCTGCCCTTCCCGTGCCGTGTTTTCAGGCATGAACTCCTGGTTTGGGATCCCTACTGGATTCAATCAGAAGTTTTCAAAACAGCTCTAAATTAGCAACTCTGCCATTTCATCACTGGAACAAACGAACAGTGACTTGCCCCACTGCAATCTTCTTAAGAAACTTAGTGATTATATTAGACAACCTCAGAGCTTTTACCAACGAATTACCTTGCATTCTCCAAGAAACATTCATTTTGTGGAAACCCTGAGTGACTGAACTTGGAATTAGCTGAAATTGCTGATTTACTGGCGCTTGATTTGTTACTAAAGGCATGGGCTTTGATGGAAGCTATCATCAGTGCGTAACCTGGAGTCATCCTATTCAGATTGTTCACAGCAGATCCAAAGGAAAAAAAAAAAAAGAAGGCTTCTTGTCAAACTTCAGTTCATGCTGACTAACAAAAGCAGAAAAACAAATTCAAGCAGTTAGGCTGAACTTACCTAACATTGTAAAATAAGAAAAAAACCCAAACCCACTACAACCAAGCAAAATCCCAGAAAGCCTATTTTTTATGACATTTGTCTTCTAGCCCGTTGCTGTATAAGGGCTCTAATGGGAAGGGAAGGGAAGGGAAGGGAAGGGAAGGGAAGGGAAGGGAAGGGAAGGGAAGGGAAGGGAAGGGAAGGGAAGGGAAGGGAAGGGAAGGGAAGGGAAGGGAAGGGAAGGGAAGGGAAGGGAAGGGAAGGGAAGGGAAGGGAAGGGAAGGGAAGGGAAGGGAAGGGAAGGGAAGGGAAGGGAAGGGAAGGGAAGGGAAGGGAAGGGAAGGGAAGGGAAGGGAAGGGAAGGGAAGGGAAGGGAAGGGAAGGGAAGGGAAGGGAAGGGAAGGGAAGGGAAGGGAAGGGAAGGGAAGGGAAGGGAAGGGAAGGGAAGGGAAGGGAAGGGAAGGGAAGGGAAGGGAAGGGAAGGGAAGGGAAGGGAAGGGAAGGGAAGGGAAGGGAAGGGAAGGGAAGGGAAGGGAAGGGAAGGGAAGGGAAGGGAAGGGAAGGGAAGGGAAGGGAAGGGAAGGGAAGGGAAGGGAAGGGAAGGGAAGGGAAGGGAAGGGAAGGGAAGGGAAGGGAAGGGAAGGGATGCTGCCTGCCCGACACACAGGTAGCAAGTTAAATTAGCCATAAAGGGAAATTAATGGATGACTGAGGGAGTAAAATTCCCAAGGCCGACTTTGAAATGTCTGGAAAGAAATCCGTGCACCTCAGAGGGTTATCGCGGCTCTGCTCAGCTCCTGCTGGGAGGGAGGTTCTGCTGGTGGAGAACCTCGGCAGGAGAACAAAGTGTCACAAAATGTTTGAGCTCTGTTAGAGCCAAGACGGATGATCCCTTCATCTTTCCGCCTTTCCTCCAGCAAGCAGAGAATAATACCTGCTGGAATTTCAGTTTGTTGGCTGATTTTACTTCTCGGTGAGTTTCTAAGTGGGCTGAATGGTTTTCACGCTTCTACTGGGTGCAACTGCATTTTTAGGCAAGTTAAATTTCCCATGGGCCCTTCCCAGCACAGACACTTGTTCAGCTCCCCAGCGAGGTGGCCTTCAGAGACATTATGTCCCTCCTTTAAAAAATCACATAACTGCAAACCAAGGTTTCTTAATTGTGCAAACCATAAAGGCAGAGGCTGGTAGATGTTCATTCAGCTCATGTGTTTTTTTGCCACCAGAAATGGGAATTACAACCACCACCGAAAAGCTATAATCAAGATCAGAAGTCCATACCTCCAAGCACCTGGTTTGCACAGAAGAAACATTCAGTGCAAATATTGGTAGCCTACAAGGACAAGGTTTTCCTCCTCCTGTAACAGCAATTATCCTAACTTACTGTTTATACCCCTGTGGAATGCCGAAAATAGAAAAATAAATCATGGAATCATAGAATGGTTAGAGTTGGAAGGGACCTCAGAGATCATTGAGTTCCAGCCCCCCTGCCCTGGGCAGGGACACCTCCCACCACACCAGGTTGCTCCAAGCCCCACTCAGCCTGGCCTTGAACAAATATGTTCGAGTGAACTTACTGCATGAACTTAGAAAATTTACATGCTATTTGGTGCCAATTTTCATTTTTTGGGGCCAAGCACTATAATAATGACAGCACTAATAATAACCCCAGTTACACACTCTTCTTCCACAGAGGATCTGGGCACTGTCTAAGCCTCATATGAAAATATGGGCTACAAAGCCACCGGCCACCGTCATCCTCTTGCCACGGTCACAAGGGGCTGACTCTACACACTGGTCGTAGGAACAGTGGGTTCTTGGCTTTTTCCATAAAAAGGAGCCAACCGGTTCCTTCAAACACTGGGTAACTTTACATATAATTAAACGTAAGCGCGTATCTAAAGGAACAAGCGCTGAAGTTTTAATTGGCATAGTTGCAGAACTTTCCTGTCAGCTGGTATCAAGCAGGCTGACACAGATTTGTGTAAAGTGACGGGGAGTGTATTTACACTGGTACTGCCAGACACGTCTGGTTTGTATTAGCCTAACAAACCCACTCATTAGCGCTACTGAGATCGCCCTGTTTGTGTTTACGTGGCAGACGGTGCTCGCGAGAGGAGTAACACATGGATCTACCGAGGAATCTGTCAAGTGATGTTGGGCTGTAATCATCAATGTCGCTCCTACTGTGATGATTGCTCTTTTCTCCCGTCCTTTCGGCACGCGGAGGAGAGAATAATTCATGGCAGGCGAGGGCTTTCCCTGAGAAATGCTTCCAGCACGGGTAAGTTTTTGATTCATGGGACTGGATACTGCTGAGTTTTTATTTCGTATTTACAGCTCCTGCTTGGGATGGCCGGGTATACTGTAAAGAGCTCATTACTGAGCTTTCCCTGCTTTAATACTCTCCTTATTTCGAACATTCAGATGGCTACCAGCAGGCCGGCACACTGGAAGCAGTTATTACCAGCAATTTCCATGTTAATCTCCAGTTGTAGGTCTTAATTTAAAAGGTGATGTGCTCTGCATCGTGGACACAGGAGCGTAAGCCAGTCGAAGTGACTCCACAGGTGGGATTGATCTGGCTCTTACCTTGAGCCATCTCGAAGTCAGACACCTCGTCTAGGAGTGTCAGAGGAGCGTCTCTAAAGACACAGAAGAGAGATGGGCAGGTCCACAGGGTGATTCATCCCCTGGGGGAAATCTGGAGAAACCTTCTCCTCTCTAGTGAGGCAGCAACTGCAGCTTATACACTAAAAATGTCATGTTGAGCCTTAAACACTTTATAAGTATTCTTGATTCTGCCACTTTACTCTGCCCTGGTGAGATCCCAGCTGGAGTCCTTTTGCCCTCAATATAGGAAGGACATGGACCCGATGGTGTGGGTCCAGAGGAGGGCCACAAAAATGCTCAGGGGGCTGGAGCACCTCTGCTCTGAGGACAGAATCATAGAATGGTTAGAGTTGAAAGGGACTTCAAAGATCATTGAGTTCCAACCCCCCTGCCCTGGGCAGGGACACCTTCCAGGGACAGGCTGATGGAGCTGGAGTTGTTCAGCCTGGAGAAGAGGAGGCTCCGGGGAGACCTTGGAGCAGCCTTCCAGGATCTGAAGGGGCTACCGGAAGGCTGGGGAGGGGCTGTTCACAAAGGCCTGCAGTGACAGGACGAGGGGCAATGGACTTAAGTTGGAGAAGGGTAGATTTAAGTTGAATATTAGAAAAAATGTCTTTAAGGGTGGTGGAACAGTGGAGCAGGTTGCCCAGGGAGGTGGTTGAGGCCCCTTCCCTGGAGATATTCAAGGTGATGCTCTATGAGGCCCTGAGCAACCTGGTCTAGTTGGGGGTGTCCCTGCGACTGTGGGGAGGTGGGACTAGATGGCCTTTGGAGGTCCCTTCTGGCCTGGACGATTCTATGATTCTAGAGAAATCACTTCGGTGTGGCACCTACCCAAGACTCTCCTGCTCTGGAAGACAAGCTTAAGCTGTCAATGTAAAAACCCAGATAGTGCATGGCCCACCTATCCTCTGTTTCACAAAAATACAACTCAACTGTAAAAGCGAACCCATTTCATAAAGGCAAGCGCCACTGCTACCATTTTTAGCACCTCGACCTACGATGTGTCTGATCTGCTTTTCACACTGGCTGCATTTCTTCTAAATGGGGTGAAATCCCATTAGCCTGCCCAAAGTTTTTAAAAAATAAGGCCCAAAATGTTTGCAATGGGAACCTTCACCAGCAACACAAACACAGCGCTGCTTTTTAGACCTAAAGAAAGAAAACCAGCACCAGATTCAGCACCAGACAGGTTGCCCTGAGAAAAGTTTCCCTCCTTGGAGATAGTCAAGACTTGAATGGACAAGGACATGGGTCCTGGTCCTCCAAAAAAAGAGTATTCCTAAAGTGGTGGGATGAGAAAGAAGGGCTGACACTACTAGAGGCCAGGGTGCTCCAGGAGTCCTGACCAAAACCACACACACACACAATCCCACTGAAAATACGAAAATTCAAATGTTTTCCTCCTTGCCTGAGGTGTCACAATTTAAATTAAACAAAAAAAAA
>VZRU01002615.1:147589-158636 GCA_013398155.1 Pedionomus torquatus | reverse complement strand
AATGTAATGAGAGAAATATAAAAAATTATCTTAGTTGTCCTTTAAAGGAACGTTTGCGTGATGACTTTTATTTTCTGGGTACCATTTGTAATTATTTCCTGCACTGGCGCAGGCTGCTGCTGTGCCTCCCGCCAGCCCGTTAACTGCTTTTCGAAGATTCCAGCATTTCAGATTATAACTACTGGATTTGGTCTATAATAGTGCATGTGCTACCATTATTTTACAGTTGAGGCTATAACATCCTTAAAATTAGCCTGCTAATAGTTTGCTGACAATGATAGTCATTGGATGAATGCCGGGATAAAAATGCACATTTTAAGCACACAAACAAAAAAGAGCCTTGGTGGTTCTGGGATCCCTCTTGCATAGGAAGTCATTTTGGGTTTATCTTATTGATAGGAGCATCTGGCCCATGATTTCTGAAGCTGTGAATTTGGCGGCATCAGAGCATCCCTCCATCATCTGGGGCACGAGGCAACGGCTCCCTCCCTCCTGGGGCTGGATTTCGCCTTGGCACCTTCATCAGCGCCTTCGAAATGGGATGTTGTTCCCATCTCCGCCAACGGCAGATTCCAGCAGGAAAAAAAAAAATAAAAATTCTGCAGCAGACAAAAATCTGCCTCTTTCTCCTGCATGGGAAGGTTCTTCCTGCCAGCCAGGGGCTAGAAATGTAAATGACATAATGTTTCATTAAAACCTCCAGCTCAGGGCGGTTGTGAGCCAGAGCTGAGACCTCAATCAACCTCCCGAGACTTGCCAGGGTACAACCACCACCGCTGAAAAGAGCAGGAGTGACTGAGCGACCCACAAAGGGCTTTTTTTTCCTCCTTACAGGAGCACTGGGCAGTGTTTTAAGTCTCGGGAGAAATTTTGAGGGCAGAGAAGGGGACTGGTTGTTTTTTTTTTTTTTTCAGATTTGTTCACTATTTCAAATTATTTGATAATGAGTTTTGAAAGTAATTCATGGTCTGTAGGTTGTTTTGGGACCTTCTGCTGCATGTGGTTTCCTGCCTTGGGCTCTCCTAGTTATCTCTGCATAGCACTAGTTGCTGCTGGATCAAGCTCCTGGAGCAGTTGGACCTCCATGGCTACCTCTGACTTGGCCTGTGAGTCCCCTGGCTGTTGTCCTGCAGGATTAGCAGGGTTCCTGATGACAGAATCACAGAATGGCTTGGGTTGGAAGGGACCTTTAAAGGCCATCTAGTTCAACCCCACTGCCACCAGCAGGGACGTCTTCAAGTAGATCAGGTCGTTCAGGGCCTCGTCCAACCTGACCATGAATGTTTTCCAGGGACGGAGCATCTTTCACCTCTCTGGGCAACCTGGGCCAGGGTCTCACCACCCTCAAAGTGAAAAATTTCTTCCTTATCTTTAGTCTGAGTCCAACCTCTTTTAGTTTTAAGCCATTGCCCCTTGTCCTATCACAACAGGCCCTGCTAAAAAGTCTGTCCCCAGATGATAAATTCATACTGTCGTGACTCCCTGTTTACAAATACCTCCTCCCTGGCACACACATCCCTTTTTCAATGATAAGAGCTTTCTGCTCCACACATCAGGTTCCCATCGCAAACCACACGATGACATCTTTAGCAGAGCCGCCTTCTCTCCAAGGTCCCTCCTGTCTACTCATTCCAATTTTTACAGAAGATAAAGGATAAAATAATTCATTAAATAAATACCCCCAAAAAGGTATTTTGAGGGATTTTTTCAGGGCTCTAGGAACTAATTCCCGGCAACACTTGGAGACTGAGTGGAAGGAAGTAAGAATACTCTAGCTTTCTTGTTAGATTAAGGTGGACAAATCTTTGTCACCTCATGTATGACCTTTTAGAGGAAAACGTAGAAATGCCCTTTTCCACTTATACAGGAGTAGAAATAGTCGCCTTTTTATTATTTAAAAAAAAATCATTGAAATGAAAACTTCTCCAAAAGTGCTCATTCTGGGGGCATTTTGATGAGATCAAAACATTGATTTGACACCGGCAGATTGCTTCATTTTCTGGAGAATTTTCTTCAAATCTCATTGCCTTTCCAAGTGTTTAAAGTAAGAAGAAACTCTTGGAATGAGCTATTTCATGAAGCTAACATTAATTTGTTCTCCCCCCCTCCCTTTACTTCACAAAAACTTAATATATTATTTTGCATTTTGGCTGTTCAGTGATTATATATACATACGTAATTATTTATTTATTGTGAAACTTCCCAGAGGTGGACATTTTTGTTCCTACCCACAACCCTCCTCCCTGGAAGCCCACGCTCACCCCTCATGGTGTTATTCCCAGGACTGGTAACCGGTTCCCCCAGTACAACCCAGTGCAGCCATACCCTGGTACAGCAAACCGAATGGTGCAGAATGTACCGCCACGCGTTTCCTCGTACGCAAGGATCTTCTTACCACTATATTTGATGACCCGAATAGTTGAGTCCCCCTCCCCAAATCTGGTGATGGGCGTTAGACGGACTTCATACGCCTCTGGCTTGATCAGCTCAGTTAGGTTGTAGGTAATTAATTCTCCCTTTTGAATATTTCCATTCACTGTAATTTCCTGCTCCCACCAACGCTGTTGTCCAGCCTAAAATCAAAAGAAGGATGCAAATGTCAGAGCTTTTGGGATAGACATTGTCTTCACCTTAGAAATGACCAGGAGCACATGCAGATTTGTGCTACCCCCACCTCCTGTGAGCCCTCCAACCTTCAAACGATCCAAGGAGATTAGGGATACAGCAAGAACGTGGACCTCCCTGAAATCATAGAATGGTTAGAGTTGGAAGGGACCTTGAAGATCATTGAGTTCCAACCCCCCTGCCCTGGGCAAGGACACCTCCCACTAGAGTAGGTTGCTCAAATAACCTGCTACTGAGCGTTGCTGTAACCAAAATATGAGATCACAGAGTGCAAACCTGCTTGTTATGGTTTGAGGAAACCCATAACAATTTTTTGTCGTGTAGACTATTCCGTTGCCCGATGCCCCCTCCCCACCCAGGAAAGGGGAACTGGGGGACGCAAAGGGTTGAAATGTAAATAGATTTAAAAGAATCAGATTAAATAACTAACAATAATACTAAAGAAGCAGTATTAATCCCGACACCGATAGGAGATTTAGCAGAAGTGTCCTCAGCCCGTTCTCTCAGCAGCAGCTGTGCCCTCCCAGCAGGGACAGCAAATGGCGGGCACTGCCCGTGCAAGGGCTTCGGGAAGAAAGGGAGGGCTCAGGGGTCCAGCACCGGGGCAAGGAGTTGTCTGGACCCACCACCATCAAGGGAGAGCCCACTGAGCAGCAAACTTCTCTAATTTCTATTGAATGTGGTGTTCATGGCATGAAATAACCCTGTTGGCCAGCTTGGGTCAAACGCACCTGGCAAGGCCCGAAAACACCGAGACCTTGAATCTCCCAGAGCCTGGCTGGCCAGAAAGTCAATATTTTCATGAATTCAGACACCCAAATCCTCCAAAAGTGCAATTTTCCCAGCAGCAGAAGGAAAGTTAGTCCTGGGCCTCTCCACCCAGGCCACTGCTTTTATCAAGAGCTGTCTCTGCCTGCCCAGGTCCCACTGTGCCCCAGGCAGCCCAAGGCTGGGCAGCGCTCGGACGTCTGCCACATGCAGTAAAAATTGATATTAATTCAACTCCTGAGGATTTCTGATGCCCACCAGACACAGATCACAGCAGGGGATGAAGTGCCTGGGTTGGGATGGTATGTAAGCACCCAAGCACCCAAGCAGATGTTTCAAAACCTCATTGAGATCTTCCACCTTTAGGAACCTGAATTATTTCAGTTGGAAGGGACCTGCAAGATCATCGAGTCCAACCACCAACCCAAAATGGACAAAAACCACCACTGAACCGTATCTCTAAGTACTATGTCAACCTCTATTTTTAATACTTCCAGGGATTGTGACTCCATCGCTTCCCCATGCAGCCTGTTCCAATGCTTAAGAACCCTTTCAGTGTAGAATTTTTTCCTAATATCCCTCCTAAATCTCCCCTGGTGCAACTTGAGGCCATTTCTTCTCCTCCCATCACCTGCTCCTTGGGAGAAGAGACCGACCCCCTCTGGCTACATCCTCCTTTCAGGGAGTTGCTGAGACCACGAAGGTCTTCTCCCCTCAGCCTCTTTTTATCATGGCTGGGAAAGGAGGTCTTTGCAGACCTCTGTTTTAAACCCACTTGATAAAATATGAAATAACCTTTTTTTTTTTTTTCCTAAAAAAAAAAAAAAAAGAAGAAAATTAAAAAATGCTTTTCATTTCAGTTCATTTCCTCAGCTTACCAAGGATAAATTTACTAGCTCTGACACCTGACCAGGTAAATTGCCTTCTTATGCCTAGTAGCCCTGATGCATCTCAGCGAGCTGGGGACTGCCTCCTCGTTAGAGGCAACGAGGTTTCGCAGCTGTCAGTTGGAGCATGGGTTGAAGCTAATAAGAGAACGAGGAAGAACTGAGAGGCAGTTTGCTTTCCAAGCACTTACCACTTGTGTTGATGAGGGAGAAAGAAATAGGCTGGCCATTAACGGCCTTAGTGCATAATTATCAGCAATCCTTGTAGTCTCAAAGATGGATGGATTTCAGAGAACAATGAAAGTCAATACGAGCAAACAAGAGGCTGTTTTATTAAAAAAAAAGAAAAAGGCAAAACATAGATTTTTTTTTTTTTTATAGACCGGTGTTTTCAACATCTAAATCCATAGTTTCTTTTATTTATATGCCTTACCAAGAAATGAAAAGAAAGGAACAATCTAATTAAGAAGAAAGCATCACACAAGGGGAGTGTCACATTGTCTCTAACATTAACCTGTCTGTAGAGAAGCAGAAATCACACACAGTTTGGGCAGCAGAGTGGCTTGCCATCACAATATTCCTCGCAAATACTCTGCCTTATTACAGACACTCTCTGCAGGAAACAAAGGAAAAAACATTAAATATTTACCGCGTATCCCAAGACAACGGTACAGGTGCAGCGACGCTAAAATGAGATGTTCCACTAAGCTTACTACACCTGACCTTCTTACCTATTACATGCTCGCCAATACGGAGTTAATTAAGGACAGAAACCCAGTTATTCCAAAACTAATTTGCTGACAAAATGCAGGTGTACACTGAAGATGCTGAAATCTAGTACCAAATGGGGCTACACTCACAGCAATAAATACTAACAGACTCCAAGCTTTAAATTCACGGGACAGGGATGTCAATACTTCTGTCGTTACAGTATGCCTCACACAAGCACAGCTCTATGCCCATTACATAAAAATTGGGTTGCAAAGCAGACAAAAAAAAAAAAAAAGCAAGAGGAATTCTTAAGAAATTTGGGATGATAGACACCAGCTTTGCTTTGATGCCACCAAAGACAGCGTGTGTTTTACAGCACTTGGAGCCTTCGTAGGACTTGAGTTAGACCAAGGCTGGGTGCATCTGAGCTGTTACTTCAGGGTTTCTGCCTTTGCCTGTGGCTGGGTGAGCCCTGCGAGGGGCTCAGGTGGCCCTTCAGGGCTGGCCCTGCAGGTGTTAAGCCAGATAGAGGAGAAATGCTAGAGAAAACAACCTCAGAAATATGAAAACAAGTTACCATAAGGAAAACCCACACTGCTGCCTGCCCCGTGATACGTTGGATAATACAACTTCTGGACCTGCACAAGGTGGCAGAAACCCGATCCTTGAACCAGAAAGCTTTTGGATGTAGGTGTGTCGGGGTGGAACAAGTAAGTGGAGGAGCCTGGACACACCAGTGTGTGGCCAGGAGCTGCGAGATCAGAGAACAGAATCATAGATGCTGGGAACACACAGATGCTGAGCCCAGAGATGCTGCAGCTTGGCACATGCTGTGTCTGGCCCCACCAGTGCCACCCCTGTGCCCGCCCACAGCAGCAGCATCACCTTTCTCCTCTTGCAAGCAGTAAAACGACCCGCTTCACCAGATGAATCCAATGAAACGTCCCCCAGCACCTGGCACACAGCCTGCAACTGGGGAGCACTCCTCTGTTTTGCTACCACGCTACTAAGAGTTATTACATGTAATAAAGATACCGAAAATATCTGCATTTATATTGTATCTTTGAAAGACCGGCCCAGTGGAGCGCATGAAAAAGTTTGATTTGAGAGGTTCTGTTAGACGCCAGCTCTTTGGACCTTCAGTACTGAGATCAAAAAAGGAGATGAAAAAACCCGAGGTACAGCTTGTTTAACAGGAATCTGGACTTTTCCCCTTTTTAGAGACTCACGAAAAAGAACATGTCACGGATACCTGCTTCACCCAGGTTTTGCAGGGTGTTATTTTGACATCCCAGAGCTTGTGAAGCAAAAAGAAGCACATGCCAGGGATAACTAGATCCTCCCATCCTCTGCTTTGCCCACCAGCAGCCCTGGTTTTGCACCACGCACACCTCTCCAGCTCCCGTCTCACAGAAACCTTCCAGGCATCGCTGAAATCCCACTGCCCAGGAAAAAAGTGGCAAACGCTGCCTGTGGTCAATGCAACGTGTGGAAAAGTACATAAAGGTGTAAGGACAAGGCTCTTCTGCACACAAGGTACAACAGTCACTCAATCCTCACCCACATTAAATCATAGAATGGTTTAGGTTGGAAGGGACCTGAAAGACCATCTCATTCCACCCCCCTGCCCTGGGCAGGGACACCTCCCACCACCCCAGGTTGCTCCAAGCCCCATCCAGCCTGGCCTTGAACCCCTCCAGGGATGGGGCAGCCACAGCTTCTCGGGGAAACCTCTTCCAGTGCCTCACCACCCTCACAGCAAACAAGTTCTTCCTGAGGTCTCATCTCCATCTCCCCTCTTCCAGTGTCAAACCCTTCCCCTTCATCCCATCGCTCTCCTCCCTGATCCAGAGTCCCTCCCCAGCTTTCCTGCAACCCTTTAGGTATCCTTTTCTACAACCACCCAAACAAAAGCAATAAAGAAGCTCCATTATTTTATTCATTCTCAAGCAAAACAATTCGATTTTTCAGTTCAGGATTATGCATCCTAAGCTGATACTGGATATTGGTATTTCTCCATAGGAAGCCACACACATTTTTTTTTTGCCTTGCAATCAACACCAGCTCTGTCCTAATTCTCATTTTTACCATGGAAACCAGAAAAAAAAAAAGCCCCAAACATCACACCATTGACACTGGCTTTGACACAAAAAATCCCCTTGTCTAATTTTTCAGCTCTGCTATTGAACAAGTAAATGCAGAAAATATGTACCTGCACAGCTTTTGCCACGTTCAGCTTTCAAGCATCTCTCCCGTTCAGGAAGATAAGCCCTGCAGTGGCACTGGAAGTGAGCTGGCTCATGGAGACATGACTCCTGTGTCTGGGACATCCCTCTGGGACCCCTGCCAGCCACCAGCAGGAGGAACAAGGGTTTTCTAGCACTTTTCTTTAAGGTTCACGTGACGCTGAGGTACCTAACACCAACACCAAAATGCCCAAGACACCTTAAAAATAGGATTTAGGTTTCTACAATGCCTTAGGATGGTTCAAAGTTCTAGCATGAAACTGAGGAGGCCCTACAAAGCCAGGCTCCGTGTAGGAGGCACCCAAAGCTCCTTCTTGGTCACTCACTGCTTGGCATTAAAGCACCAAGAAGAACCCAGCCCCCTATTGTTCCTCCTGAAGGCCTCTCTGCCTCCAGAGATCCAGGCATCTCCTCCTTGGATGGGAAGGAGCCAAATCCACATCACCCACTTCCTTCAAATCACCTGTAGAGCCTCTCACTAACATTCAGGCTTATTGTATGGAAAAAAGTCAAGACTGATGCTTAAAAGAGAGGCTACACAAGCAAACGCAACTGTGAAACATCTGCCGGCATGTCAATTTGCGTGTCCAGAGCTTTAAAATCATTCAGAATCAGGATTTGCTTGGAAAATGAGTTTTTGAAGGAAGAAAAAGTCTTATGATCATAGCCCTTTGCCTAACCGAGATGAGGATGAAATACTTTTGGGGAATTTACTTTGACCAAGTCGCAATGACAGTTTTGCAATGGTTTTTGAACTATTTGTAAAGCGCTGGGAAAAAAATCAAATCAGTTTCTGGAGCATTTATTAGCATTACCACTGGCCTCACCTGCAATGAATTTAGCAGAGCATACCTACTTTTAGTCACTCCAGAGCACACAAGGCTTCAGAGGGACTTCTTTTTTCTTGGTTACCTTTGAATATTTAGAAATCTTTGCTCCCTAAAGCGAACAGAGGAGTAAAGCTTGCTTGCCTGACATCAGAGACATGGGACCGTAAAACGTGGCAGCATTTTATTGCAGCAGGATGAAACCATCTCCTCTCTGCTGTCAGTGACAGGGTATTTATTCTCTGCCTGTTGTTGAGAAACACTATATTCTCTAAAAGGTTCAAACGTATGGATTTCTCGAGGAATTAATCCTATGGGATGATTAAATATCGATTGCCTATATGCACAGTTATGTTTATTAAAAATAAACACATCCTTAGCCCGTTGTACTTGCTCTATTGATTTCAACCACAAATTTCTTCACTGACTCAAAAAGTCAGACAACCCTCTCTTTAATTAACGGCAACTGAATGCAATGTAAATTAATCTACTGTATGCTCCTGTAAAAAACTGTGACGGTCTTTAAAGTCATGTCTTTACAATTTATAACAGCACTGACAATTGATTTTCCTTAATAAAAAGGAGTTTTCTTTAGCAGTTATATATATAAAAATATATCTAAAATAGCGCTGCTCAGTGCATGGGCAAACGCTGCTTCTCTCTACACACCGCAGAGGGAAAACTCCCATTTGGTGTTTGCTTCGTATCTGATGCAGAAACCCCGTGGCTGCTCTCTTTTAACAAGCTTTCCCAGCAATATAATCACAGCCATCTGGTCTCCAACACAAACCTCCTCAGGTAGGTGGCTCTTGTGTCATCTTCACTTCAAAGGAGAGTGGTGGCCCTGAAATGACTCACAGTGACAAATATCTTTAATTCGGGCAAAAAACCCAAACCCATACCTAACAAGCCCAGCTGCAAAGCATGTTCTGCCAGGCTCGTCATTAGTTTATTTTCCACACCACACCATGTAATACTGCTCTTGATGACATCTCTTTCTTTATTTTTTAATAGTTTGACATGCAATCAGCGGATCTGCCAACCCCTCCCATGCTGAGCTGGTACCTCCTGCAAATCATAGAATGGATTGGGTTGGAAGGGGACTTAAAGACCATCCAGTTCCAACCCCCTGCCCTGGGCAGGGACACCTCCCACCAGACCGCAATCCTTAAAGCCCCAGACACCGTTGAAGAGATAGAGACCATGATACCAAACAACCCTGGGTGAGGTGGGACACCATTATGGGGCTGAAGATGTCCACAGGAGAGAACCTGGCCACCTCCCTGACGGTTTCTTTCAAACCTACCAGTTTCTTTCAACACCTAGAAATACATCAAGGGTGGGTGTCAAGAGGAAGGGGCCAGGCTTTTTTCAGTGGTTCCCAGGGACAGGACAAGAGGAAATGGGCACAAACTTGTGCATAAGAAGTTCAATCTAAACACGAGGAACTTCTTCATTTTGAGGGTGGCAGCTCTGGCAGAGGTTGCCCAGAGACGTGGTGGAGTCTCCAACTCTGGAGACATTCAAACCCTGCCTAGACACCTTCCTGTGCAACCTGCTTTGGCAGGGGAGATGGACTTGATGATCTCCAGAGGTCTCTTCCAAACCCATAGCATTCAGTGGGCCCAATCTTTCCTAATTAGCTGACTTCTAATCAATAAGAACAATCACAGGCATGTAATCGACTTTCTTCTCACAGGATTACATTAACAATCAGTCTGTATCTGCCCCTACTATTCATTTTACTTATTTCGTGTTTATCATGTTCTGTAATTGGTTTTATGTGATAACACACAAAAGCACAGAAAAAAAAAATACTTTCTTTCTTTTCTTCCTTTTTTAAGAAACTAACAGTCCCCAAGTCTTTAGTAATTAGGAGCTTGGAGTCCAAAGATGCAGAATGCTACAGATGCAGTTAATTATGTGCTACAAATTGATGGGTGAGTGGTTCAGATGTCACAAACATCTGTCCACGAGCCACACTTATGGCCTGATATATGAAGAAGGAAAAGATGGGAAGGATATGGATCTGATGGAGTGGTTCCAGAGAAGGGCCACGAAGATGATCGAAGGGCTGGAGCCCCTCTGCTGTGAGGACAGCCTGAGGGAGCTGGGGCTGTTCAGCCTGGAGAAGAGGAGGCTCCGGGGAGACCTTGGAGCAGCCTTTCAGTACCTAAAGGGGCTCCAGGAAGGCTGGGGAGGGGCTGTTCACAAAGGCTGCTGCGATAGGACGAGGGGCAATGGACTGAAGTTGGAGAAGAGTAGATTTAAGTTGAATATTAGAAAAACTTTCTTTACACTGAGGGTGGTGGAACAGTGGAGCAGGTTGCCCAGGGAGGTGGTTGAGGCCCCTTCCCTGGAGATGTTCCAGGTGAGGCTCAGTGAGGTCCTGGGCAACCTGGTCTAGTTGGGGGTGTCCCTGCGACTGCGGGGAGGTGGGACTAGATGGACCTTTTGGAGGTCCCTTCCAGCCTGGATGATTCTATGATTTAAGGAAAGCTGGTGAGCAAAAGAAGGAAGCCAGATGATCCAACAGTTGAGTCCTCTTCAAAAACGTGTTGCATCTCACGTTTTAAAGGCAGGGTGGACAATGGTAACCCAGAAGAGAGAGAGCTCATTTTTGTCAGAGCAAAATCAAAATACAGCGCAAATATCTCCCCAAAATGTGTTGATTGGCAGATAAAATACACTGCCTTCTGTTTTTCCATACATACAAATGATGATAAAAGTATCTTTTAAGATACGAATCACTGACCTTCAGCCCATTGGCTAAGCAAACTGTAATTCAGGGTGTCTCCTAGCTAGAAGGCTGCTGTTTCTTTGCTTTTCACAACCTTACACACAGGGATGAAGCGGAAATTCTGTGTTTATAACCGGTAACGACTCTCTTTGAGCAGAAAGGCAACAAAGAGTTCTCCCGCTCAGTCCTCCCTTCACGGCGGATGCGATGCCCGCAGGCGGGTACCAGAACCGTGCTGTGGCA
>VZRU01002615.1:115751-146685 GCA_013398155.1 Pedionomus torquatus | reverse complement strand
CAGCCCCAGCTCCCTCAGCCTGTCCTCACAGGAGAGCTGCTCCAACCCTCTAATCATCTTTGTGGCCCTCTGCTGGACCCATTCCACCAGGTCCATGTCCTTTCTGTGTTGAGGACTCCAGAGCTGGACACAGGACTCCAGGTGGGGCCTCACAAGTGCAGAGTAGAGGGGGAGAATCACCTCTGGTGACCTGCTGGTCACTCTTCTTTTGATGCAGCCCAGTCCCTTCCAACACAAACCATTCTATTACCTGAATCTGTCTTTGGTGAAAAGCAAACTATGGAAAGGAAACATCTCCCAGCGATGCCCAGACGGAACCAGAACTGCCTTGAACAGCAGCAGGCTGCTGGCACAGAGCTGCCCCAGTAGCTGCAGGTGAAGCCACTGCTGCCACCCACTACTAAGATGGTATGGAAAAGCTCAAAGATATCCACAGTCATCCAGCCAAAACTGAGCGTGTGCTCAGTGAAACAAGAGCTTGAAGGTAACATCCAAAAGTGGGTTTGTTATTCGTATAAACAACGTTTGGGACCTTTTTCTGTATGCACTTTGAAAGCATACAAGAAAATAAGGCAATTCAACCTTTGGTAGGGTTTCATGCCCTTTTAGCACAAAGTTCTGAATTAGCCCGTGTTCCTAACCTGATGCGTGCTCTGCTATAAGAGTTTGCTAATTTATTTCATGAGCTTCGTGCTCCCTCTGTGACTGAACTCCACTTTATCATTGAACGAAAGCAACAACGGGAGTCTTGGCCACCTCCAAAGGTTGTCCAGGACACACGTACAAGGATGCTTTGAAATACAAAAGCTTGGAAGAACCGAGGTCACCAATGCCAAAGCCAAATCCAAAGCTGAAACACATTAATGTCGGAATATTCTTCAGAGGCTCATTAATGAGACAGAAAAATGTTCCTTATGTGAGACAACATCTTGGCAGACCTGAGCACCTTCAGAAGCAAGTAGAGGATGACCAAACCTGTGCAGTCACCATGGTGAAAGACACACAAGGTTGTTCTCACTCTTCAATTTGAGTCCAGAGCAGCCCAGTTACCAACGAAAGGCTCTGAGCGACAGTGACCCTGAGAAATGGACATTTCCTGTGCTCGATGCTGCTTCTTCCATAAATGCTACAGGCAGGAGGATTTATACTCTCCTGAGTCACACTGCCATATAAACCAGGAGTTCTGATGGTGTCACACACGCCAGTTTTATTGCTGGTTATTTTGAATGGATCTACACTCCACAATTTAAACCAAAAAAGTGAATACCAGCCTGACATAAGTAATAGATGAAGTCTTGTACCCATCTGCTAACTCTGCTCTCCGTGCCAAAAGGGTCTTATAGATAAAGAGGCTGCACCTCACATGAACCCTGCACCCCGTCGACACCTCAGGACTGGAAATAACTTGCTCCCAGATCACCCAGTGCTCCACAGTATCCCAGTGTCACCTCCTCTGGGGCTGAGGTCTGTTCTGCTCCAGGATAAAGCTTACCCGAGCACTCCAGTAAAGCCAATCTTCCTATTGGTGTTTAAAATCGAATTTCTGTCTATTGCTTTCTGTATTCATAGAATGGTTAGAGTTGGAAGGGACCTTCAAGATCATCAAGTTCCAATCCCTCTGATCAAATATTAGGAAGAACTTTTTTGCTGTGAGGGTGGTGAGACCCTGGCCCAGGTTGCCCCGAGAAGCTGTGGCTGCCCCATCCCTGGAGGGGTTCAAGGCCAGGCTGGATGGGGCTTGGAGCAACCTGGGGTGGTGGGAGGTGTCCCTGCCCAGGGCAGGGGGGCTGGAACTGGATGATCTTCAAGGTCCCTTCCAACTCCGACCATTCTATGATTCTGTGATAAACACCCATGCTCATACCAGTAAGTACATCCCCATGATCAAGAAACTATCCAACCCAATATACCTTTTTTATTTCTGTGGTGATGACGTAGTGAGTATCCCACAAGGCTATGACCTTCTCCAGACAGATCTCGAATGACAGATAGTGCGCTCCTGTCACTAGTGAACCAGCTCCTTTTTCTCCTCATTTCTAAAAGCTCTTTGCAAACGACCACATTTTTTCATACAAAATAATTACACAGTGGCAAATTAATGACTGTAGCTGCAATCAAGATGACAAACCCAACCCTTTCAAAGCACGGCAGGCTGGAGCTCGGCTCCTTAGTCAATACTGCGAACGAGCGAGGTTGTCTCGGTAAATGAACTGGAAAACCAAGGCTGCATTTTAAGCAACCTACACGAGTCTCTGCATAAATAGATCAACGAGTAATAATGCAACAAGACAAGCGCATGATGCCAAAGTGCACTTCTAAGGGAAGTGAACATACTGATTTTGCTTAACTTTTTAAGCCAGGACGAATTTTTGCCAATAAATAACAGCTCAACTGTCAGATATGAATGTTTCAACGCAACATTTCTTAAATACTTAAGGCAATCGCTGCACGAGAGGCAAGGAAATGGCCACTAGATGCTTAACGAAGTTCTCAAAATGTAAATGGGATGTTTTAAATCGGCTCAGAAACACAGATGCATTGCAGCAGAGCGCTCATTTGCCTACCAAAAGGCAATATGGTTTGTATGCAGTTTAAACATATGCATCTTTCCGAGAGTAAAGAATTCTCTAACAGCACCAGAATGGGTGAAGCAGTCGGCTTTAGTGACAAGTCACTCACCCCAACAATTTAGAATTTCAGTGATGAACATTATTTGGTGAAAATGCTTAACTTACACACACACACACCGGCAAGTATGTACTAAGGAGGCAATTGATCTCATTTGGATTTTTTTACACCCAAGAATCTGCAGTGCTCATTTTGTAAATGCCCTCGTTAGCAGCCCGAGGGAAAAATCCAGGCAGAACTCAAACAGATTTAATAGTTTCAGTTCATGCACCGTCTAGACGTGCAGACACTTATTCAACCGGAGAGGCCTTAGAAAGAGGTCAAGAAGCTCAGAAGACAAATATTCCCTTTACAGGTTGCCAGAATTGCTCATCCCAGTGCAGAGGGGAGATGCTAAGGGATGCGACAACTTCCTTTGCCTCACAAGAACAATTCCATTTGTTACCAAAGACCAGAATTACAGTGAATGCTCAACACTTGGCCAACAGGGGAAAAAAAAGACTTACTGGGCTTTTTTCACAGTGAAACTCCACTTTTGTGTCTGAGTTTGGTGAAGACCACTGCCCCCCTGGGAGTCTAAGCTCTTCAGCCATGACCTTTAACGTTTCTACCAAGAGCTGCTGCTTCCCTCCCGTCCTCTGCCTACAGAGCTGAACTGGCAAATAACCTGCTCAGGAGACCAGATGTGAAGCCCAAAGAAATAGAGGCTCGTGGGGTGGGGTAAGATGGTCAGATACACAACTCTTACCCATCATGTGTTTGCTGGTGGACATATGCCATGGTTTTTACCTGGGTCTTCAATTTTCAAAGTTTCATTGCTCTGTTTCTCTATTTTTCATTTTTGCAAATTCTCTGCAAAAACGATGACAGCATCTAAAATGGAACAGGATCTCTTCCATTTGGAACCTGTTCCAAATACTGGCCCAGGTTGCCCAGAGAAGCTGCGGCTGCCCCATCCCTGGAGGGGTTCAAGGCCAGGCTGGATGGGGCTTGGAGCAACCTGGTGTGGTGGGAGGTGTCCCTGCCCAGGGCAGGGGGGTGGAACTGGATGGCCTTTAAGGTTCCTTCCAACCCAAACAATTCTATGATTCTAAATGAACACCAACAAGAAAACCATTGGTGTCATTCACAGATATTTTTAACAGTCTTGCACTCCAGGAGTTTATATAAAGAATAAGACGAGGTAATGAAAAATATTTCTAGGTAATCACGTTTTTCATTTTAAACCTGGATGTGATCAGCATCAAGATCCTGGCAGCCTGCTGTTTGCTTTCCCTGGCCAGCTCCACAGCGGCAGGGTGACAAAGCAGTGATGGAAACACGCGTCCCATCCGATCCGCTCTTCTGCTCTCTGTGCTGTGAGCGGAGCACAGCCCCACGGAGGGCCCCGCTTCTGCTGGAGGGGTGTCTGCTCACAGCTCCACGACTTAAAGACAAGGACATCCCAGAGAATTTAAAGCACATCCTGGTTTGGGTGGTGCAGGTGATAGGTGCAATTCCACCCCTCCGCCTGCGCGGTGGGACGCCAGGAAAGGGAGGCTCAACTCTACCACGAGGGCTTAAACGTAGCTGAAAGCAAATAACTTGTTTGATAAAATAAATTCCTCCAGATTGAGTAATTTCTCTCACTAAATTGCTCTTCAGCTCGCTGTATTTTCTCCCGTGTCTTGCCTAAAGTTTGACTGATTCGCTGCATTTCTCAGCAGTAATCAATTCACATTGCAGCTTTTTCTGCTGAGACAGAATAAATTGAAGTCGAGTGCGACCACCATGCTCCGGCTGAGGCTACAGCACGGGGCTTGATTTTGGCAACGCTGGGTGAGAGCATATGTTCCCGAGTACAAATAAGGCTCTGGGTTTTTTTTTTTTTTTCACTGAAGGGAAACGTGCAACCAAAGCCTCAGGTTATGGCAACATCACTGCCTCAAGCACAAGAGCTCCTCCTTGTGCAGGATTTAATATAATATTAATGATAGATTATTATAATCCCCTTTAGGAAATTATTACTTTGCCATTGTTGGGAAAAGTCAAGAAGAAGACTTGGGAATAGAGGTCACTGTCTCCTGCAATGTGCAAATATACACATATAGACAGCCTGAAGAGAAAGACCAGATATTGCTCTAAAATGCAAGGTCGCCCAAGAGGGGATTCCACAGAGCTAGGGAATTCATAGATGGTCCACGTTTGGTTTTCTTCTTGTTGAATAACCTGACCCTACCCTTCCATTAACTTCCCAAATTACGTCTTTCTCCTTGACCGGTCCATGTGTTTTCACAACCCTACTGGGACCCTCCTCACCCGCTGCATCTCTGCTCCCCGTCACCTCTGCCCAAAACGAAGGGGGCAGAAACCACAGGCAGCCACTTCAGCACATCTCTGTGTGTCTTGTTTCTTTAACAAATCAGGCTAAAAACCTTAATATGAATTAGGTATTAAAATTAGTAATGAAATAGCAGAAGTTTACGCTTATGTAACGAAAATCAAACCAAGGCAGTCCCAGCAGGCAGTAATTGCTTGGATCAAATGAATATGCTAAATTTTGCCTCTAAGTTTTTGATGTTTTTTTCTTTTCTTTTTGCAAGGAAAATGAATTTAATAATATTGTCCGTATTTTGTGGTAATGGGAAGGGGCACAGGTCTGCCTGGGATGTCGTCCGTTTGCATCTCTAGAAAGAAAATGCAGCCCACTGCCTCCAAAACAAGCAAACTGGTTGCTCTGGGGGCACAGAGCCCAGGTCCCCGACCAGAGACCGTGGGTACCATCAGGAGCACCTTCAGTAACCAAGACGCCACGGGATCAAAGCCAGAGCATCAGGACCTCACAGCACAAGATGCATTTATGTGTTTAACTTCCACCTCTGAATTTCTTAAGACACAACCAGTGGATTTTTTTTTTTTTTTTTTTTTTTTAATTATGCATGAGAATTTTCCTACTCTATCAGAAGATGGAACTATTTTTAAAGGCCAATTAAAAGACTCTGGTACAAATCACAAATGACAGCCTTCAGCCTGCTATTTTGAAACTCCAATCCGAGTCTTCTGAAGAATAAATTTAGCAGGTACCAGTACTACAAACTGAAAATTGTAAGCCAGAACCATTGCTTCTCTAATTCAATTTGCCAAGCCCAGTACAATCAATAAGAAACCTGCCTTTGCCTCTCGCACTCATTATTTATTTATTTTTTTCTCTTTTGCCAAAATCTCCCTGTCTCATTTCACAAGTGCAGTCACCAGAGCAAAAAAGCAAAGCCTCGTCTAGATTTCAAAAAAAAAGAAATCTTTGGGACAGCTTATATCCCTCTGTGGAAGGAGGCTTAAATTTTTTCATGAGAACAACCTTACAAATATTCCAATATGCATGTGAATTAGCCCTTTCAACTCCCTCACTTCCTCCCCTGAAATTAATTACTACAGATGTGAGTAATTACTTCTGAATGGTTCTGAACACATATTTTTTCTTTGCATACATCTTGATGTATAGCGATTTTACGTGTTCTACAGCAAAACAAATGAAAATACCCAGCTTGCAAACGCCTTTCCCGTTGCAGAACAGTGTGTGATGACAACATCGTGATCCTGATAGAAGGAACATCTGGAGAATTAGTACCCACCAGATTGGGGGCCTTGAGTGTGCCAAAATAAATGGTAGCGAAAGGAGTGCTTTAATCTTTGCTTCCTTTGCCTCTGGTGACCCAAGAGAAGTAGGTGTCTACTTATGCCGTTATCTCTCTGCCAATTCTGAATGGTTCTTCGTGCCCAAGGTTGGCAGCAGAACTGGCTGATGAACCCACCATCCCCCTTCTGAGAAAGGGACCGACCATGTCCAGCCCCTTTTACCCAGCCAAAATTGTCTTAGACCAGTCTTAGAAGAACTACAAACCATACCAGGGCCCCTTGTTACTATCTCTCATCAACTAAATGTTTTGTTTATTTATTTTTTTATTTTTTTTCCTAAGGGAACATGCCAGAATTTTCCATGAGGAGAAAAACCACATCCATAACAACTCTTCGGAGGGATCATAGAATCCTAGAATGGTTAGAGTTGGAAGGGACCTCAGAGATCATCGTGTTCCAACCCCCCTGCCCTGGGCAGGGACACCTCCCACCACCCCAGGTTGCTCCAAGCCCCATCCAGCCTGGCCTTGAACCCCTCCAGGGATGGGGCAGCCACAGCTTCTCTGGGCAACCTGGGCCAGGGTCTCACCACCCTCACACCAAAGAACTTCTTCCTAATGTCTAATCTAAATATCTCCTCTTCCAATTTAAAACCATCACTATGCTCCCTCTTTGTCATCTAATTACTCCTTACAGAACAACGTGTCTTTAAGAAAACCCCTAGTTGGCCACATTCTATTATTATCGTCCTCCTTTGCCCTTTAAAAGTTTAATTATCAAGCACATCCTCTGCGTTGCTCTCCACGGTCACCCGACACATGCAAAAACGGAGCTAAACTGCTCCATGCCTCATAAGAAACCCTGGCTGCTATAAAACGACGTTAAAAAAAATAAAAGTAATTGTCAATATTACAGATTTTAGCAAGTCAGCAGAAAATTCAGCCAGCCTAAGCCTGCTGCCAGCTAAACCTTCCCAAAATGCTGCCTGGTTTCTGGGTGAGGTGGCATCGCACAGGTTGGGTGAGGAGGAAGCGATGCTTGGGCTCGGATTTAAACATTCTTAATGAGAAAGGCACTTACTGATCAGATAAAGGTAACGAAGTTAATCGAATCAGAGGCAGATACCAACACACCGACCCACTCCCGAGCCCGCTGGCAGTGCTTTGTGACGCGTTAGAAGATTAACACAAAGATTAAGATTAAAATAAAGATTAAAGGCAGCCACTTTTTTGCAACAGCAACGTCCTGGGCTGCAGGCTCAGACCCTTGCTTTGACCTGGAAATCACAGAATCATAGAATGGTCAGAGTTGGAAGGGACCTTCAAGATCCTCCAGTTCCAACCCCCTTGCCCTGGGCAGGGACACCTCCCACCACACCAGGTTGCTCCAAGCCCCATCCAGCCTGGCCTTGAACCCCTCCAGGGATGGGGCAGCCACAGCTTCTCGGGGCAACCTCTTCCAGTGCCTCATCACCCTCACAGCAGAGAATTTCTTCCTAATATCTTATCTAAATCTCCTCTATTCCAATTTAAAACCACTACCCCTTGTCCTGTCACTCCCCTCCCTGACAAAGAGTTCCTCTCCAACCAGGGTTTGAGCTTTATTCAAAATCCAGTGAACTTCACCCAGCCACCAGCGATGTTTTCCACCACTCCCGAAGGATGCTCGGCCCCGCTTTTACTGGTAAATAAAACTAATAGCAAAATTCCGTGGAAAAAAAACCCCACATTGCTAAGTCAAACAAAGTCTCTAAACACCAACAGTTCAGAAGGCAATCTGCCTGTAGCAAATACTGGTAGGTGTCAAAAAAGAGAAAAAAAAAAAGTTTAATTATCACCCTTGTTTCAGGGGGATTTGCTGCAATAATGGATGAGCGTGTCGGGACGGCTCACTAGGTTCTAAATCACCCACGTTTTAACCACAGCTTCAGATAAACCAAAGGAAAATATTACGGTTAGCCTGACAGAGAGTCTTGTCAAGGAAATGAGAGTAAAGCAACTCTAGATAATGATATAACTAGATAATTAAAAGTAAATTAAAATGAAACGGGGAAAGAAAAAGCTAAAAATCCTAATGCAATTAATTTCATTATATATTCTTTTACTTAAGCAAATTCTTTTTTATATTTAATAATCCCTCTTGGGTACTGGGAATAACGGAACTGATTTGTGCCCAGTGATGCAAACAGTTGCATAAACATCTATTAAAAGTCAACGATTTTCATTTCAAATTAGTTAGATTCTGGCAGACACAAACTCTGAGGGCAGGAGAGCCAGCACCCCCCAGCTATCAAAGCCCTTCCCTGGACGTGTCCCGGTCCAATCCCCAACTACAACGCAAGCAAAACCCCATCCACTCAACATGAAGAACATGCTCCCATCCTACAGTTATTTTGCAGCTCACAAAGCTCATCCCAGTAGGAGACCTGTGGGGTAGCAAAATACTTTCCGAACTCACCTTTTCAAAAATATCTATGTGCATCTTCAGGAGTCTGCCTTAATCCCTGGTCTCTTTCTCCCTGCACAAAGTAGCATTTCAGGTGCTAAAGAGCCAAACGTGCACTTCCTACGCCAACCAACCGTGGTGTTATCTAAAAACAAGACTGATGGGAGAGCGTAAAACAAGACCGAAACCGTATGAGATGGATTCTCCTGAGTAAGCACCAAAAAGGATTCATTTGATCCAGTGGGTCCAGGCTGGGAACAGATCCAGGGACACGTTCCCAGGAGCTGGGATGGTGGGAGATCCGTGACCCCAGCCAGGCACAGCATGGCAGAGAACCATAGAGTGGTCTAGGTTGGAAGGGACCTTTAAGATCTTTGACTCCAACCATCAACCAGACACTGCCAAAGCCACAGAATCACTACACACTACACTTGATCCACCATAACCCATGTCCCTCAGCACCAAGTCTGCCCGGCTTTGAAATACCTCCAAGGATGGCGACTCCACCACCGCCCTGGGCAGGCTGTTCCAAGGCTTGACAACCCTATCAGAGGGTAGTGTCACGCTGGGCACTGCATGGCCCAGCCTCCTCTGCCAGACCAAAGCTGGCAGCCCAGCCAGTAGGGTAAGACATGGAGGTAGATGTGGTGGCCGAGGAGGTGTTCACAGCACTATTTTCAAACCATCTACTTCTCCTTGAGAAACTCCAGCGAAACCCAACCCAGTGTCGATCTGGCACAACTATAGCATTTGGCACGGACAGGCTCTAGAGAGGATCGCAAACAAGTGTTATGGCCCAAAACTGTTCTGTCTTTAGAACACAACACTGTGAGATTTTGTATGGACTTAGCCATAGGAAGATCACTTTGCCCTGTCAAGGAGAGAAAGCAGAGGTGTTGCCACTTAATGAGAGTTTAAGCAACGCACAGATTGGTTCTTTCACTTTAATTGACTATTAAAACTCAAGCTTTGTAGCAATAACCTTCAAAGATGACAGATTATATTTTTCCTTTAAAATTGTGGAAGGGGTAATTCATTGGGATGGCTGTGTTAACTTAACGATTCCTCTGCATCTGGGTTGGTCCCATGTTTCCTTAACACTGCTAATTTTCCCACCTCAAAGTTCACGGTGAATCTACGGAGACACAAGAGTGAATGGCTTTAACGTGGTCAGGAGAGATGTCCTGGTTCTCCAAGGATCACCGTGTGTTTCCATAGGAAAGCTACAGCTACCCCTATATTTATCTATTTTCACAGAAGAGCTAATAAAAGATATATAGATACATCCAAAGAGATAAAACGTTTTAAATCACTGCTAGTTTCTTTCGTGTAATCTCTCTAGCGTGTCTTGAGCCACAGCCTCTGCGAGCCCTCTGAGGAACAGCTCTTTAATCTCTGCCTTTCACACTGCAAATGTGCAAATGAGTTTCCAGGATCTGCAGAGTGGCCGAGGACCACTTCTGCAAGATGGCGGCAAACCTCCCAGGAGGAGAAACAGCTCCCACCCACAGAAGATAAAATAATAAAATCAAATAAATACAATACAAAGGCACAGCAGTCCTCACAGAGGGCAGTTCCCAAAAAGCAATGTCCTGCACGAACGAATTTCTTTCCTCACCTGCCTAATCCCTAAGCGGTAGGCGAGGATGCGGTCCACGGCGTCAGGGTTCATCTGGGTCCACTGGAGACTGTAGGAGTAGACGCGGGGTCTGTTCTGCCACAGGGGGTTGTAGGTGTCGTAGTAGAACTCGGGAGCGTAGGCTTTGCCTGCAGGAGACGGGGACAAAACCGGGGAAAACGAAGAAACCAGAGAATGATCAGCGGGGTTTGGAGCCAAGCGCTGATGCCCAACGTGCAACCTCCCTTTCCCCCCCGTGCTTTGAGTCATTCGGTGAAACACCTTCTTCCAGAAACTTCGGAATTATTTGCCTCCACCCACTTTTTTTAAAGGATTCGTGGCCATGGTTTGCCTTTATTCTTAGCTCACTCCTCAGCGGCATCTGTGGCCCAGGTGTGGGCAAGGGAGGGGAAAAAATCAACTGAGCTGCCAGCAGAGGCGAGCTGGAGTGACGTAACGAGCCTCTGCACTAATTTGTCACGGCCCAGCTGACTGAAACAGAGCTGCCCAAAGAATCTGCACTACGCTGGGCTGAGCAAGACTTCCTGACAGCTGCTGTACCTGGCACGAATAATGGGCAACGACACCCATGAGCTGCAAGTACAAGGAAGGTGTTTCCAGCGACGGCTGCCTTCACCCCATCTTCTCCTCTCCAGCCTCCCAAGTCAAAATGCAGACAAGCCGCCCCTCGTCACGCCACAGACGTGTGTGCTGTTACCCCACAATGTTTAATCAAACACCCTGATTTTCACGATTGGGGCAAATGACGTTTCCCAGTGCCTCTCATGCGCAGGAGTATTTCATCAGGATGTCATTATAGCCTTCATCCTTTATAAACACGGAAACCTAAGGATGATTTCCCAAAACGTTGCTTGAATTCTCTAAATTTGAGTTCCCTTGGACCTAACCCCACCAATACTCGTGACACCTTTACAAGCAAATCACCTTCGTGCCTCAAGAGTCGCCCAGCAAAGAGTGATTTATCTATAATAGCAAAAATTACCCAAAGTGCCCCATCAGCAATGGGCACGCAGTGACATCCAAGATGCAGTAGGGTGGCCAAGCCATCTGGATAGGGTAGAAGACACAACACTAGAGCTATAAGAGACCATGGACCTGCTGGAGCCCCAGCTGGAGCTAGGGAAACCATCCCAGACCATCTTGTGTATCACCACCGGGCACCTCTGTACAGGTGAGGAAGTTGAATCCATAAATTCTCCGAGCAGATGTGGTAGGGAAAGGGATGTCTGCAGTTAGAGCTGCCCCGAAAACCTTCGAGGGAACTTTGCTCCTCTGGAATACCCAATTCCAACATGCCCCAAACAAAAAGTCTCAGCAGATTTGTCCTCAGGGAAACCCAAGTGACATTAGAGCGTGCACCAAAGAGACACAGATCCGTTTTCTGGTTTTAAGTCATTTTGCCTCGATCTTGCTTTAGCACGCTGTACCCACCAGGCAGTATTGCTTCCGTTTCATAAAGCAAAAAGGGTTGGATTGACCCTAACCAGGTTTTTTACAGCAGAATCTGTAGGATGAGTTGTTAATCGCCAGTTGTTAATCGCCTCAGATCTGCTTCAGCGTGAACAAGACCTCAGCGCAGAGACTGACTGCCTCCCACCGAAGAGGTCAACCCTCGCTCTGCCTCTTTTCCTGGGAGTTTCTATGCTTTGAGCACGATGCTCATGGGAACAGGATGGGGACAGACACAAACCAGGCCCTGCTTTTTTTTTGTCACAGAGCAAAGGAAAACACAAACTAGAGCACCAGACCGAAAGCTGGAACCCCTGCCCTACCCAATTTTGTCACCTGAATTAGGCAAAAAAGAGGACAAAACATGGGAGACCAAAACATACATCAAAGTCATCCTCCTCTGAAGGTCTAAAAGAGACTTTTCATAGAATTGTTAAGAGTTGGAAGGGACCTTCAAGATCATCCAGTTCCACCCCCCTGCCCTGGGCAGGGACACCTCCCACCACCCCAGGTTGCTCCAAGCCCCATCCAGCCTGGCCTTGAACCCCTCCAGGGATGGGGCAGCCACAGCTTCTCGGGGCAACCTGGGCCAGGGTCTCACCACCCTCACAGCAAAGAAGTTCTTCCTAATAGCTACTCTAAATCTCCTCTCTTCTAGTTTAAAACCCTTCCCCCTTGTCCTATCAATGCTCTTCCTGACCAGGAGTCCCTCTCCAGCTCTCCTGGAGCTCCCTTCAGATCCTGGAAGGCTGCTCCAAGGTCTCCCCGGAGCCTTCTCTTCTCCAGGCTGAACAGCCCCAGCTCCCTCAGCCTGTCCTCACAGCAGAGGGGCTCCATCCCTCTAATCATCTTCGTGGCCCTCTGTTGGACCCATTCTAACAGTTCTATGTTCTTTCTGTGTCGAGGACTCCAGAGCTGGACACAGGACTCCAGGTGGGGTCTCACAAGCGCAGAGCAGAGGGGCAGAATCACCTCCCTTGACCTGCTGGTCACGCTGCTTCTGATGCAGCCCAGGAGAAAGGGTGAAGCAGAATGACGTCTTTCCCCTCCCCAAAGCTTCTACCTCTGTCCTCCTGTTCCTGCAGGGATTTCGTCAGTGGGATTAATTATGAAATGCAATGAAAGCACAGGACAGCCTCACAGGAAGATGTGGTCTGCCTGCTCCTGTCGAGCTATGCAGGGTGTGCATTCATTACTCACCTCCTTTAATTCAGATATTAGGAGCTTGTGCCAAAACACACACTGTATTTAGGTTTTTTCTCCTCAAAACTTTTCTTATCCGCAGGTGTAAATAGAGATGGATGGGGGAGGTATTTTGACCTAGAAGCCTGGGGGTGTCAATCATCAGAAGGGCAGGGAGAAGAGGTGGAAAGAACATTGGAAAGAAAAAGAAGCAAAAAGAAAAGTGAAGGGACAAAGGAAAAAATCAAAAAATCATATGAAAACATATCAATCTGATGGTTATTGATCTAGCTTTTATCTTCGGGCATGTCATCCCCTCCGGCCGGGCTTTCCAAGGGGTGAAAAGCCCTTTTGGCCAAGATGCTTTCGCCAGTTGCCCAGGAAAGGCTCACACTCCATTAGATCAGCCTGGAGAGGGTACGTTAGTGCTGGGGTAGCAAACAGCACTGCTCCGAGGAAAAGAGGCAAAGCAGAACTGCTGGTTTCAAAAATGAAATGTGAGGTACATGAAAAGAGCCTCAGTGGTCGATGAGATTTGTTTTCCTTATTTATGTGTGGTGGAAATAATGGAGAAAAGCTCCCGCTGAATGCAAATTATAATCTTCTGCTGCAGGTGGACATAATGGCATCTCTGGGGGTCTACAGAAAGGATCCCTAATTAGATGCTTGTCACAATACGGGCACTCGAACAACACAGTCACCTTTTGCAAAATAATGAGGACTCATGAAGAGTTGCATTATTCTAAAGGCGTCTGAACAGAAGAGCTCTCCGGCGCGAATGGAGATGCTGAAAATTTAACAACACAACATTAAGACCTTAACTCGGGAACTTCAGAAGCACAAGAAGGCTGGGTCGTGTGGGGAACCCACCCAGCCAGTACCAGTTGGGAAGAGTTAACGGGATTTGAATAACAAGACAGCGGCAAAAGAAGCGGCACAAGATAAGAAGAAGAAAAGGAGCAACAAGCCCGGGAAAGGGGACTTTTAGGATGTAAACACACAGCTTTTTAGATGCGAACAAGGAGCTCCTGGACAAGCTTGGTGGACCAAGTGTCTTGGTTTCAGCCAAATTTACCAAATCCTGATTGACAGATGTCCATCCCCTCCCCCCTTTGGGTAAAAGAGAGAGGAGAGAAAGAAATTGAAGAGATTCAAGAGTTTAGTAAAAACTAAACTACTTTAGTGAAAATATTAATAATATAATAAAAAGGAAATTTAGGAAAAGGAAAAATGGAGTATACAGTATATACAAAACCGTATCAAGCTCCCAGGATGACGACCACGTCCCCAGCAGGCTTCAGGAAAAGTCCCAAACTGGACTGTCCCTGCCCTGGGCAGGGACACCTCCCACCACCCCAGGTTGCTCCAAGCCCCATCCAGCCTGGCCTTGATCCCCTCCAGGGATGGGGCAGCCACAGCTTCTTGGGGCAACCTGGGCCAGTGCCTCACCACCCTCACAGCAAAGAAGTTCTTCCCCACATCTCATTTCAATCTCCCCTCTTTCAGTTCAAAACCATTACACCTGGTTTTATGGCTCCCCTCCTTGATCCAGAGACCCTACTCAGCTGACCTGGAGACCCTTTAGGGACTGGAAAGGGCTTCAAGGTCTCCCTGGAGCCTTCTCTTCTCCAGCCTGAACGCCCCTCAACTCTCTCAGCCTGGCCAAATGGCCTTCCTCTCACTCCCTTCAGCTTTCACAACGTTTAAGGCTTGATAAAAACCTTTCAGGACAGGCTGGCAGAGCTCAGCCTGCCCCAGGACCAAACCTGGCCAGGTTTCAGAAAACTAGAGGCATCTCTGACCAACCACCCAACCAACCAACCACCGCTCTACGGCCCATTGAAAGGGATTTTGGTGTCCTGGGAGGGACTCCCAGGTCTGTGCCCATTCAGATATAGAGGGGAAAAAGGGTAGAACTCTTCTCTGAGAACACCCTCAGGAGGGTGCTGGCAGGAGGAGCAGGGTGCCATGGCCATCGGTCCAGGGTTCCAGGCAGGGCAGCTTGTGAAGGCATCTTGGATGGATCCAAGAGCACCACATCCCTGGAAAGTGACATGCCACCACAGCAGCTCCCGGGGCGGGGAAAAGCTTATAGCCATGCTATTTATTTTTTTTTTTCTTTTTGGTGTCTGTTAAGGCAATGTGAAGTCAGGTTTAGAGCTCCATTAACATGCACTACTTTTAATTAATCCCTCCCGCTGTGCTCGCGCTGCTGGAGTTTGAGCAACTCTGCTGCTTGGGGCTCTGCCAGGGAGAGGATACATAACGCAGCTTGATGTAGAGTATATTGTTTGTTTTCCTTTCTACCAGTAGCAAAGCATCTATTTTTAACCTTTTTTATATATATATATATATTTTCCACCCCTTGAATGAAATGCAGAGGAGGGTGGGAGCAGGGTAAGAGGAGGTCACACCTAAAATGCCGTTTTGCTCATCCGGGCTCATCTGCCCCTGCACAAAACAAAAACGCATCCACAGGCAGACCAAATGTTTGTGTTTGATGGCCACACAGCTAAAACAAAGTGCCAATTCCTCCCTGGCAGACGTACAGAGGCCACCCAGCACCAGCAGCGCAATTACGGGTCCTGCTGCATTTGTCGCTGCGCTTCCATCCACCCGGGGGGGAATCCATGTAGGAAGCCTGCAATTATCAATTCCTAAAGCTAACGGTGCTCCTGGGCACACAGGGGTGGCTCGGGAAGTTTAGCTGAACTCCTGTCGTGGTTTCAGCCAAATTTACCAAAACCTGATTGACAGATGCCCATCCCCTCCCCACTTTGGGTAAAAGANAGGGTCCTCCTGGGACGTCGGCCATCGGAGAAGGAGAGTTGCCCCTTTGATCCCTCAGCTTTTATAGGGGGCGTGATGGGATGGGCTGGAATACCCCTGTTGGGCAGTTCTGGGTCCCCTGTCCTGTCCGTCCCTCCTTGCAGGTGGGACCCCTTTACGCTTTTCCGTTTCCGACCCTTCAATGTGGCAAATGATGAAAATTCCCTGCCCTTGGTTGTTCCAGCAATAAGGATAAACAAGGGCCTCTCTGCACCATCCCTTGGGATAATCAGGTCTTATTGCTGCGAGACGAAACAGCTCTGAACAATGTGCTGGTAATTCCAGAGTTTAGTTAGTTAGAAGAGGCCTTTTTTTTTAATTGGACACTCCTACTGCATTTTCTACATCTCTGCCTAACTCCAGCAGATCAGCAGCTGGGGGAACACCCTGACCCTCTTTCCAGGGCAGCAGCCACAGGATATTTAAGAGAGTTCCCTGCTCTGTCCTCTATCACTACGGTTAAAATTTGCTATGTATTAATTTCTCTGAAATCTTGAAATGGATCTTCAGGGAGATGTGATACCAGATCACATGAAATAGTCATGTGAGGACACGACTGTGATTAATTACTGTAGCACAAAGGAACATTATCACAGAATCACAGAATTGTCACGGTTGGAAAGAACCTCTGAGATCACCGAGTCCCACCATCCCCAAAACCACAACCCCCATCCTACAATCTCAGCCCCATAGAGCATGCCCTGAAGTGCCACATCTACACGTAACGTATGTATATCTAAAGGTCCTTCCTGAGTAGCAGTTCCCAAACAGTAACATGCCTCAGAATCATAGAATGGTTAGAGTTGGAAGGGACCTCAGAGATCATCCAGTTCCAACCCCCTGCCCTGGGCAGGGACACCTCCCACCACACCAGGTTGCTCCAAGCCCCATCCAGCCTGGCCTTGAACCCCTCCAGGGATGGGGCAGCCACAGCTTCCCTGGGCAGCCTGGGCCAGGGTCTCACCACCCTCACAGCAAAGAAGTTCTTCTCTAGATCTCATCTCCATCTCCCCTCTTCCAGTGTCAAACCCTTCCCCTAAGTCCCATGGCTCTCCTCCCTGATCCAGAGTCCCTCCCCAGCTTTCCTATAGCCCCCCTTCAGGTACTGCAAGGCTGTTAGAAGATCTTCCTGGAGCCTTCTCCAGGCTGCACCCCCCCAACTCTCAGCCTGTCCTCCTAGCAGAGGGGCTCCAGCCCTTCTGAATGCTTTTCTAGGTGGGATGAAACCATGCTCACTCCCAAGACTCTCTTCAGTAACTGTTGTACTGGTGGTCCCTCCCCTCGTACAAGCAGAAACTCTCCTCAAACACGTCCACCGTGGGGATGTCTGCATTTCTCAGCCTAAACCCCACTGCAACAGAAATATCCCTGAGTTTTGACAGGAGAACAAGGCACAAAGTGATGTGCAAAACCAGCCCTGGCACCATCGTGACACCTCTGAGCCCTAATCACTTCTGTTCTTCCTTTCCAGAAATACTGGCCTGCATGGGATGGGTTACAGCAGGACGTCCCCAGGCACACACACACGCACCTGAAGGTGCAGCCCATCCGAATATTACTGCTCTGGTGACTTTATCCAAATTTCTAAACAATAATGAGTTTTTCATTCCATGTGCAGCAGCTGACCAAACAGGCACGTTTCCCTGATGTATGGACGAGGTGGCAGCAGCTCAGCGGTATAAAAGAGGAGACCGCAGCAGACAGTGTTCAAAAAAAAAATAAAAAACACATAAAAATCATTATTTTCTGATGGATAAGAGTCATCAAGTTACAAGCCTGGTTTCGGTAATTATTTCATCATGAAGCTGAGGAGGCTGGATCAGGAAGAGGGACAAGCATCATCTGTCACCGCTCTTCCCCCACTGGCAGCCTCTCTCGCTCACCGAGCTCTTCTCCAGCCCTCAGCATCCCCGGTGCAGCTCAGCGCAGGCAGCACTCAGCTTCCTCCAGGCAGTACATCCAAAATATCATCTACCCACTCTCTCCTGGTGTAAGGTCAGGAACGTGATGAAAGTCAATATGGAACCGATTCGTAGCAAACGAGCAGAAAAGCCGCTGCAACTGCTCTCTGTTTAATTCATGATACATCCCCTGGCACCGCCGGGATCTCAGCAAAAGCTGGAGAACTCTCCTGAGCCTAAGTGGATTAATGCACTTATTCAAAGGGGTCCTGAACTGGTACCCGTTAGAGAAACTCCTCTACCAGCCCCAGGAGATCTTCCTGCGGTTCTTTTCCGATCACTCAGTCATTTATCCCTTAGAAACTAAGAGAAGCTGTGGCTGCCCCATCCCTGGAGGGGTTCAAGGCCAGGCTGGATGGGGCTTGGAGCAACCTGGTGTGGTGGGAGGTGTCCCTGCCCAGGGCAGGGGGGTTGGAACTGGATGATGGAGCAGGTCCAGAGGAGGGCCACGAAGATGATCAAAGGGCTGGAGCACCTCTGCTGTAAGGACAGGCTGAGGGAGCTGGGGCTGCTCAGCCTGGAGAAGAGGAGGCTCTGGGGAGACCTTGGAGCAGCCTTTCAATATCTAAAGGGGGCTCCAGGAAGGCTGGGGAGGGGCTGTTCAGACAGGCCTGTTGCAATAGGATGAGGGGCAATGGCTTTAAGTTGGAGAAGGGTAGATTTAAGTTGAACGATAGAAAAAATTTCTTTACACTGAGGGTGGTTGAGCACAGGACCAGGTTTCCCAGGGAGGTGGTTGAGGCCCCTTCCCTGGAGATATTCAAGGTGAGGCTGGATGAGGCCCTGGGCAACCTGGTCTAGTTGGGGGTGTCCCTGTGACTGCGGGGAGGTGGGACTAGATGACCTTTGGAGGTCCCTTCCAGCCTGGAGGATTCTATGATTCTATGATCTTTAAGGTCCCTTCCAACTCTAAACATTCCATGATAATAAAATAACCCCCTAAAAAGAACTGTTTCATATTTCAGTTGCCTGTCTGTGGTTTCCAAAGGAACGTCAGCAACCAGGAACGGGTGCCACGCGTTGAAACCGCAATGAGGGAAGACCCAACCCACTGGTTTCAAGCAACGGCAATAAACTGAGCAGCGATGTTCTCCCCCTCCCTCATCATAGCCCCCGCCGACTGCAAAGCCCAGATGGAGTTTGGTGTTTATGCTGACTCGTCAGGCAGAGACAAACAGTGGTAAGTGTGCAGGCACCAGCAACCCCGACAGCTTTAGCAGACACAGCACTAAAGGAGGCATTTCCTCGCCGTGCCTGTTTATGCTCCCCTTATCTTCATGTCTATTTCTGCTAATTTTGCGAACGCGGCATCTCTGCCGTCGCTGCTCCGTGTTGGGAGCGCGTAGGGGCTTCAGCATCCCCTGACAGGGAGCTCAGTGTAAGCGATGATGGGGCTGTCTGGCACGTTGTAACAGCAGCTATAAACGTTTTAGAGGAAAAGAAAATAAAAACTGGCGGATTTACAAACGCTTCCCCTTTTGGCAAACTCAGCTCCAGATCTTTCTATCTTTAAAATGCATGAGGAGTATAAATCCTAAACAAAACAATATATTTAACTGTGCAAAAAACCGGGAGACGCGGAGTTTATGAAAAATGCTGCCCATTACTGTGCTCAGTTTTATTATAGGATATATATTTTATGAAGGATTTTCAATAAGAAAGAGAAGATACTTTGTTCTAGATTTGCATATGTGAAAGGAAGCATATGTCCTCTCCTAGATCTGCTCCTCCTCCCAAGCCCAGAGCCAACTCACCATCTGCATCACCTCCAGCCTCCCTGTGACCCCACACGTTGCAGCTCCTCGTTGTTCTGGACATCACAGAATGCTCTGGAGTTGGAAGGGATCTCTGGAGATCATCCAGTCCAACCCCCTGCCAAAGCAGGTCCACCCAGAGCAGGTTGGACAGGAACGTGTCCAGTTGGGTTTTGAATGTCTCCAGAGATGGAGACTCCCCCACCTCTCTGGGCAGCCTCTGCCAGGGCTCTGCCACCCTCAAAGTGAAGAAGTTCCTCCTCATGGTTAGGTGGAACTTCTTATGTACAAGTTTGTGCCCATTCCCTCTTGTCCTGTCCCTGGGCACCACTGGAAAAAGATGAGCCTCATCCTCCTGACACCCACCCTTTTGAGTATTTCTAAGTGTTGATCAGATCCCCTTCAGTCTTCTCCAGACTAAAAAGACCCAAGTCCCTCAGCCTTTTCTTGTGAGAGATGCTCCAGGCCCCTCATCATCTTCACAGGCTTTTGCTGTTCCCTCTCCAGCAGTTCCCTGTCCTTCTGGAACTGGGCAGCCCAGAACTGGTCCCAGTGCTCCAGATGGGGCCTCACCAGGGCAGAGCAGAGGGGCAGGATGACTTCCCTCCACCTGCTTCCCACCATTGCTGACCCTTCTACCTGTGCCCATCCATCCCCAAGGATGGGAGGTGGCTGATACACTTGGGCTACCCTTGTTCTTCCCAACGTTTTAAACAGCTTCAGTAAAACAACCTTCCTCCTTATTGAAAGCTCATCGTGCTTTGCCGGTCAGTTCCCACTGAGGCTTTCTGAGGGTACTGTGCTCTGTCACACTATTTAGAGGCTCCAGCTCCAGTCTTCTTCAATATTCTGGGTTTTATATGCTACCAGCTTCACACCAGAAGTTAACAGAGCTTTCTCCTCCCCCCCAACACTCTAGCTCTAACCAAACTAAAAGCATGGCTCATTTCTTTCTCTACAGATCACCTCTTCCCCTGCTTGCAACCACCATTATCCTCACACCATGTACTTCTAGATGGTGTTTTTAATTTGGAAACATTCTGTAGAGCCTCAAATCTTTCCATTTGCACCATTATGGTGTGGGTTTCATCTGCACAGCACCACTAAGATCTTGCCTGGACAAAACTTGAGGATAGGGGGCATATAGTGCAGACATGGGCTTCCCTTAGTCCTCCTAAAGAGTGGCTTCCAGGGACTGGAGTTATTTGGGGTCGAGAGCCTGAGAGGTGCAGTTCTACAGCCTGCACCTGTAGCCCCTGTGAGACCCAGGTAAATTCTGAAATAAGCATAAAATCATAGGATGGTTAGAGTTGGAAGGGACCTGAAAGATGATCCAGTTCCAACCCCCCTGCCCTGGGCAGGGACACCTCCCACCACCCCAGGTTGCTCCAAGCCCCATCCAGCCTGGCCTTTCGTCCTTGTAAGAGAAAATTACCACTGGTAAGGGCAGGTCAGGCAGGAACCAGGCAGAGCAGAATGCAAAGGAAAACACAAACTAGAGCCCAGAGCACCAGACCATAACCTGGAACCCTTGTCCTACACAAAGGGCTTTGGTTTCCAGGGAAGGACAGTCTAAACCATAACAGAACGGCTCGGCTGAGCAGACGAAGAGGCTCTGAAGTGCAGAGAAGTACTAAAGTTCATCAAGTGCAAGTGTTAATAATAAATAATCCCCACGAAACAGGTGGACGAGGCTGCTCTTCCAGGGCAGTCTTTGCTACCATGTACCTGCTGCTCCCGGTGCCGTGAACGTGGGGGTGACACCTCCCCACGCTTTTCAGTACAAGTCTCTTCCTGAAGGATACAACAATTTGCTAATATAAGGCAATTTGCAGGGAAGGAATGAGTTGGGAATCAACCTGAACTTTCAAATGCCTAACTGGAGCCCAAATGTAAATGTATACTCACTCTGCCCATCCTGATTTAAGACTGATCTTGATTTAAGAATGATTTAAGAGGTTCCCATTCCAGGTGCAGAAAGATCTGCTTTGAATCAGCCAACTAACCCTGCTGAACACTTAAACTGATGTAAGTTTATGCTACGGAACACATGCTGCACAATTCACCTCCGAGATGCCCTTCTCCACGTGCCCTGTAGTCATTCCTTCCCCTTTCCCTCCGGTTCGCCCACCCATCCCCGTTCCCTCACCTCAATCCAACACTTTGCCAGCGATAACCAAACGTGACATCTGCTGGCTGAGCCGTGGAAGGGCTCACGCTGCTCTTCTCTGCGGTTCCTCCTCCTTCCGACACGGGATTCACGGGGAAAAAAAAAAACAAAACCAGCATTGTTCCTTTCCACAGCCTGACCAGATCTCACCAAGAGCTGCATGGAAAGCCCTGCCAAGATTCATTTCGATTCATCTGGTCCGTGTTTGCCGACAAAAAGCTCCAAATACACTTTTAAGTCAGGTTTATAAGACGATAAGGAGGCATTCGGATCTCCTTTCAAACAGACCCCGGTGAGACGCAACCCGTGCCATGACATTTTGAGGGATAAATAAACCCAGTTTGGAATACAATCCAGTTTAGGGATAAATAAATCCAGAGCCCAGAGCCCCCTCTGTATTTATCGTATCACGTGCCCCTGTGTAGGTATTTGCCACAACTTCCACTTGATAATTTCTATAGGGCATCTTTGCGCATCCCCCCCCACCCGGTACACGGATGCGCGACTGGGAGCTTGCAAGACACGTGTCTGTGCCTGACTGGAGAGCGGCTGCACGACAGCGAGGTGAAATACAGCTCGACAGGAGACAAAGCCAAGGCTCTTGCTGGCGGAGGAGGCGGTAATTTACCTGTCGCCGGAGTGAACTCTGCAGAAATCCCCTGAGAACAGCAGGCGTGGAAGGCAGGGGGTGGGGGGAAGCAGTGCCACTTGCCAGCAAGCGCTAAAGACCCGAGAAAGGGAGGATGGGCAGGGAAAAGGGGAAGCTGTGTCACACAGGGAGCAGGATGCTGTCGCGAGACCGTAAATAATAAGAGCATGTCACCACATCCACAACAAAGAGAACGGCGGCCTCTAGCAAGGGGGTGAGGTGGGGGAGCTCTGACAGCACCTGGCAAAACACCTACCTCAGGATCAGAGCATGACACCAAAAAAAAGATTTACAGCCGAGAGACGATGCGGCTCCTTGCAGTCCTTTGGGACCGGCGCAAGGAACGGGCAGCAGCTGCTGGACTGGCTCCGTCCCTTGGCCACGCTGCTCCCCCAGCCCTTCCCGAGCATCCTCCCCTCTGCCAGGTACCACAGCTCTTCCATGCCCACCCACGGCTCCATCCATCAGTCCCAGCTCTGCTCCTCAGCCAAGCTCTCCTGATGCTCCCTAAGCTTCTCAGTTCTTCCCAGGCAGCTGTACGATCTCCCCTCTTGGCATCCAGAGTCATGTACCTGCCTCACCCCTTCCCTTCCACAGGCTCCCCGGTTCCTCGTAAATAAAACAGCTCGTGGCTGCTCCAATTCATGCCAGAACCAGCATGCAATACCCTCACATCACAGAAACAATCATTCTGGAGGAAGAAACTGAACAAAATGCCAGCCCAGCAACTGAACCGCCCCTGCTTCCCACCAGCAATATTGAAATGCAGATTTTTACTCCTCCCTGAGCACTCCTCAGGTCAGCTCTGCAGTGGCGATGCTGGAGGGCTCCCTGCTAAACGCTCTTTAGTGCAGTTTCTTCAGGCTCTGTGGGATTCAAGGACTGCTGAAATTATTTCCAGCAACCACAGCAGGCGGGCTTCTTCAGAGGGAGGGCCTGGTTCAGCTCCAAGAGTAACTGGGGCATGTTCTTCACCCCCACGGACCAGGTTCCCTGAAAACACACCTTCAGGGCTGCCAGCACCAGAGCAGCCAGCCCATGGAAGGGATGTCATTTGCTCTGCTTTTTTAACATAAAATAACCATCAGCAGCCAAGAGCATGGAACACTCGAGCACTTGCATCATCCAGGGAGGCAGCTCCATCTTCTCTAACTCCTGGGGGTGGGGGTGGTGTGTGTCCCCAGTTTGGCCCCCAGACACAGACCTATCCCCTACGGCTCAGATACCAACAGCTCTCTACTTCAAAACCTGGACCACTCATCTTTACTATTCCAGCTACACAAAGCATCCTGTGGTCAAGAAGGCGGCTCTGGAAGCTGCTTTGATGCAGCCTGTGACATAGAGAGGCAGCAACGATGCTGTGCTTGAGGACATCAGCCTGCAGGTCACCTCCTTCACTTGGGACCACCCTCTGGTGTGCCAAAGCAAGGGACACGGTGATGCTCCAAGGGCTGTAGCCCCTCTGCTGTGAGGACAGGCTGAGAGAGTTGGGGAGGTTTAGGCTGGAGAAAGGAAGGCTCTGGGGAGATCTCAGAGCCTCTTCCAGTCCCTAAAGGGGCTCCAGGAAAGCTGGGGAGGGACTCTGCATCAGGGAGGGGAGGATTGGGATGAGGAGGAAGGGTTTGACACTGGAAGAGGGGAGACTGAGATGAGACCTCAGGAAGAACTTTGCTGTGAGGGTGGTGAGACCCTGGAACAGGCTGCCCAGAGAAGCTGTGGCTGCCCCATCCCTGGAGGGGTTCAAAGCCAGGCTGGATGGGGCTTGGAGCCACCTGGTGTGGTGGGAGGTGTCCCTGCCCAGGGGGTGGCACTGGATGATCTTGAAGGTCCCTTCCAACCCAAGCCATTCTGTGATTCTGAAATAGTGCAAACCTTGGAGGCCAAAAGGACATCTGATGTTCAGACATTCCGAGAAGCTACATCCATCAGTGCTCATGAAACACTGGTTTCCTCTCCCTGTGGAAACAGGGAGATACCCATGGCATTGCTTGCCAGCAGAGCAGGAAGCAGGAGATGGCAATGCCGCTGTTCTGGGCTCCAGGCTCCCGAGAGACTGGTCACTCCTGACAATGCACCCCCAGGACCTGGCTCAGTGCTGTGATTTCCCTCCTATCATAGAATCACAGAATGGTTAGAGTTGGAAAGGACCTCAAAGATCATCCAGTTCCACCCCCCCTGCCCTGGGCAGGGACACCTCCCACCACACCAGGTTGCTCCAAGCCCCATCCAGCCTGGCCTTGAACCCCTCCAGGGATGGGGCAGCCACAGCTTCTCTGGGAAACCTCTTCCAGTGCCTCACCACCCTCACAGCAAAAAAGTTCTTCCTAATATCCAATCTAAATTTCCACTCTTCTAGTTTAAAACCATTCCCCCTTGTCCTATCACCCCACTCCCTGACCAAGAGTCCCTCTCCAGCTCTCCTGGAGCTCCCTTCAGATCCTGGAAGGCTGCTCCAAGGTCTCCCCGGAGCCTTCTCTTCTCCAGGCTGAACAGCCCCAGCTCCCTCAGCCTGTCCTCACAGCAGAGGTGCTCCAGCCCTCTGAGCATCTCTGTGGCCCTGTGCTGGACCTGTTCCCACAGTTCTACATCCTTTCTCTGTTGAGGGCTCCACTGCAAAGGCTCACCAGGTCCTTCCATGGCTTTCCAGCAGCAGTGCAGAGAAACGCAGCGATAGCTGAGCAGTACGTGCAAGTAGTAGCTTCTCAAGTGGCGCAATCCTCTGCGGCATTCACAATCCTTTCCTTTTTTGGGTGAACTAACTTTATTTTCCTTCTTCCCCTAGGGCAGGCTTGCATTTAAAATGAGTAAGTCTGAAGCACAGCGAGAACCTCAGATAACCCCTCCCCTCACTCCTCAAATTAGATACTTCAGCCTCAGGATGGAATTAATTAACTTCATTTTTCTCTTCTTGCTAAATGACAGGAAAAGTAGGTTGGAGATCCAGTAATAACACCTTGTCACCTTTGCTGAAGGGTCACATTTGGCTCTGCCTGCTCTATCGCTGACCTGCCAGGAGGAAACATCCCAAATTTCAAAAAAACTATGACAAGTTTGGGAATCTGCTGTCAAGAAGACAGTCTCTGGCACAGAGTCCGCTGCCTTTGCTGGGCTTTGGCCCAGGAGATCGGTGAAAAATAAAAAAAAATGAAGGTAACACAGTAAGAACTGCCGTTCATATTTGACCACCTGTGGTTTAAAGTGCCCTGGTCAAGCGGGAGGGGTAGGGCTGCAATCTGCTTCCACGGGGACTGGCAAAGCTCCTCGAAATTCAAATTCCTCACCAGCAGGAGCAAATTCAGCAGGAAACAAAGCACCACCGATGCTCTGCGTGCTTTGGAAATTGTCTTTCCTGCTGCACCTTTCTAAGAGACGCTCTGCGCTCAGGAGCATCGTTAGAATCTCCCTGGCCTCCAAGGTCTTTAATTAAAACCAAACACCTACCGTGCCTTGTAGATGAATGAAAAATAATTGTTCTAAAATGGCAGCGACACTTCAGTAGAAATGTTAAGACCACACAGGGCAGAACAGAGGTGACATATGGTCTCTGACTATTTTTAACACTTCCTAGAGTTCCCAGCCATCCATGACTGTCCCTAGATTGGCAAACTCCAGAAATACTTAGAGCAAGTGGGGAGAGAAATTATGGATTCTGACATTTTTGCACGTGTTTCTGAGTTCAAATAAGCATCGACTAGTTAATGTTTAGCTAAGCTCGACTCTATCTTCTTATTTCCAAGGTCTGAAAAGGCAGCAGGGCTCCCGCTGCAGCTGGGACAATGAAGGGCTGCTGCTCCCAAAGTAGGGGGAGACAGAGATGTGGGGGACAGATGTGTCCTGCTCATGAGGAGCAATCAGTGCTGCGTGAGACAAAACCCAACCCAGATCTGAAGAGGACATGGGCTGCTTTTCCTGGAAGAAAGAGATGGTCCATGCCCAACTCCAGCTCCATGATGCATTTTCCACGGGAAGCTCTTCTACCATGAAGTGATGCTCACAAGGGAACGAGGTGCAGAAGGAAGTGCCTTGAGTTTCAGACCAGAGACACCAGGTGGGGGCAAAACCAAATAAAATAACACGCTGCCAGTTTGACTGGAGACACGCAATTGCGATATGAGACTATTGTAATCAGTGACAGAGTAAGAAATTTTGTCCTGTCCTTGGGAAAGATATTAATGTTACTGCAACCATCATTAAGCTTTACACGAGAGACCGTAATTTATATAGTCAGTTTATAGCCTGTAGCGTTCATTTAGACTTACTGGAGAGCTAATAACTTAGAGCTAATAACTTATAGTCAGCTTGTAATCAAATCTTCCTCAGAGAAACAGTGCTACAGCCAGCAAGGATTTACAGGTAGTTTGTATGGTTGTCTTCATAAAGAAATAATTCTAATAGTAATTTAAATCACTCGCTCTACCGGCTCTTTCCGTATTTAAATCTACCGGGCTGTGGGTGCTCGAGGAGCCTCAGCTCCGTTCAAGCTCTTGAGGCTCTACCCCAAACTCACAGTTCCTCACCAAAACCAAAAGACTTTGCCACCAGGCTGGAAGGACCCAGCCCACGGTACACGTTTGTACTGAGAATAGGGAAAACAAGATGCTGAGCTATCGATGATGTGAAACACCTGGTGATTTCTTCCCTTAACTCCCCCGAGATGGTCTTCCACCACCGCCAACCAAGCCACCCAATATTCGCAAAGGCCACCAGACTCGCAAAGCATCCACCCGTCCCATGGAGCAGCTCTTGCAAATGTGGCAAACTCCGCAGGCGCCGCAGGGGGACAAGTGTCCTTTTGAACAGAACAACCAGTAAAAAAAACAACCCCAAAACCCTGAAGAAACAGGTAAGATGGGGATCAGCTACCCAAAGTCGGCTCAGAAACTCGTCTACAGAAATCAAGGGCTTTGCCTGTTTCTAACACCGCCTCTGTCCTTACGCGCTGCTGCCCTGAGCAATTCTGCGTTATCCAGGAATCCAGATCTTTAATGAGAGCAAATTAACAGCCATTTGCATGCAGGCAAAACCCCTGCCTAGAACAGCAGTTAGGAAAATGTCTGCACACAGCAGCATTAAAAAAAAAAATGCAAATGCAAATAATGTAAATAGCTTGCATGCATAATCTCTGGATTCCTTCTACAATGGAAGGATTGGGAATGAACAGTCCAGTCTGAAGCACACGTAAGGACGTGTCCCCACCACGGAGCAGCGAGATGATGCAGTGGAGGTGTGAGAGCCTGGGCCTGGCAGCAGAGGTCCTGCACCCAGGGAATGAGGCTACAAAAAAAGGCAGTCTATGCTCAAAGTCAAGGATAACCTCTTGCCGTCCATCCCAAGCTGATGATCTCTCCAAATGACTGTGTAACTTAACAACCAGGCAGGGGGGGAGGAAAAATCATGGGATCATAGAATGGTTTGGGTTGGAAGGAACCTTAAAGACCACCCAGATCCAACCATGCCCTGGGCAGGGACACCTCCCACCACCCCAGGTTGCTCCAAGCCCCATCCAGCCTGGCCTTGAACCCCTCCAGGGATGGGGCAGCCACAGCTTCTCTGGGCAACCTCTTCCAGTGCCTCACCACCCTCACAGCAAAGAAGTTCTTCCTAAGATCCAATCTAAATTTCCACTCTTTCAGCTTAAAAAAAAAAAACCAACAAAGGAAAAAGCCCCATGTATGTTACTTTCAAGTATGCTACTTAAAATTTCTGTATGCACAGATAATTTAAATCTGGATTGCTGGCTTCCATCTGCTCCTGACTCTTCAGAAGTTCAGCTACGCTCAAAGACTGCCAGTCTCTGAGGAGGAAACCACATCCAGTAACGACTCACGGCCCCGTCTACACGACAGGAGTCATGTCACAGAGAAATGTCTTCAGTCTTCGGCTGTTCTTGCTCACGCCAAAGCTTGTCGGACAATTCACACTGATTATTGTCCTCATCCAACTCAAGCCAGGAGAGAAGGGGTAGAGCTGGTTTATGCTCCGGCTGATGGGCAGGAGCGTATCCCTGGGATCAGAGCTCACCATTCAATAAAACACACGACTGTCAGAGCGGTCTGGAGTCTTGCTACAGCGAAGAAGTCAATGATACAGTGTGGACAAAAGGTCTCAGAGGAGTTTAATTAATTTAAACTGACTGTTATTATTCCATGGAAACATCAGGGCTGTGGCAATGCCCATGAGTCTGGCCACAGCATTCAATAAAAGTACATTATCCAAAGGTGAAACGCGGTTTCAAATGGGATTTTAGGGCACGAATCTCCAACTTACCTCCCTTTCTCACTTCTTTTCCCCCTATTCCCTCTCTTTCTTGCTGTGTTTCTGTGTCACTCTGTACTGTCCCCGCTTCAAGTGTGTAAAATTGGGCTTGAGTTGCTCAGACTCTGAAACGGTTCAATCCCTTTTGAAGAACAGCACTGCTCCTCCAGCCAGCCCTGACACAAGCAGAAGGGCCTTTTTTATAACCAAATCTCAATTTCTAACTGTAAAAAACTATGCTACAGACAGCTTACGAAAAGACATAAATCTTTCCTTTGGTCAGAAACCAGCCTGACTAATAGCCCGTGGATTATGTCTTATGACCTGTCTAGAATGGGACACCCCAAGGACTGAAGGCGTTTTATCAGTACCTTCTTAGTGCCCTAAAAGTTCTCTTCCATGGAGATAATTCTCTGACATCGATTGACCATAAGGTGTCACAGGCTTGGAATCATCTTACATGATTTTGTTATATTGGGGTAAGAAAAGCCCCAAATCTTCAGCTCGCACCCAGTAACTTTATATCATTTATTTTTTTGTATATATAAAAAAAAAGCTTAGTTTAGATCTTGTAAACAACCTTGTTCTTGAAAGGAGGGAAGTGCCGATGACAAGGATGAGGAGGAAAGGGGCTGCTCCTCCCTCTTTCCCAGCAGAACCCTTTCTCTCTTCACCCAAAATGAGGCCTCTAATCCCCTCGCTGTGCTGTCTGGCGAGTGGGCTTTGGGGAGAAGGCAGGATGAGGCTGGAGAAGGTAGGATGAGGCTGGAGAAGGTTCCATCCTCTCCTGCCCATCTTGTTTTCTCTTTTGTCTACGTTTTGGGTTTTTTTTTGGTTAAACTTCTAAAGCAGCAGAGTCATCAGAGCGTGCTCAACCTCCCTCTGTCGCCCTTGCACTTCCACCGGTGGATGCTCTCCACAGCCACATCCTTCCTAAAAATGAGGACGTGAGCCTGTTGATTGCCCTGGACTTCCCTCATGCTTTTTATTTAGGGATTTTTTCACCTCGGTCTTCTCCTGTTTTTCAGGCTGACTGAACAAAAAGGCTCTGCCCCACATCCAGTCCTCTGCCCTGGAAAGCACCATTCCCACGTCCAGACGGCTCTTCCCATGTATACTCTTGCTGGCCACAAAATTGATTTGAGGGAAAAAATAACCTCGCTTGAAAAGATGTAATGGGACCTCATTTCTGGATTCATCTAAATTATTCAGATGAGTACAAACATGAATTCTGCAGTTGAGGACAAAAAACCAAACCCTACGTTTTCCTGCACTAAAGCAGCTGTTTTGATGTTTGATTAGATTTTCTTTGAACCGGGCAATTTGTTAAAAAACATACTCCATTTTACTGGAGTTCCCATTTCTTTACTGAAGGTTCCCATTTCTTTCTCATTCTGGTGGAAATCCATTTCTGTTGTGTGTCATATAAGGATTTGTTTGGTCTATTAACAAACAAACAAACAAATACCTTTTGTTAATATTTTAAGTTTTTCAAGACAGTGAATATTCCTGATTATTCCTGAATATTTCACACTTGTGCAAGTGTGAAATGCACAAAGCAGATACTGCCCCACAAGTAATGATAAACCTGAAGAAATAACAGCAGATTTTGGTCAAGGCACGGACTGCACCGTGTCTGAAGGTGGCACTTTGATTGGACTCTATGAACTGAAAGTTTCTCCTCTGGAAATTTGTGCAAATTCTGGAAAATAAAACTAATAAATAAATATTAGATTGGATCTTAGGAAGAAGTTCTTTGGTGTGAGGGTGGTGAGACCCTGGCCCAGGTTGCCCCGAGAAGCTGTGGCTGCCCCATCCCTGGAGGGGTTCAAGGCCAGGCTGGATGGGGCTTGGAGCAACCTGGGGTGGTGGGAGGTGTCCCTGCCCAGGGCAGGGGGTTGGAGCTGGATGAGCTTTAAGGTCCCTTCCAACTCTGACCATTGTATAATTCTGTGATATTTGTGTGGACAGTCCTTGACATCGTGTGACTTTTCATCCCGTGCTCTGAAACCAGCGTGGGCCGTGTGAGGAGAAGGGAGTGGAGACAGGAGAGGACGAGATGGGTGGGAGAGGGGAGGCAAAGGTCCCCTTGCCCAATTCGTGCTTCCATCTCTCCCATCATTTGAGCACTAAATTTGGCTTAAGCTGGAGGGACAGAACATAAAGTGCCTCACCAATATTTTAAGGGAGAAAATGTCTAAATTGACCTTTCTTGTAAGGTTGGAGAAGACTGGTGGAAGACCCGCTGCCCTCCAGGGGGTCCCAGTTGCAAAGACACCCCTTGCTCTGCATTATGATGATAAAACCACAAATAAAGAAACTTGTGAGAAAAACAAACAAATAAAATAAAATAAAATA